>VXAB01008910.1:309476-380899 GCA_013399175.1 Odontophorus gujanensis | reverse complement strand
TCCCCCTTCTTATATCCCCAGGGGTTTTACAGGCCATTCAGATCACATGAACTTCCTCCAGCGTGTGAAGAATGTCATCTTTGAAGCCTCAAATCTTTTTCTCTGAAATTTTTTTTTTCCAATCATATGAAAAACTGGCTCGTGAGTTCCTTCAGCGAGATGTGACCATGTTAGAGCTCTTACGTAAGGCTTCCTTATGGCTCCTGAGGTATGACTT
This sequence comes from Odontophorus gujanensis, assembly GCA_013399175.1. Classification (NCBI taxonomy): domain Eukaryota; kingdom Metazoa; phylum Chordata; class Aves; order Galliformes; family Odontophoridae; genus Odontophorus; species Odontophorus gujanensis. The sequence continues at coordinate 380,682 of VXAB01008910.1, read as the reverse complement.
TTTGTTAGATTATCCAAGACCATTGATGCCCAACATGATTGCAGTTGGAGGAGTCAACTGTGATCACAAGCAGCTACCTCAGGTGGGTTGTGCTCAGTTTTTCATTCTTGTTCTGATAGACTTCTGTGCTTCTAAGTCTGTAGTTTTGTATACCTGATAGATATTAAGTTCCTGTTGAGGATGAGCTAGGCAATTATTTGTGGAAAAGAATGCTTTGCTTCTCTTTCACTAGAAGGTATACGGCATTATCCAGCCATGGACTTGGATGTGCATGTTATCCAGCCTCTTATCCAACCAGTAGTTAATCATTTACCATACGAGTTACCCTTTTTTTCCGCCCTTACTTTCATATGTTTGCAATGTTCGCTTTCACCGTTAGATGGTGCTCCTATCAGCAGCAAAGAGTGACAGGCGAAATGATCGCGGAAGTGGCTGGGAAAAGCGCTATGCACCTCTTGATCTCTCATTCAACAAGGAGGAAATTGCTTTTTGAAAGACCTCCGAGATTACCAAACAAGTGTGCTGGGCTTTCCCTTTCATTTCTCAGCATCTTACAGTTGCCTCTTTCATGTAATTTCATTTCTTATATCTGTTGACAAGACTTCTGCAGACCAAATAATTCTCATTCTCTTCCCTTGAGCAGACAAGCATTTCCGCAGGTAGTTTGGAGACTGTAAGAGACATGAATAAAATCTCTCCTTCTCTAGTGTAGCAGTGAGAGGTCTGCTTGTTTTGAATGATATTCTTTGTTCCAGATCTGGACTGCAAGCCAATGTAGTTTAAACAATGCCAAATGTCTTAAATATGGGATATCCAGCTCCACTAAGGAAACATCTCACAGCTCCTCCTGTTTTTGAGCAATTTGCCAGGTGCAGGGCGCATTTCTCAAAGCACGGCTGTCAAAAGTTTTCTCAAGACTGTGACATAAAGTTGGACTTTGGCACACAAGAACTTTCGAAGAAGATAGTCAAACCCATGTGATTGATCCCACAGAAAACAAATGGGGCTCAGTACACCCTGGGACAGCTGTATCTATGCTGCTGCAATAGGAACTAAGGGAAGGAAGTCAACCATCGACCAAATAATTGATTGCCCAACGCCTTTGAAACCTGAGGAGGATTTTGCAGTTCCCTGATGCCCACAAGTATATACAAAATGGAGCCCTGATTTCTCCACTAACTATCTGCAATGACTTAATGAAGAATTTGTCTTCAGAGAGATCTTTTGTGAGAGAGACAATTTCGTCCCACTTTTTGCCTTATTTGCCTTCAGGAGAGATTCAGGTCTGCTGTTCACATAGCACCTATCAGCGGGCTTTCAGAAAGTCCTCGGATTCAGCCTAAAGTAAAGGGTTGTGGGTTACAGCACTCTGGTCAGCCACAGGAATACTTAGCAGAGCAAAAAGCAAGGGAGTCAGTCTCTGTTATCCCCTCAGGCCTTAGGGATTACATTTCAATTGCCAGACTTAGGTTTATTTTATTCCACGTGTTTAACTCTGACGTATACAGCAATTCCCTGCAGTTTTGTCTCTCCTTCCTTGGCTTTAGCAGGTATTTTTCTAAGGCATTGTGTTTTCACTTCAGCCTTTGGCTGTTTCTACGTAAGAATGCTTTTGTTCTTAAATTCCAGTGGCAGATCCTAGTCAAAATGGACAAAAAATTCCAGATATTAGAAGTTAAAGCTGTCCTCTTCCAGAACACTTCAGAATCTTATGTCTCTCTTGCAGCTGCATGGTCTGAAAAGAGCATTGTCTGTAAATCAAGCTCATTGGAAATTCCATAAATGTGAAAACAAAACACAGCGTATTCACTTAGGGATTGGTTGGCAGGAAAATTACGATGATTAATTGATCTACTTAACTGGTACATTATCTTTTTTATGCACAGAAACTGATGTCTTTGAGCTGCACAAATGTTTTAAAATCTTTTTTTTTTTTTCTGGTATCCATTCTGAATCTTCTGCAAACATTCACAGCCCTACATACCTTTATTCAACCATCTGTGTCTTTTTTTTCCACAGGACTTATTTTGTGTATTACTGTTTTTCCTGGTGTACGGTTAACAGAAAATAGTATTGTAGCTGAGATATTTTACAGAATGCATAATTAGAAAGATTATTGTGATGGAAAAGAGACAATTGAAATAAAGGAAAATGCTCACCCCTGTCCTAGGCTTACAGTAAGAAACTCCAAAGGAGCAATCTCCAACAAAACATCCTTCCCCAGTGGTGGTCAGCCCTTAAATGGGGTCTGGGAGAGGTGGAGCCAGACTCCACCCCTTCTGGTCACACAGGTGCATTGCCTTCACCTGTGCTCCTATGGCTGTCTCAGTGCTTGCCTCAGGTGATCAGCCAATGGTTCAGGCCGGGATTCAACAGTTCCTGTATACCTGGCTATAGTTCTACCTGTGTTAACCATTTTCTCTGTTGCATTTCTAGATACCATCATGGAAACGTGACAGAAATTACCACATGTGACATAGTAGGGATTTTGACTGAGGCTGTACTTTATGTTGGCAGGAATTCGAAGCCATTGTAAATGCTTCTGGAGAACACGGCATCGTTGTCTTCTCATTGGGCTCCATGGTCTCTGAGATCCCCATGAAGAAAGCCATGGAAATTGCAGACGCCTTGGGATCAGTCCCTCAAACGGTACAGTATCTCTTTTCTCCTTCCAGTGCAGTAATTCAGTACTGTGTTGAGGTTTAGCATGTTACCTTTGGCTTTCAGATTGCTCGGCTTGCCCTCCTTTCTCCTGCTTCCCAACGCAGGAAGAAAACATTATTGCTGTTGTTCTGCAATGCTGCTGGCAAAAGAAGTTTTGTGCATCGCAGATGTTTTTAGCCGTGCTTTTCAAACCAGCTGAGCAGCAAAAACGATGTGGTTGCTGAGAACTGATACTGTGTTTATTTCCCTTTAAAGGTTCTGTGGCGATACACAGGAGAGGCACCTCCCAACCTGCCAAAGAACGTGAAGCTTGTCAAGTGGCTGCCACAGAATGATCTCCTAGGTAGGTCTGAGATGCCTAGGATGATGCCATCTTGTTTCTTTTGTTTCCAGTACACAGTCGCAAGGCCCCGTTACCATATAACCATTAGTTAGACAATATGGCTTTGCTGTGGGAGACTTGCAAAACAAGCAAACAGAAGACGTGGTGAAAAAGAATGCCACGACTTTGCTTTTTAAACTTGGCTTCTCTGGGTTGTGACTTTATCCTAACATCTGAGGAGCTGTGGAGGATCACACAGGGCTTTTCAGAGATTGTCCAAACCAAGATGGAGCTCTGCAGTCCAGATATGTCCAAATATGTTTTCATAACATCCTGTTCTCTGCTGCATTAAGTTTGCCCATAAGTAACAACACATGTGACAGTCCAGAGTTCTTCTGGCACACCTATCAATGGCATTTTTTTGGTATATATTTCCTAGGCGTGTGTTACCATGACATAATGAATCTCTCTTTCTTCCACAGCTCACCCCAAGACTCGTGCCTTTATTACCCATGGAGGCTCGCATGGTGTTTATGAGGGCATATGCAATGCAGTGCCAATGGTGATAATGCCTTTATTTGGAGACCAGATGGACAATGCAAAAAGAGTAGAGTCCCGAGGAGCAGGATTGACACTGAATATACTAGAAATGACTTCGAAAGACATATCCGATGCCTTGAAAGCAGTCATTAATGATAAAAAGTCAGTAATAGATACGCATCCTTTTTCTTTCTACTTCTGTGTAATACCAGCATTCTTGCTTCCAGTTTAACACGATGCTAATCTGTTCTTATATCCCTTTTTATATCAGCTCCGTTGCTGAGAGGCCATTTCTTGCCCTGGATTAGCCTTGTCCCACCCCTGTACCAGCACTTCTCGCTATCTGAGATTGCAATCATTAGGTGATGAGAACAGCCTGATCTGAGAGGATGCAGGTGTCAGAATAGATGGGGTACCAGTGTAATGGAAGAAACAAAGCTGACAAAAGATATCAAGATGACAAAAGATGACAAGAGATTTTGCTGACAGCTCAAACTAAGCTTTTCTGCTTCATTTTCTGATACCTTTTCTCCTTTGTTTAGCACTGAAAACAGCACTCTTCAGGGCTCATAACTTTTATTTCTCTCATGGTGGAGGCAGCAGGAAAAATATGGAGGAGCTCCTGCTGGGCCACTGCATCTTTCCAAAGAAAGGGAGGCACTGCATCATGTGCAGAGAAGGGCAATGAAGCTGTGATGGTCTGGTGCACAAGTCTTAGAGGGAGCAGCTGCAGGAGCTGGGGTTGTTCAGTGTGGAGAAGGGGAGGGAGGCTCAAGGGAGAACTTATGGCTCTCTACAGCTCCCTGAAAGGAGACTGTGGCAAGGTGTGGGCCGGATTCTGCTCCCAGGTAACAGTGATAGGGTGAGAGGGAGTGGCCTTGAGTTGCACCAGGAGAGGTTCAGGTTGGATATTAGGAAATATTGCTTCTCAGGAGGAGTGGTGGTGCACTGGCACAGGTCACCAAAGAGGTGGTGGGGTCACCATCCCCGGGGGTGTTAAAGAGCTGTGGAGATTTGGCACTAAGAGATGTGGTCAGTGGGCACGGTGGGGATGGGTTGGTGATATTCTCCAGCCTTAATGATCCCGTGATCCTTTTTTCTCTGGTGGATGAGTCTCAGCAGCACAAGTCACTGAACACAGCCAACGCCTTGTCTTGGCAGGTACAAAGAGAACATCCAGCGTCTCTCAGACCTTCACCTTGACAGGCCCATCCACCCTCTGGACCTGGCCGTGCACTGGGTGGAGTTTGTCATGAAACACAAAGGGGCCCCACACCTGCGCCCTGCTGCCCATGACCTGAACTGGATCCAGTATCACTCCCTGGATGTCATCGCCTTCCTCCTGGCCGTGGTGCTCCTCTTCCTCTTCATTTCTCTGAAGTGCTGCATGTTCTGCTGCCGCAGGTTCTGCTTTAAGAAGGGAAGAAAAAGCAAGTCAGGGAAATCGAAGACCCACTAGCAGATGAAACTACTGATGGGAAGCAAGACCTCTGCTCCAGATCTTAAGGATCAGAGGCTACCTTAAATTTCATTAAAATAATTACTATCTTTCAATCAAGAAATAATTATTTTAGACTAACACTAAGTGTTGTTTCATTGATATTTTCATCTTTAATTAAGGATTAGTTGTTAAAATACTTTGTATAGTAGTGCTTCAGTCACTTGGGAAGATATCAGTGTGAAGTCCAAGGTGCCTGGCTGCCACTTCTTGATGTACAGAGGACTCGAGGTCACTTTATTTTTTTTTAACTTCTCTGTGCAATGGAGAAATATGAGATTTCGTACAACTTTGCTCCGAGGATTCTGTGAAGACTGTTTGCTCTATCATGTAAGATGTCAGATTTATCAAGCACTTTGAAATCTTTGTATGGCTGTTTTTATAGAAGAGGCAAATATTAAAATCCAACATTGTGTGTCACATAAGCTGAGCTAGCTGCACACCTGTAGGCTTTGTGTCTGTTTTCAATACCGTGAGCTCAATCCAGACTTCAGCATGGAAGTGGTTGTAGAGCCACTGGTGTTTCACCAAGTTCCCCATCGGGCAGAGTTCTGCCACTTGGGTGATGTGATCTCTGGAAGCAATTTAAAAACAACAACAACAACACAACTATCTGATTTATTCTCTGTAAATGACATTAAGGTAAAGACCCAGCCCCCCCAGTCCTATAAATAAATTCCCATTACTGTAATGTCTCTTGTGTTTTCCTACTTGAGGGAGATGGGGACACTCGTCGCGTGTGGAGAGGGCTGCAGGAAGGAGTAATTCAGTGCAACAGTGTGTGGTGCACTCAGTGAAGGCCACCAGAGTCGTGCTGGGGATAGCCTGCCATCTTGGGGGCAGCCCACCATCGTGGGTCCAAAGGATGGTGGGGGTGGCTGCCCTCTCTCATCAATCAGAGGAGCACTGTTGCTTTACAAATCCCGCACGACATAAATGTTCCATGGGCATAAAAGTGCACAGCCGTGCCAAAGATGGACGGTCTATGACCAACCCAGCTTCGTGGGGGTTGGACTCGACGCCCTATAGAGATCCGCTGCGATTCTTCTGGCCAACAAAAGCTCCTTCCAACGCCTACGATTTTGTGATTCTCAGTGCCATCATGCCATAGCTCAAGGCGTCCTTCCCTCGGGGCAGTGCCGCACCGCGGTGTTCCAGCAGAGGGCATCACCGCATCGCTGCCGGGGAAAACCCGAGCGCTGGCGGCGAGGGCGGTTAAGGGGCAGGCGAGCGAGGCAGAGGATGCTGAGTCTCATCCCACTGCTCCTCCAGGGAAGAGCGGCACCAGGATGAGCTCGCTGCCCTTCAGCCGGGTGCACTATCTAATCACAGACACCCCACCCCCCCTTCTCCCCTGGGGTCAGATGGGAAGAGTGCTGGCATGGGATTTGGCTTTGATAGACATCTCCCAGCATCAATTCCGTTTCTATTAAGGTCAGAAGAACGGTTTCATATGCCAGATCTGATTGCTTAGGATGATATAAGTAACCCATCAGCACAGGCATCATCAAATCCCCAACCTCCCCCAGCTGGCTGGCTTGCTTCCTGCGTGACCTCCTTCTCAAGCCAACCCAAACAATCGGGGCTGGCAGATCCTTCCCCCAAATGCCTCCAGCCCAGGCTGTTTGGGGTCACGGTCCGCTTTCTGGGGCAGATCAAAGCACGCTGTGTCTGTCACCCAGGAGCCCTCCCAGTGGGGACCCAGCCGTGTCCCAGTGACTGACTTCAGCCAGGAGAGACCTCGCCAAGCAGTGGCTGCAGGCTTAATTAACGTTCAGCAGGGGGTAGTCAAAGCGAGGAAGAAACCCAAGGTTAATTATCCCCTGGAGGCTGCTGCTGATATGATGGCACTGCCTTGTGAGCCTTGGCTGCAAACGGTTGGTCTAAGATGACTTCATCATACCACGAGGGATGCTGGGAGTGGGATTGCATTCAGTCATGGCAGGGAGAAGGAAGGGGAATTCCAATCCGTCTGTGCTCCTAGTGCAGGACTGATGGGCTGTCCATGGAGATTAGCTCTCTTTGGGTCTGGTTCCCTTGCACATGGCCTTTGGGAAAACGCAGTAACAGAGACCACAAGTACCATTTATTGCTGGAAGTTCCTGATTTCAGCCCAAGGAAGTGCCAAAAGGTGTGAGTGGTGATGCCACAGATGTGTGTTGGGAGCTGTGTCTCCAGGAGCAATGACCTCTTGTCAACCCAAGCTCACGTTCTACGAGGGCTCAGGCCTGACAAAGCCAACTTGGGTTATTAAGGCAAAGAGGTTATAAGAGTCATAGATTCACAAAGGTTGGAAGAGACCTCTAAGACCATGCAGTCCAATCATCAACCCACCACCACCATGCTCACTAACCATGTCCCCAAAGACCCAAAGATCCAGAGGACCCAAACCCAACAGATTCCCAAGCCGGCTTGGAAGCTGCCAAAGCTGAGCACCAAGGACAGAAGTCCAGGTTGTGCACAGCAGTGAGGTCTTCACCAAAGTTGTTTTGCTGGACCTCCTGCCTTGATCTGGCTCAACACAGCCTCCACTTGTTGAGTTGGGATCTGTCTGTCAGAGGAGGGCAAACCCAGGGGGTAGCACTGGGAATTATGGCTTTCTAGTGCCAAAAGAAACCTGCCATCAAGGCAAATGCCAAGGAGCTGTGCTTTAACACATTTCTCTAAGCAGTCGTGAGCACCTCCTCATATTGCAAGATCTGGGTGTCCTGATGGCCGGTAATCCACAACCAGCATTCAGCTGAGGGCTAAGCAGGAAGCAGAACAATTGATTTTTTTCAGCAGGGATTTCTAGGGATAAAAACAGATGCCCAGAGACCTCCGGGGTCTTTCATCACAGTCTCTCATTTTCCTTGCAGACTGCTCTGGGTATCCGAGACAGGGAGGACAAAGCGAGAATCACTGATACTGCAGATTTCTGTCCAGACATTGATAACCCAGGGGTGACCTCCCTCCCTCCCCCGTCTGAAATATCTCTTTCAGCCATTCAGTGGCGAGCTGAGCTGATGCAAGATATCATCCCATTCTGATGGCTTAAAACAGTGCAAATACATTGCCAAGGGGACTGTGCTGAAGGAGGTCACTCCCTTGATTGGACACAGGAAAAAAAAAAGACCAATCTTTTATTTGAAGACAAAATATTAGAGGGAGTAAGCCGTCAGAGAAGCAGCTACTGGAGAACTGCTCAAATTAGATAGGTCCAGGCTGCTTAAGAATGGTCATTCATAACCAGGATCCCTAGCAGCCCTGGCCCAGCAACCCGTCCGTGCCACCCTGTGCTGCACCATGGGACTAAATCAAACCAACGTGTCTTTTTTTTCACCCTTGGCAAGCTGAAGTCACAGCCAGAGTCTGAATAACTCACTTTCATGGCTCAAAATCTGCATTCAGTTCATACTGAGAGCATCAGTTCTGAGCTGTGAGCCCAAGGCCGCATGGTCTGGGCATCAGCCTGCAGGACTGACAGAAGCCTCCTGGGTGCAGGTTTCTAGCATTACTCATCTGGAAATTCTCTCCCAGTGTTTTTTATTGTGTTTTCTCACTCTGGGTGAAGCAAAGCCTGTTTTTCTGCAGCTTACCCACCTCACACACTGCTGGTAGGTGAACAACCCCCATTGCTGACTGCCCACCACCTTAACCCCATCCGCCAGTAGACAAAATCCACTTGGTAGCACTGGAATAGTAACAGCTTTAATAGGAATATTTTTCTCCAAAAAAAAAAAAATTATTATTTTTTGAAAAGGAACATTAAATGTAAGTACAATAACCAGTTACTGCACAAACTGTGGTAATAACACAAAGCCCAGACGCAGTTCCAGACGGGCTCGACATACAGAGAGCAGAAGGCATCAGAAGGACGTAGCCCAGTCCCAGCACGTGAGGAGAGCTGGGATTTCCAACCGAGGGAGGGACAAAGCAACACAGTGGTCGCCCCACAGGCCCCGAAATGTGCTGGCTTACGGCACTCAGAGAGCTGAGCATGGCAAGCTTGGGGCTGCAGCTGAAATGTTAAGCTGGGTATAGAGTACCTGAGGTAGTTAGAAAAAAACAAGGGGAGGGGGGGGGAGGGGGAAGATATAAAATAAAAAATGCTGAAATTCATTAGGGACGTCCCCATCTTGGAGGCACCAGAGAGGAAAACTTCTGCCCACGAGGGTTGGGGCTGCTCTGACAGCCCTGCTGGCACAGGCTGCATCTCTCTTGCAGGAGCTGTTCCTTATTGCATTGGAGATTTATTTATTTTTTTTGGCTTGCTGTGAGGAAAACGTGCTCTTAACGGTGCCCTGCTGCTGTGAAGAGAAAGCAAACGCATCACGGGCTCAGGTGCTGGCAGACCCTATATCTGTGCTACGTTGCGTTGCATAGGAAACTCCTGAAAGCCCCTGAGGAGAAATTAAGGTGCTAATTATTTCTGGTGGGGTCCTGTGAGTTGGGGGGACTGCTTCTGGGGACTTGGGAAGAGGCCATAGGAGCAGTGAAGCTGTGGGAGGACATTCCCTCCTGAGGCTGCCAGCACCATCAGATGCCCACACACCACCAGGACCTGCAAACCCAGAGCCCCACAATCTGTCACTTCCAGGGAGCTGATGTCAGCTCCTAGGAGAAGAAATCAAGCCTGGTGTCAGCACCTCCTGCCCCCGTGGCTGCCAAGAGCCCACCCTGTTGGCCACAGCAGCTGCTCTCGTGTGCTTCTACTGAGTTTTCCAAAGATGCCTTCCCTGCTCTTTCTGTTCTTCTGGCTTCAACCTGAAGGAAAATCCCCCTCAGCAATCCACCTTCCCGCGGTAGCAGCGTTTTGCTTTGCACTTTGAATAACGTTTCTGCACAAAAATAGTCCCCTCCTGTGTAAAATATTTCAAAGCTGAGGAGCAGAAGGAAGAGGGGAGGTAATCCAGAAGAGACAGCTATAAAACAGGAGGGGAAAGAACGGGCACTTGGTACCCCCAGTATTCAGCTCAATGGCACCAGTGTCACTGCAAAAGATATTTACAAGGTCAGATGGAGTTTGGGAGCCTTGAACAGCCCCGTTCAAAGCCTTCAGAAATCAATGGCAATGAGCACTGAGGCGTCAGATACATCTGAAACATCTCCACTGAGCTCTGGAATGGATCTCAATTTAGGAGGAACGCTTCCTCTTTTTGTGTTTATGAAAGCGATAAAATATAGACAGCAACAATTCCCTTTTCCGGCCCCTTCCTCAGAGGTGCAGTGGAATGCCCAAAGCTTCTTCCAGACACGACCAGCAGCTCCAAGCACCAAGGGTAGCATTGCAACCCATGGTTAGAAATGGCACCCGTGCATCTGCAAGCACCCAACGAGCACCTCCCAACCCAACCGACTGGTTGGGTGATATGCTCAGTGAAGATGGGGAGGGGGAAAAAAAGCTCCTTTCTGATTTGGGGCTGAAGGCACCCCAAATTCATGTGGTGCTCTACAGCCACGTGTGGGAGATGGCCAAAACCTGACCACGGCATGAGGACATGACTGTGCTTCGCCTTAAATACATATTTACGCTGCTCGCGATAATTTAAAAGCAGTTCCTGCAACATACAAAACAGCAACACCTTCCCCTCAAAGTGGTTACAACCTTTGCTCCTCAGTACAAAAATTAGATTTTTTATTTGTAAATGCCTAAAAAAAACCGTGTCCCCTTCTGCGATCCCTCCCCACCCCCTTTGCTCCTTTTAAACGTTCCAGTAAGAAAGAGCTGAACTGGTATCGATTCCAGACAGAAAGCCACCCCTTCTGGATGCCTTCCCATCAAGAGCAGGGTCATCTCCTGTTGATTTCCAGCCCTGCTGAGAACTCGCAAACTTTGGCCTCTTTAAACCTGGGGAGAGCAATCTCCNCCCCTTTAACCTGGGGGGAGCCATTTCCTTTTTTTTTTTTTTTTTTTTTTTTATAGTCAACTGTTTAAAAAAAAAAAGGGGGAAAAAACCACAGAAAAACATGGACACCGCCAACTAATGTGACGTGGATGAAAACATTGCTGCAGAGAGCCGCACTAGATGGCAAAATCCTCATGGTCTTGAGGGCTGAAGGCGGCTGCCCGGAGCATGTCCAAGGAGTTGACGAGGATCAGGGTGCCGGTGAGATGCTTCCAGCGCTTGGTGATGGGGTTCTTCATCTTGTCCAGCCCCGTGTGCAGCTCCTGAATCACGTCACGGTAGCTGTCGCCTATCTGGCTGCTCCAGGTGAGGAGGAAGTCATAGGCGGGCTTCCACATGGCCTGTGGGGTCGAGGGTAGGAGACAAGAGCTGAATGTGAAGCCCACCTCGGTGGCTGCTTCCCCATGCCCGGGATTCAGCATCCAGCCATTGGTTACCATCCTCAACGCATTTTGATCCCAGAACAGATGCGCTGGGGGTGAAAATGCCCCCACATTTCCCCATAACACACCCCACTCCTCATTCCCCCGAAGCACACGGTTGCACAAGCAAAAACATTCTTGGGAAAATACACGAGACACCAAGGGACTAAGGTTGGTCCACCCTCACCTCACTGTCCACCACCCCGCTCTTGTCCCGGTGCGGGGCCTCGTAGGCGTCCATCTGCTGCTTGGAGACCTTGGCGAGTTTCTCAGCCAGCTCCCTCCAGCGCTGGGCCACCTCCACGGCCGTGGTGAGCAGCACAAAGTCCTGGATGAGCCTGACAACCAGCCCCTGGCAGTCCATCTTCAGCAAGGCCTGCGGGATCGTTAGGAAAAGCCAAGGAAGATGGGGTCAAGGGTGGGTTTGATTCAGGAGGGGACATCCCTAAAAAAACACCACAGAATCATGCCGGCAACAGCTGGTGAAATCAGGCCAACGTGCTGGACAGAAGGGTCATCCCACTAATTGAACCCCTGTTCAACGAGGCACGCAGCTGGGGCTCACCACCACGGCCTTATGTTGGAGGCAATGGCTCAAGATGCTCAGGAGCCACATAAGCAGTTTAAAGCATCTTAAGGCCTTTAATCAAGATAATGAACCCAGGGCTCTCCCTGCTGCTTTGTACCCCAAGCCCAGAGGAGCACTGTCCAGCAGCACGAGTAGCCACGACCTGCCCTGAGCACCTGGAGGGCACAGCCCAGGAGGACAGATGGGGACAAGACATCCTCTTGTTTGCCTACTGCCAGAGCCTCCTGCTAATTCCCAACATATTCTCAGCACACACACTTGAGCAAGACTGTCAGGAATGGCGTTCAAGCATGAGGATGCCCAGGTGGCAAGCAGCAGGATGCAGCCATCCCAACCCCAGCTCTTCCCTGTCCCTCTGCTGCCACTTCTGCAGCAGGACTGTGGGTCACTGCATCCTGTCCTGACCCAGAGGTCTGAGCAAACCCAGCAGAATCAGCTCTGAAGAAGAAGAAGAGGGGTTAAATCCTCCCAGAGACTGTTTATCACAGGGACAGTAACAAACAGCTGGGGAAGACGGTAACATCTGAAACCACTCCAGCAATTTGCAAAGCAAATATATGATGATTCCCTTATCTGTTCCCAGCTTACACAAAGCAAAGCTGGGCTTGAATCTAATTACTGCTTCGGACCAGCATTTGCTTCTACAAAGTGCTTACACTGGTTTCCTGCATTAGAAGGAGAAATAATAAACCCTCTCGTTAAGCAAGCAAAAATACATTTTAAAAGAGCATTATATTTTTTAATGGGCATTGAGAAGCGTTCAGATCTCACATCTGTGCCGTATCTGTAACGTGCAGAGCACTCAACTCTCTGCAGTGTTATCTCAACACGCAGCCAACAGGCTCAGGGCCCTTTGCTCTTGAAGTGAAGGTTTCAGATGGTCCTAAGAGGCACAGATTTAGGATTATGGCCCGGGGTCTCCTCCCTGAGACCTGAAGTCAGCGATTGCAAACCATGCTGAATCAGGCGGACGGTGCAGAGGCACTCTGTCCTTTCCTGGTCACATATAAGCCAATTTGTTTCCCCATGGACACAGGAAAAGGGAGTAACAGTGAGGGAGGTGTTATCTAGCACAGAGTCCCATGCTATGAGTGATACAACATCTTGAAGCCACGGCTTTGAAAGTGATAATATTGCTCCCCTCGGCACAGCACGTTCACTCTGAAACCTACTAATAACCTGAGCAATACCTCCTGCCTTCACTTTGCCTCCAGGGAAGACTCAGCCTTCAAAGAAAGCCTCAGGTGAGCAGGGAGAAACATGGGGCAGCAAGGAGGTGAAGGGAGATGGGTAAGCAGCCAAAGCACACAATACAGTGGGCACTGGGCTCCCTGCAAGCCCTTGCTGCCTGGCTGGGATTAGCAGGGCTCCCAGCAGATGTAATCCTCCAGCAGGAGCTTTTGGGATTATGCTACAGCTTCCCTCCATCCTCCTCGGGTGCATTTATTAACCTCAGAGAGGCCCCGAGCCTGCTCCACCAGCAGAGTGTGCAGCACAGCAAAAGGAGATGGTTTGATATTCAAATTCCAGTTCAGAGCAGAAGAGCCTCCACTTTCAAAACACATCCAGGGGAGGCTGAATTTGCATCCCGGCTCTGAAACGCACAAGCCCATTTCCAGTCCTCTAATCACAGCAAACAGCATCGAAGCAAACAGGCAGCAGGGAGCCCCAGGGGGGGGAAAGCACAGCACAGAGACAGGGAAGGAGAGAACAACAGGGTTGAAAAGCTGAGTGTGATTCCAGCATGTCCGTTTTCACCCCCCTCCCCCAGTTTAATAATGATAATTATCAAGCCAAGATGGGATGAGCAGCCACGTGGGCTGCGGATGCGTTGTGCCCTCCCTCGATCTGGTCAAACTGCAGGGTGAAACTTTACTCCTTCACCCCAGAAGTGGGAAGCATCCCCGAGTTCACTCGTGCCCGCCAAGCACAAGACCCGGAAGGAAGCAGTGATGGAAATGGAGTTTTTAAATAAGTTAATGATTTTTTAAACAGCACCCTGGAGGGTCCAAGCATTATCAGACATTAATCACTGCCTGAAAGGTAGCTGCTGGGGAAGCTGTGGTTACAGTTCCTTTAACCAGCACAGGAATGCATCTCGGGGTGCTAATCCTTCTTTCCAAAATGGCACTGGGTGCCATCATGCACTGCCTGGCAGCTTGGAACCACAAATGGAACTGCAGGAGACTTTTCTTGCACGAGCAAAAGAGCAGAGAACCTGCGGCGATGGGGCTCTGAAATACCTGCAATGGGGAACAGGAAGGCAACAACGATTTCCTGCCAGCCCCAGCAAATAAAAGCAGTGCTGCCTGCACTTGTGCTGCCTGCAGAGCAAGGAGCCCGTGGGGAAGTTCACAGCCAGCCCTCGTCACCCTGCTCTGAGCAGCCTGCTTGGCAGAGCACTGCCCCACCAGCTCTGTTTGAGGGAACACTTTCCTTTTGTTCTGCACGCATCGCCTGGGCCAGGCACTGAAAAAAAAAGCACTGTAATTAGAGCATCTTTTTCTTCTTCTCTCAGCCTGTCGGGGGGAAGGTAACTCTCAGGGGAAGGAGCAGTAGAATAGTGCAGATGAAAGGCAGTGGTGGCACTTCTGCAGCTCTCTGTTAATTTGATGGGTGCGGAGCAAGAGTTAAAAACCTTTGCACATGCAAAGAAGCTTGCAAACTAGCCCTTCTCCTGCACTGGAAGAGTGAGAAAAGTGATGGCTTTCGTGGCAGGCTTCACTCCAGCTCCAGAGGACCAGGCAGTGCAAGTTAGGTCAAGTTTCTCACTTGAAACCTGGCATGGCTCTCTGCGGCAACCAGAGCACGTTGGATTATACTGTGGTATGTGACTTCATGTTTTCAAAAGCACCCAAACAGTGTTTGCTGGGTCTCCAAAGGCTTGGGAATGTGACGGTGTTAGCACCTGCATGCTGGACTGCAGCCATCAACCACAGCAGTGCTGCTTGCATGTGGGAGAAGCGTGGCACCTTGAAGCCCTGCTATGGAGAAGGGAGCAAATCAGCGGTCATTCCCCCCCAACACAGTTGTTTCTTTTTTCTTATTTCCTTGTAAGCTAAGTGGAATTTGAGAGCAGCAAGGGGTTTAGATGCAGCACGGTCTTCCACCAGGAGAAGGGTTCATCCTTCACCAGCAGGCTCAGCGAGATCTCGCACAGGAAACAGAGCCAATATTCAGGATTAGCCTCCATTCAAGCATGGAAAATAAAACCTACTCTGGGACTCTGCATGAGATGCGTCCCTTTGGGAGCAGTATGTTTTCCAGCAGCTTATAGCCCTCCTCTTGACTTAGTAGGTCTGGGAGCCTCCAGAGAGCCTCATCTTTTCTTCATCTCCTCAGTTAGGCTGGCACAGCCCTTCCGTGACCCATAGGCTGTCTTTGTCCCCCGGAGACAAAGAGAATAGATAAAAGAAAAGCAAGCCAGTAAAGCAAACAGCACAAAGCCCTAGGAAGCATTCAGCGAGAGGAGCACACAGTTCACCCCATTACTCAGGGAATAATTAAAGGTGCAAAGCCTCCTTCTGAGCAACCACAGGGCCAGACAGGGCTAGCACCTCTGCCCTGCCCCAGAGCAGAGGAGGGGTGTGGGTTTGCTGGGTCTAGAAGAGGTGAGCTGCAGCAAAACATGGCACAGGACGTGGCTGTGCCATGAGCCCAAGTGGCACGTGGTCTGGAGATGCAAACTATTGGCACAAGCTTATCTTGGGAATGCGGGCCAGAAAGTAAGGTCTTACCCCAGAGCCCAGTGCAGCTGCAGCAGCTTCGTCCCAGGGGCTCAAAAGACAATCACATACAACACCCAGAAGACCCTCTCAAAAGAAGCTGAATTGGCCTACAGCTTGCCTTCTACCGAAACCCAAAGCTAAAACACTCACAAACCCAGGTAGCAAGGTTACCCCTGCTCTCCTCTCATCTCCACCCAACTAAACATTTTGCAGCCCAGCAGCTCCTTAGCCTCTCACCATAGAGCCGGTCTACGCTGTCCAAAGTCAAGGTGATTTGGGGTTGCTCAAATGGTTGCTCACTCCAACCAGCATCTGCACCAAGCTTGGGATTGCTGGAGGAACTGGCTGCCTCACCTGCTGGAAGCCACCATCACACCATGGCATTCCCTCAGCCCGGCTAGACCTGGAGGAGGCAGGGCTGAGGTGGGAGGAAGAGCAGAAGGAAGCAGCAGCATCCTCCAAGTAACTCCAGCCCATTGGCCTTCAACTTGCCTGCTCCCCTGGGGAATGCAGCATGGCATCTGGACATCCTTCCCCTGCACGAGCAGCTCTGCTGATCACCCTAATTGCAGTGTCACAGCCGTTGAGTCAGACGTCTGGAAACTATCTTCCCATTTTCCACAGTAACACCAACACTCAGACAGGGCCCTTTTATAACGAGCTATTAATTGTACTGTGCTGTTGGGCAGAGGAAGTACATCCACAAGACATCTTCCACGAACCCCCCTGAAAAATTTTCCATGAGTAACGCAGGGCTCCATACTCTTCATGACACTCAATCCTCACATTTCCATGTTTTTATTGGGAGATTTTGGGATATGGAGTGCTTCCTTTAACTGCAGTCCTCTTTACCCTGGTGCCTTCTCCTACTTTCATTCTGCCTGCACGCATCACTGCTAAGCAAAGCTCATTCTTTGGACTGTTGAGACGTGAGAGCAGCAAATCTCAAGGAAAGGAGCAGACAGATGTTGTTATAGAGTAATTTTAGGTTGTTTCATTAATGTGAAGACGTAGCGCTCCACAGCAGCTATAAAACCCCTCTCTGATTTGCCATCTTCCAAGCAAGCCTGCTTCACTCACACAGCACACACAACTTTTCACCTATTTCATCCCTCATTTACAGCCACAATCCTGTCAGCCTGTCGATACACATCACTGCAGGCCTGAATTCCCATTCAGCCTGCTGAGGACCTTAAAACTGTGCTTCGTTTTTCAGTGACTGAGTTAGGAAAGCTCAGCTCCCATTCACCCATACCACTCTGACTGTGCCACAAAGGAGGAAAGATGCCCTCATCAGACCTTGGACTCACCATCATCAGCTCCTTCTGAAAAGATTTCCTGTCCTTGTTCTCTGTGTTGTTGCAGTCTTCCTTCAGCTTCTCCAAGACAGAAGCCACTCGCTCTGGCTCGCTGTCCAATTCGGATCGGCAGAAAAACGTGAGCGGTAAGTTCAAATACCCCAGAGCATCAGCAAAGGACCTCCAGCTGCTGAGGTTCTCCATGAGAAGCGTCCTCACGGAGGCGTAGATGTACGTTAGGAATTTGCAGGGTCTAAGGATTTGCTCGAGCAACAAGCTGGTGGTGAGATCAGGCCCAGAGAAGTAGCTGGGTTTGACCTTTCCAACCACCAGCACATTTTTGGTGTGCACAAGGCCTATTTTGCCCTGGTAGTAGCCAATATACCACTCCTTTGTCCACAGCTGTCCTTTCAACCTGATCTTCTCCTCACTGAGGAGGGCTATGACATCTCCTTTCTTGTACTCCAACAAATAGTGATTCTTGCTTTGCCGCACCACTGTCTTCAGCAGTTTGCCATACTTCAAGCTCAACACCGGCCGGTCCTGAAAAACCGGATACTTGGCAGTGGCAGCCAGAGGTGAAAGGATGATCTTTCCAACCTCGTTCTTCTTGAGGAACCGCCTCTGCCCTGTCGGTTTGATGGCACTTTTAGGAGGCGGCTGTGGTGTCTGGACGCAGAACTGGGTCAAAATGGCATCCTTGTCATCCTTGACCTGTATCCTTAGCGTGAAATCTGAGAGCTCGTTGGGATCATGGGATGCAATGGGGAAGATGAGGCGGCTGACCTTGCCCAGCTTCATCTGGAAGCCTCGCACAATTTTGGCTTGCTCGCTTGCTTTCACCTCGTAGTTGGTCATGTTGGAGAACATGCAGAGCTTGAGGTCCTGAGGCCGGGACAGAGCAAACTGGTGCTTACCCCATAGCTGTAGGGCAACCGGAGCTGGGTTGTGAGACTGTCTCGTGACCTCGTTCACCAGGAGCGTCTTGGGTGCACATTCATGCCCAAACACGGCCACAACTGTTTTAAAGGAAGGGTGAATATGTTTTGGGCCGTAGACACCGACCGTGATCTTCTTGCTGATGTAATCCCAAACAGTGTAAGGGTAGAGGATGTTCTGCCCTTGAGCAACGGCAGCGATGTACATGCAAGGCTCTAGGTTCTCCAGCTGCACCTGTATCGTGTCCCCATACGAATAGCTCAGCTGCATTGGCACGTATGGCCCCTCTTTCATGTCGCTCCGTAGGCACTGCAGTCCTACTAAACTCTTGCTCATGATGTCATTCTTGACCTCTGCAGATACCTTCATCTCCAGAATGATGAACGTTTTCACCTCCATGTTGCTGAGCTTGATCTGCACGACCGGGCTGATGGTGCTGCACTTGTCACTGTTGAGCTCCAGTGGAGGATCTAGCATAGCTTTCATGGAGATCTGCTGCGTTTCCCCGGGGCACACGTGACCCTCTGGCACGTGGATGCTGATGTTGGTGTCTGGAAGCTGAACTGCTCCACCAGAGCTATCCAGTTTGCAGACAATGTTGGTTTCCACCGGTTGTGTCTGACCCCAGCCAGGATTTTGACCAAGCAAATCCAAGTCATGGCAAGACCGGGCCAGCTTCCTGTGGTTCAACCACGCGGTCCTAAAATCTTCCCGGCTCTGGAACTGCTCAGGAGTGGGAGATTTTAAACCGTTGAAAAAACCAGACTGTGCCGGAACGTCCGACTTCGCTTGCAGAACAGACAGCTCAGACAAGCTGTAAGAGCGTTTACTCCTGAAGAAGGGATTGTCCCTTTTCACAGGCTCTTCCAGGTCCAGCCTGTTTGTGGACGGAAATTCATCAAAAATGTTACCCATGCTGCTGTTAGCAGCTGAGCTAGGAACTGCTGAAGTAGGAGCCCCCGTGTCAAAGAGCAGCAAGTCAACTGATGCTCTGGAGTTGGCCTCTCTGTCTGAGCTGGTCAAGGTCTGCAAATTCCCATTCAGAAACGGGTTTGTCTGGACTCCGTTCAAGAACGGGTTATTATTGTGGGCTTTCACAGAGTTTCTTTTCACATCAGTCCATTCTCCAAGCAGGTCGAGCTCCCTGACCCCCTCATCAGGGCTCTCCAGTAGATTGTCAATCATCCCGCTGTCCGTTAAGGAAGAGTTGCGGTAGTTTACAGGCTGGACGTAGGAGGAAGGGATGTAACCCATTTCTGTGGTATTGTGAGCATACCACCACTCACCTCCTGATGTGTCTAAGACATAAAGATGGTCCCCCTTAGAGAACTTCAAAGTGGTGAAATTAGTTGGACAGTAATCTTTGATTGCTATTACTTCCTTTGCATTTCCAAAGGACGTGGGATTGTCAACCAGCAAGGCACTAGGAGAAGGCACTGTGAAATGAAGAAGAAAAACACTGTAAGCAATCCAGAGAGTCACAAGTTACTTTAAATCATTTGTTTCAGGTAAGCAATCCACACTACATCAAGCAGTGAAGCCAAAGTAGTTTCACGGCATCTCCAACCTACAGGCAATTTCTTTTTGCTACCGTTTTTAAACAGAACTACTCACTTCGCCACATCTGATGTTGCAAGAGAAAATGCCTTCTCCGAAGAGAAGGCCATCAAAACAACTAGGAAGAGCAGCAGGAGTTGAGACAGGAGACACAGCAATTTGTTATCATCCCATGGTAGCAAGGCATGTGGAGAGAAAGCGGGTAAACAATGCAGTAAAGTGTCTTAGCAACAAGCCTCCCTCTTGATTTAGGACCTCATTCAGCTGCTTCTTTAGAGGCTTCTTAAACAGCCTCTGAACTCACTGATGAATGATGCACACAAAGCTGAGTTCCAGCAGAGACAGAGCTCCTTCTTATCAGCTCCCTCTTTTAGCTGGCATGTCTGGATCTGAGTTCTTAAGGCAGGCACTCCCCTAAATTTCCACGTTTAAAACGCTCACATAGTGTCTATATTTCCTCAACAAAACTTAACTCTTTTACAAAGCTGGGTTGGGCAGAAACACCGTACTGACCTCCCGCAGCATTGGTACGGACCAAGCAGCACCTCCAATGATGACCATAGGGCTCAAGTATTAGGAAAATACGAGCTTGTACACACTAAGGGATTCATTATTAACCTACTTCCCCTGCACAGCTCTGCCAGCAGGTAGGGAAAGCTGTGAGCACATTTATTCAGTGTAAAACTATATATAAAATCTGTAGCAAACCTATTTTGCCACCCTGTCAGGAAGAGTGTTAATGCAGCTCTGCAGCCCAAGCCGTTTGCTGGAGACGAGCTGATGTCCTCTGGATGCTCTCTAATATCTCTGCATCCTTCTCACGTTGTGGTGCCCCAGAACTGCACCTGGGGCTCGAGGTGAGGCTGCACCAACACAGGCTGAGCAGAGCAGGACAGTCCCTTTCCTCACATGAATATTACTCACAAGGATGTGAGTAATTCCTATTTTTGCATCAAAAACAAACTAACATACAGCAAGAGCACTCGACGTTCGGGACTCTCCTCTCTCCCTGTGCAAAAACAAAACCCACCAGCACACGCTAACTTCTATTTCCACTTCGGGATCCATTTAGGAACGGGAGCGTGCCCCCCATCTGTGCCCCCCCATGCACCTTTGACGTCGCCCAGGCTGCTTTCTGAGAAGCCCTCGCTGAGGTCGATGAGCGTCCCCTCTGACTTGCAGCGCAGCAGGCTGCTGGAGTTGGCTGCCCGGATCCTCTGTGCTGCCATCTTGAGCTCATCCAGAGCCTGGGCAGCGCTACGTGGTCATGGCTCCTCCGCAGAGCCCGGTGATACCGCAGCACCTGCAGATGAAAGCAAAGGCCGGGGTGTTAGCAAAGCCTCTGGCTGTCAGCATGATGCCTGCAACGATGTGCCTTGCAAGATGCGAGCTCAGCACGTGCCACAGCTTCAGCCTCGGGCTGACTCGGGGCAGCTGCATCCTTCCTTTCCCATTTGCTTACTGAAAAAAGCACTCCAGATAAAAAGCCATCTGCACCTGTGTGCCGGCCCTGCAGTGCTGACTCAGGAAAACTTCCTCCTGTCAGAGAACCACAGTATGATTAGGGTTGGAAGGGACTTTTGTGGAGGACGTTTGGCCCAACCCTCCTGCTCAAGCAGGGACACCTGGAGCAAGCTGCCCAGGACCATGTGCAAGAGTCACACTTCTCCATAAAGCATCACGCACACCTTCCCCCAGACCTTGCCAAAAGGGTCAGCTGGAGATTCAGCCCGGTGGGACATCACCCTCAGATGCAAACCTCTGCCATAGCAGTGGTGCACATTCTCCTGCGCTGCCTGGCTTCATGCTGCCATCCTCTTCCCTGCTTGCCCTCTCACCCTTTCCCTTTGACCAGCAGCACAGTGGCTGATGCAAGCGCTGGTAATAGCTCCTATGGTGTCACTGAGCCATGCTGGAGCTTGAAGGATAGCCAGCAGGGCCAGGAGCACATAGGCAAGCAAGCCTGCAGCCTCTCAGCTAGCTGAAGGCAAGGCTGCAGTGCAGAGCCTCAGCCCCAATTTGCTATTTCAGGTTTGCACCGAAGAGAAGTTACACACACACCTGGCACCAGCCTGGCAACGCTGCCGTGCTGCTCAGACATGCCACCAACAGCTCATAAAATAAAGCCCCACGCAATCCAAAGCCATATCACAATCCTAATTCCCCGCTCAAATTCATCACCCAGAAGTCTTCAAATCCCCTCCTATCTCTGCTTTCCCTTCCTCCCCACCCCATACAATTTTTTTTTTCCCTGCTTCAAAATCGAATCAAGCAGAAAATAACCCCAAACCCAAATTCCTTAGAAGGCAGAGCTCTGCTGGGAATGTGGAGATAATGGGAATGTGAAGACAAGCGCCGTGTTTGGCCGCCAACTGCCTGGGCTGCAGCTGGTTGTTATTAAACCTGTGGGTCTGGAGGCAAGGAGGAGCAAGCCCAGAAGGAATCAGTACTCTTTTCTGGAATGCAGAAAGAGGAAATTTGCATCCGGGGAGGGAGAGTTGGAGCTGGAGACACTCCAGCCTGCTCGAGATGCTTCTCCAGCCATCCGAAGGCTGGTATGCCAGGAATGCAGTCACCGTAAGGATGCAGGAGGTTGCAGGCAGAAAGGAAAGGGAGAAGTTCTGTGCAAACACTTTTCCCGTTGAGAAGAGCGTTGGTTTGGGTTCTGCTGGAACTCAGCAGGGAGAGGGCTTTGCAGGCACAGAGAACTGGGCTCACAGCCACGGGGTGCTTATCAGAGGAGCTGGGTAAGACAGAGAGCCTGGAGAACAGCAGTAAGAAAGGGCACTAAGCAGTCAGTCAGTGGGAAGCAAGGAAGGGAGGAAGGATGCTCTGTGCAGCTGGCACATCTTGAACAGGCACTGCCAGTCCAGCTCACCCTAAAGCACCTAAACAGCAGGCAGTAATGCCAAACACCATCACACACTGCTTGAGATTGCACATTTTCCAGTCGGTTTGCCAAGGCCCCAACTCCTACTGCCTGCCCTGACATAACCATGCAGAAACGTGGTAGGACCCTGCAGGAGTTTTGCTCGATTTAAACCCTCTGCAGCTCCAATTGGACACAAACTGAGTGTGCAACAGCTGAAGTGGTAAATGTTTCCCAATTTTAGCAATTATTGCACACAGTCCTCTTAAAAAAGGAAGAAACGAAGCCAAAACGCAGACAAAACAAACACTCCGACAGCCCAAAGGTCACCCCTGCTCGGTGAGCATTGCACAGAGCAAGAAAGAAACCAGACAAGCAGCTTTCTCAAAGTGCAAGCCATGACTGTATTTTAAATACCTGCCTGGAAGTCCAATGTCAAATATTTGTGCTATCAGTAGTTGGAGCTGTGCACTGACATATCCACAAGCCTCGCCGTGCCTGGCACAAGCAGGGATGCTCCCCATTCCAGTACTTCCATAAGCACATCCAGACCTGTGGCAGATGTGACTGTGTGGAGAAACAGCTGGAAAAATAAGCCCTACATACATCCCAAATTCCCAAAAGGCAGCAAGAATGTACATTAAAAATGACTGATTAGGGAAAGCTATTTCCTCTGTTGTTTCAGTCTGTTCTGGGTGTAGCAGTGCTATTGCATGCACTGCAGTTTACAGGGGGGACTGTGATGAACTAACTGCAAGGGGAGCACTGTTCTGGAGCTGTAGCTCCAAGGGGTGAACCTGAGATGGTTGTGAATGCAGAGCCAGAGCAAAAAGCTCAGAAAAAATAAGCCTGCTGCTTCAAACCGGGTTTATAGAAGAATAAAAGGGGACGGGCAAGTGCTGGGTGGGGAGAAACACGGGTTGCCAGGGCAGGAATTGTTTAGAAACTGCTGAGACAATGGTCTGCAAATTCATCTGAAAACACTTCAAGCACAGAATAGGAAATACCCTACCTCCGTCTGTTTACCCACAGCGTCCTTACTGAATGGAGGAAAGGATACAGGGGGCAAAGTACCCAAGAGCTCTCCCCCCTGCACACACCCTCGTTGGGGATGAGGAGAGGAGCCCTACACAACAGTTAAGGTTTAGCAAAGCTTTAGGGAAGCATCAACAAGGACAGCTGCTGGTGGGCACCGTGCTCCTTCTCACAGCCCTTCTGGGGCACAGACAGACAGGAGCACCCCAACTCCCAACCAGCAGCACCATAAAAGAGCTCACTTTCTCCCTGTGCTGGCACTGTATGGGGTGAGAGCTGTCTCCTCCCCGCCCCGTCTGCTGGATTTCTGCACCCCGGGGGACATCACGAGCCATGGGACTCACATCCTGTGACTCACCCCTAAGGGAATCTGCACTACCATCCACAGCAGAGACTTGAAGGGTGGATTCAGCTTAGCCTTAGCTGGGGTTAGGAATAAGGCCAGCAGCATTATGTCACATGCCAGAGGGACGGCAGCCTCGCTGGCAACCCGCCGCGTCCCCACTGCAACCAACGCACTCTCGCTTCTGTCACAGAACATAAAATGGCACAAAAAGGGTTAAAAGGAACTTCAGCAAACTCTCTGGGATGGCTCAGGCCGGAAACCAAGACGCAGCCTGGCTTGCTGCCACCAGCTCAGCACTCCCCTCCTCTCTGCTCAGCCCCACAGAGCCCATCACCATGCCCAGCCCAACCCTGTGCGGACAGCAGTGAGCCCCATCTTCCTCCTCATCCATCCTCCCTGTACGCTCTGCTCCAACAAAAACAAAGTCATTTCTGTCTCTGTCAGCTCCCTTCCATGGGACAAGAGCTGTGAGAGCCCCTTCTTGCACTTCCCAAACAGGAACGTAGAGATCCAGGGCTGCAAATCCCACCTGCACCAGCTCTTTTCCAACAAGGTGGAAGGGGACAGCATGGCAGCAGTGAGCCTGTGCTCATACAACAGCCAGTGATGGAAATCCCCTGGGTGCCAAGAGTTTTAGCTGATAAGACCTGGGAGAGCCCGCTGGGCCAGCTGGTACCAAGTACTGGGGTGGAGATGGAGCCAGGTCTTTCTGGCTCCAAAAGAGGAGTGATAGGTACGGTACTCATGCCAGCAAAGGGTGGTGGGGAGGAGGAAGCTCATCCCTCCCTATCCCACACCTCCCAGTATGACCTTCTCCTTGGGTGCTATATAAAAAGCCCATCAAACCCTAAGCCCGCAGGATGAGGTCAGAGGAAACCTCCCCACTCTGGCTGCACATACCCTTTAACAAGAGGCAGCTTCCAGGTGGGGAGCACCTCTCACTTTTAATAACCCTGAGCTATCAGGCACATCAGGGCTGTATCTTGCCACAGACTGAAAGGTGGGAAGTGTAGAAAGACCATCTCATCAATCACTCATCACACTTCCCATATCAAAGCCGAGAGCAACTCCAGTCATTTGTTGCTAATTATTTTTCTTCTACCTTTTACTTCTCCAAAGTCAAGGTCCCCTGGCTCTCCTTAAAAAATTAGAAGTGGTTGTTACTGCAATGTGCTATTTTGGCAAAGAGACTAAGTCACGTCGCTATCTCATTTAAGAACTTGGTTTTCACCCTACAGATTCTTCATCTTCAAATCCTCCCTCAGGNTCTGTTACTGCAATGTGCTATTTTGGCAAAGAGACTAAGTCACGTCGCTATCTCATTTAAGAACTTGGTTTTCACCCTACAGATTCTTCATCTTCAAATCCTCCCTCAGGACTTTCTTGCCTCATCCCAACACCTCCCAGTGCTTAAGGCCAGGTTGGACAGGGCCCTGTGCAACCTGATCTAGTGCCTAATTTAGTGGTTGGCGACCCTGCCCACAGCAAGGGGGTTGGAACCCGATGATCTTTGAGGTCCCTTCCAAGCCAAGCCATTCTATGACCACACGTTAGGACACAGCCTTGGGCAGCTGGCACTGTCGACACACACCCTGACTATCCAGAGCTGTGCCCGCTTCTTCCACTCTCCCAGCAGACTGGCAGGGAAGAGCTGCCCCCTATTTCTTTTTTTCCAGAAGCTAGTCATGTCAGGAGGATGCAAAGGGATGCTCCACACTCCTGTCTTGCTCCTCCCTTGAGGATGCTGCTCCCATTTAGAGTTCTTCACAAGCACGGTGCTCTTTGTTGGCTCCAGGGTGCTGGGCACAGCAAGGCTGGGAACTTGGCACGTGCGAGTGACTCAGCTAGCAGCTCTTGGGGGCACCAGCAGCACTGCAGGGGAAAAAATGTAATAATTGCTGAGCACGTGTTCCTGGCATCTGCTGGCACCTCCAGCCAGGGTATCCATTACAGCCTCCCCACTGGGTGAGTTACCCTTGCAAGCAGAGAGGATGGGAAAGCTTCCTTTTATAGCAATGACTTTGGAGCACGAGTCTCATTGAAAGTCCAGGCTGGAGGTGGATAGGCAAGTGACTAAATACAGATCTGGTGTCTCTGGGGTTAGAGCAGAGCCTGCTGCTGCTGCCAAGCTGCCAGAGAGCCGTCACATCAAACCTACCTGATGAACACAGCATGCCACCAAGTCCAGGGCACACAACACGAGGGGAGCAGAGCAGACAGTTCAGTCTCCATTCACCCTCCTCTCCCTACTGTCCACTCAGCTCTCTTCCAAGAGAGAAGCACCTCCTAACTCAGGAGGGAAAGACTCTGGCACAGCTGCAGATGCTATTCTTCCAGCCAAGTCCCACTGGGATCAGCAAAAGCGTGAAATCTCAGAATCACAAACCCAAGTTTCAAACCCCTGAAGGGAATGGAGTGCAGCAAGCCTGATCTCCCAGGGCACAGATCGGGCCAGGTACCTGTAAATGCAGAGGTGAGCCGAGCAGCATGCTAACAAAGCAGAGGCAGCTCCAGGAATCGCTGCTGTGAGGCACAAATCAGCAACTTCAGCACAAGCACCTTCCCACCCAGGTTCCTGATGCCTATGTGTGCCTGGAGGATGTTTGCTGGGGCTGAGGGAGGGCGAGGTGCCAGTACTTCAGGAGCACTGCCTTCAATAAGCACCCAGGCAACTTTCCCTGCCCTCTGCGTAAGCCTCATTAAGTTGCTATCAGCTCAGAAGCAGAGCAGTGTGGTGCAGGACAAAGTGCGTTCTTGCTTTTAAAGTTGCTCAGTGCTGTTAGCAGCCAGCAACTTTTGCAGGGGTCAGTAGCAGCACTAGGTCTTCCTCCTAACCCTTGCAGTCCCTCCAAAGGTGTGCTCAGAGCCAAAAGCATGGAACAATTGGTCTTTCAAAAAAAAGGGGAACTGACACTAGAGCCAGTTCAGAGCACAAGTCCAGGCAGAAAACCTGGACAGAGGAGTAAAAAAAACAAACTACACCATATCTCCAGTGCAACAATCCAGACACACACACTCCTAAGGAAGAGATGGAAGTCTGTTTCCATCACCCTTCGCTAATTTTGTTTTTGATGGAAAGAAGTAGCTGTCCCCAGCTGTGATGAACTGCTGGTGCAACCTCATGCTTGCTTTCCTTGCTGAGATGCTGGGAAACCCATCTCGCTACCACGGTACAGAAGGACAGGCACAGGAAAGTCACTCAGGCTCACTGAGCTGCTGAACAGGAGAGCACTGGAAAAGAGAGGGCTTTGCTCAAGCGCACAGCTGCTGCAGTCAGGATGGGGACACAGCAGCCAACCTCGGCTCCCCCACTTTGGTGGCTTTGTGAAGGGGTAAGCAGGATGCAGATGCAGCCCCTGAATCAGCTGAGCTTGCTGCTGACCTATTTTGGAGAGTCAGCTGGGAGCCCCCCGAAAAAAAAAAGAGAAAAAAGAGGGGTTTGTTCCCAGCTCACTGCCTGAGTGTGCTCTCACAGCTGGATTCTCTCACTAACGAATAAAACCTCTTTGGATTACCAGACAGGAGAACTCATTCAGGTGATGAGCTCACGCGAGAGCTTAACCTTGATTTAATGTTCTTACACACCTTGTTGATTAGCCCAGGTACTGATCTGCTGGTGGATTACACCATGCTTTCAGCTATGCTGAAAATGCTGACGAGAGCCAAAACCCATCACGAGCCTGAATGAGGCAGAAACAAACGCAATCAGCACACTGCAATGAATTTCCTCAAAACAGCATTTTTAAGCACTCTGCCCCAGTAAACACTTCCAAGGCAGATTCCCCACGACGCCTGGCTTTTGGCAGCTTAACTATTTGCTGGAGTTGAATCACTATGGTTAGAAAAGACCACCGAGATCATCTGGTCCAACCGCCAACCCATCGCTGCCGTGCCCACTAAACCACGTCCCTAAAAAGCAAGAAAGAAACAGGCTCTGCTAAACCAGACTGCTGGTAACTTCCTCCATGGGATGCCCCACGCTTGACTCAACCCTGGTCTGTGAACCCACGCTGAAAGAGCAGCACAGCGCCTACAGAGCAAACCCACAGCTTAGTACACCACTCCTCAGAGGTAGAAGCGCTCAGCCCTAGATGAAGGAGGGAGATGTGAGGGCAGACATTGGGGACACAGTGTGGGTTAGGACTTGCTGCAAAAAGCCATAAGCAATCAGTGCCTCTGCTAACTTAGAACCATAGGATGGCTTGTTCCCATCTAGTTCCAAGCCACAGCTTGATCAGCGACTGTGCAGTAAGGTCACACCATGCAGGCTCTCTTCTCACCCTTCTTCCTCCTGCTTTCACTCGTGGCCCTCTGTGCTTCCATGATCTCATCTGCAAACCCAGTGAGTTGCATACCTGTACAGGAAAGCCCTCCTGGTTCAGCTCAGTGCATGCTTTCAGCATCATTACATCGGCACTGAAGAGCACGTGGCCGATTTCGGGTGGTTTTCAGCAGCCAAGTCCTCACCTTTGTTTAGAACAGAGCTCATCCCACACGCGGGATCTGAACAGAAGCAGCTTCCCAGGTGCAGACGCGATGTCTGTCAGCCAGGAGGAGGTGGAAGATAAACCTAAACAGCCCACTGTTTATGCAACATAAGAGCAAACACTGTGCCTTCTTGAAATCATTTAATTACAGTTATCCCTTAAATTAAAACCTTGCAAAACTGCACGGAGGCTTTAGGCAACCTGCAAATTAACTGCAGGGAACGACCAGGGGGTCGGGGATGCCAGATGCAATCCAATCAGAGGCTCAAAGCTCTTTCATAACATCAGTAGTGCCAGGAGGGGGGAAAAAGAAAACCCAAAATAACACAGCCCAACCCTATGCATCAGAGGTTGCTCCTTCAGCCACATCAGGTAAAAGCTGTTTGATCTCATCATCATCGTGGGTCAGATAGCTGATAAGAAACCAATTTCATTACTGTAAGACCAGAGCGTTTTTGGTAGGGTTTATCTGCAAAGAAAGCAAGGCACTTTGAACTGTTGAATTTTATTTTAGTTAAAAGGTACTGGGCTCTTGCCTGGCTGCTCTCAAAGCACTCAAAATTAATGTGCTATGAAATGATACCGCAAGTGGATTCTTTGCGACTTCCCCGGTGCTCAATGTCAAAGATGCCCTGCTCCTCTGTGCTGGGATGCAGCCAGCCCCTTCGTTTCAGGGAAAGCAGCCTTTATTTAGCAGGATGGAAATAGCCACTTCCAAAAATGTGGCCATATCTGCCCCAAATCAGTCCCATTCCCAGACAAATCGGGGTTTACGCTTGGGCACGGTTCTTGCAGCGTTACTCAATGGGTAAAATTAAAAGGACAGCTGAAAGACACCAAAAGATTTTCCCCCACTCAAAGCAGAGCTGTTCTGGTTCGGTGGTTTCTGCCACTTTCTGCATCGCACCTTTTTTCTCCCAGGTTGTTGTCCAGCAGCACCCAAACACCTTCCCACTGTGCACTAAATCACAGTAACTGACCCTTGTCTTCTTCACAGGAGCTTCCCTTGAAAGACAGACAAACCTAAGCCACCACAGTGAGCACAGGAACAACAAGTTATTCCCTCTTTGCTTTCTCCAGCTCCAAGTGAGGCTGAAGGAGACAGACCCACTCCTACTTCGCATCTGCTGCTTCCCCATCAGCTCGAGTGAAAGCTGCCCAAAACACGAGCCCGTGAGCAAGCTGCTCAGCTTTCCCTGCTCCAGTCTGAAAGCAGAGTGCTAAATTTATCCCTGCTGAGATTTCTATGGTAACAGACTACACCGCTGAATTTCAGATTACCGCGGCTTGAATTAGGGGTGAAGCAGAGTTAACAGCATCAGCCGTGGTATAGGGTTGTCTTAGGTCAACACCAAAGTGTCTAAAAGCAGCCCGAATTCCAGCAACAGGGTCTTGGCTAGAGGTGACCAACACATCACAACACCACTCACAGCCATCCTCGCCAACTGGCCAACACAACCCCTCCTCAGTGGGCAAGCAGAATTAGATAAGCTCCTGATGGGAAAATAGAGCCTGTATATCAAATCAACGCAGATGGACTTTATCTTCTTCCTTTTTACAAGAGAAATCAAAGCCAGGGCTCAGCTGATGCACTGGGATGGTTTTATATTTAGACGGATGACACAAGGTCTCAATTAGCAGAAAACAAACGGAAACTTCTTACGCGGTCCAGAAAAAGAAAGACAAAAGAAAGGCAACTCCCCCCGATGTTTACAAGCTCCCCAGTTCTGCTTTCATGAAGGATTCAGAGGGGTTTTCCATGCAGTAAACAACACTCACAGCTCCCAGAGCCCGTGTGACAAATACTGAGCGAAGCACACTGCGTGCGTTCACAACAAAGTTGGCTTTTGGGGGACTTTTTTTTTGGGGTGGTTGTTTTAATTTCCTATTTGCGACTGCCAGTTCTGTTTTCAACAGGATCATTAACGATGTTTTAATACGTGTGCATAAAGCAAAGTATAAAGGGGTGTCTGAAAGCACCCTTTCCACGTCCTACAGATTGTGGTTTTGCTGAGGGAGAAGAGATGCAGCGCAGTGTACCGATGGGAAACACAGTCCTTCAAAGTCAGCTATTTTCTTTTGCGATGTGGTTCACTCAGGAGCAAAGATCTGCTTATCCAGATAGCCAAGCATCAGCTGGGGCTCACCTCTAGAACTACCTGCAATTTGGAAAGGGGTAAGGGGATTAAAGATACGGTTTCTCTTTCATGATGCTGACGGGCAAAGGAGTGCTGGATGGCTCTGCTCACACCACCTCAGACACAAGGTTGGCTCCGTGGGGTGGCAAGCAGGCCTCGTGTTCCCTGCGTGCTGCCCCAGCCATGGCGGGGCCAGGCCCAGCTTTATCTGCAGCACAGCTAAGAATAGCTCCGGCCACCGGGAGCCCTGCGAAGAGAATGGCCTGGGCCTCTGCCAGACAGCATGGGTTTCCTTTGCTGCTGAGCCTGAGAGGAGGCAGACATGGAGCAGAAGTTGTCCCGATGCAAGGCACTGCGGTGCTCCGCAGCGTGCAGGATTGGCACCTGGCAGCAGCAGCCTCTGTGCAGGGAATTACCTCCTGCCCTGCTTTCACGAGCTAGATTGCCTGCAGCAGCATTAAGGCAGGAACCACCTGCCTGTTTCTAAAGCAAAACACCTCCCTGACCCCCCCAAGCAAGCAGACCGTCTGATGCAGTGCTGCCATCACTGCTTTCCATTCACAATCCGTGAAAAAATTAGGCCAAACTGCAAATATTTTCATTCCTTTTATCTCACCTGCCTGACTGCAGGGCAAATTGAGCCCACCCCATCCAAACACATTCCTCAGTGTATTCTGGAGCCCATTTTTGGACATACGGACTCCACGACTGCAGTGACCAAGGTCTGACACACTGACCTGGGGCAATGCTGGAGCTGCGTGCCTCAGTTTCTCCCTGGGCACGGTGCTATCTGCTGGTAGCAAAAGACTTCAGCACATGCAGCTGTGCAGAGAAACGCCACCTCCACGGCCCAAGCTGTCCATAGGATGCATCACTGCCTCACCACGTTGGGGCTTCCCACCGTGGCAAGCAGCTTTCCTGCAACCTGAGATGATTAACTTCTCTCCCCAGCACATTTGCATTTAAAACAGAGGTCAACACACACAGGGGTAAAGCTGGGACAGAAAGGTCACCCCCTGCTGCAGGGAGAAGCACACACAGGGGGTTAAACGCTCACCCTCCCCAGATCCCTGCATTCCTCTGCTCCGACAGCATGCTGGGAGAAAGGTTTCTGCTCACTGTTTCCAAGCCTGGTCATGTCCCACACCCAGACCTCAGTGCACATTTAACAGCTCCTATTAATAGCCCGAGCAGGAGCTAGGGAAGCACCAGCTGCTCTGGCCAGACGTACCTCCGAGCAGCCACACGGCATCCATCCATCCATCCCGCTGCACTCGGTGAGTCTGCACCCCTAAAATTCCTCTCTCCCCCAGCTCTTTGCTGGGCAAGCAGCTGAAACAAGTGCAGGAGGGCACAAGAAGGGCTGCAGCAGAAGCCATCGCTCTCTGTGACCTCCAAACTCCTCAAGCTGAAGGGATTTGAGTCGCAGACTTGCAAAAGAAGCCAGGTAATTTGGGGTGGCGGAGAGATGTCACTCATTCAGCCCCGAGATCCACCACCCAGGCTGTGGCATGCACCAGCTGCAATGACAACGTGTCCACATCTCTACACACACTCCCTGGAAAAAAATTCCCCCTTCCTGCAGGTTTGGAAAGCGCTGGTGCCAGCAATCCCCTGCCCATGCTACCAGTATCTCTGACGGCTGGAGACCACAGCATGATCCCAAGGGGTTTGCAGGCATCTGTCCCCATCCCTTGGCTAGAGCGGTGACCTCATTTCACAGGATTTAACCAAGCACTGCAAGAGTCCAGATGGACCGTCTGGCTAATTGAGTTAATTAAAGCGTTTTCTGCCATGATTAACTTTCAGGAACAGGGCTCTGCGTTATGTGTTTTGGAAAGGCTCCTTCTGAGCAGCTAGGGCACTCTCCAGGGAGCACGGGGCCACACCTCAGCATCAGCGTGAAACAGAAGAACAATGACTTGGAAACAACTCACACTGATTGCACAGGGCTGTTTCTCACCAGTGCTTTCAGACTCCAAAAAGAAAAATAATAATAATAATAATCCAAATCCTTCATTTGTTTTTCACCACTGAGCTGAACAGGACGTAGAGCAGGAACAACATCGTATGTAGAGGCCATGGGAACACACAGGCTACACGAGGTCTGCCCAGCAAGGCGTTTGGGGGATGGAGAACTAAAGGACATAGCAGATGTGGGAAGAGACCCATGTCCGATCCCAGGGCACCTTCCCCTCATTTTGGGGCAAAAAGCTCCAGGAAAAAGCAGTGCTGCCTGAAACTCACAGGACGATAAGCTGGTCAAGGCCGGTGCGAACAAACACGCTGCCCTGCACAGAGATGCTTTGCTGACGGAGGTAATAACCATCTCCCAAGGACAGTAAATACTTTGTCTGTCTGCAGTCCCTGCCCTGGAGATAACCAAGCAACGCACACAAAAAAGAAAGGCTATGCTTTGTGGCTGCTGTGTTTTTCTCAGCTCTGCAAAGCACTGAGAAGGAGCTGCATCCTGGGATGTTGGTATGGGAAAAATTCACCCTAACCAAGCAAATGCCAGCCAGGCTGGATGCAGCTTTGGGCACCTGGGCTACAGGAGGTGACCACTGCAAAAGCAGGAGTAGGGCTGGGTGGGTTTTGGAGTCTGCTCCAGTCTAAGCCATCAGGAAATCATACTCACATATGACAGCTGCAAGCGGGCTGCTGAGAGTGGGACCTTCAGGAAGACGGACCCATGGCAGAGCTCTGGCAACACAGTGGCCATGCCATGAGTGTATTTAAACCCAGTGGGGACCCTGCAGTGGGCAGGGTCAGGCTGTTCGCCAGCTCCTGCAACTACAAAGCTGCTCTCCACCCTTCCTGGGGACTGAGTGTTCGTCCCCTTTCTCAAAGCCACTTCTTCTTCATCAGAGCAAACAAAGTTAACACGACAGAGAGTCTTACAGTCTCCACAGGCCAGGAGATGCACCCACACGCCTTCTCTTTTTCCTAACCTCAAAACATGAGGAACTGCAAAGCACCAGCTGCTCACAGACCAGGTGCATTAAGAACTACTCCTGCAGGCATCGAGAGCTTCATCTGCACCACAGGTGCTGCCACACGCCCCCCAAAAGATGCCAGCTGTAGCCCTTGCAAGGGGAAAAACCAGCACAGAGGGCTCCGGGGCTGGGTTTCCCAGATGGGAAATGCTCCTTTATCGAGGCTGAAAGCAGTCCCATCCCAGCACTGCTAATCTGATCCCAGGTTTTCAATGCCACGGCCGGGACGCGAGGGGCTGGCGAGTGGGAAAGAAAGAAAGGAAATGCCACAGATGTGAGGACGCTTTTTCTGGCCAGGCAAAGCCTTGTTTTGTTTCTCCTCCCTGAAGTTAGCTGCCATTTGCTGGCAGGCGGGTCCATTACGAAAATAAAAAGTTTCTCTTTGTTCAGCTCCGGTAACCCCGAGCCCAGGAGAGCCACGGCACAGCAGAGCTGTGGTGCTGGCAGCCAGCAGCTCGGTGCTCAGAGCCCGCTGGCAAGCTCACAGCAGCAGGAACTGGTCTGTGAAATATCCCTCGCCTTACCCGCTCGCTGACGGCGCCAGGGGACATGCCATTGTTCGGCTCCAAAAAGCCTTTTCTGTTCCTAAGGAAACAGCCAGCCTCGTTCAAACAGGGCCACACACACGCAGCACTGCTCCAGAGGTGTCCCCTCAAAACCTCTTGCACAGTGACCCAGCCAGGTACCACGCATCTGCCTGAGCTCTGGGCAGAGGTCCTGCACAACCCTACGGCCGTGCAGGGCTGGACCTCTCCCCCTTGCAGACTGTCACCAACCCTCTTGATGCTCCCAGTTGTGTCTGGGCGATGAGGTTAACACATGGGAGGTGAAAACAATGACTCAGTCGCCTTCCACATCTTTGTCACGACTTCAGGGCTACAGAGTTGCTCCCACATCCATCATTGCAATGGAGTATCCCCACGGGATGCTGCAGCAGCAAGCACACCCTGCTCAGCTCTAGCTGCTGAAGGATGCAAAGCAACACCCCCGTGGGGCAGGTAGAGCTGCTGCACAGATCTGGCAGCAGAGCACAGGAACACTGAGCCCTAGGGCTCCCAGTTCACCTTCTATCAGCATTGCACTCGCCAACAGTTTGCTGATCCACGCACCCAAAACACGAAGCTCCCAGCACCAGCGAGTCCCGTGCCAGACGGAGCCAAGGGGCAGCCCTGAAGCACGTACACAAACAGGGGGAAGAGAGGACAGAGGAGGGGACAGTGCTCCTTCCCTTCCCTGTGACCGTGAGTGTAGATCCACACGACCATTCCGCTTGGAAAAGACCTCTCAGGTCGCCTAGTCCAACCCCACCATGCCCACGTCTCTCAGTGCCACACATACACACGTTGTGAACACCTCCAGGGACGGTGACACTGCCACCTCAGTGTCCTTCTTGCAGTGAGGGGCCCAACACTGAACCCAGCACCAGAGCTGTGTACAAGGGGACGGTCACCTCGTGCTCCTGCTGGCTGCACTAGCGCTCACACAACTAGGATGCGGTCCCTGCACCTCCGTAAGCCTCCCTTCCAACTCGGGATATTCTGGGTTTCTCCGAAAGAAGCCACCAGCATCCACAGGGCATCCCTACAAACCCAGGAGCAGTGGGATCGCGAGGAGCGAGCACGTTTAAACATCGTGCATCACCCCAGCACGCCGAGCAAAACTTTCTGCAGCAGAGCTCTGCACGGAACCCGCACTCCGCGCTCTCCCGCACCCTTCACCTCCGCACGGCGGTGGACAGATGCATCTCACGTGCATTTACACCGTGCACACGCAGAGTCCGGCACGCCCGCGTACACGAGCACTCGCCCCTGACCGCGGGGACCGCTCGCTCGCTCAACCTCACCCGCAAACTCCGGACCCACGGAACCTCTCACCTGCGGGACGTGGAGCCGGACCCGCACCGCCACCGCCGCTCCCGGTTCGTGTCTCCCCGCCCGGCACCGGACAGCTCTCACCGCCCGCCCCGCACCGCCCTGACGTCAGGAGGCGGAGCTGCGGAGCGGGGCCCGGAGAGGGGAGGATGTGTGTGTGTTTGTGTGTGTGTGTGTGAGCACAGCGAGGCCTTGGGCAAGGGGGAGTCCTGGTGCAAAAGGGGTTGTGGGAACTCCTGGTGCAAGGGGGAGTCCTCGTGCAAGGGTGCTCCTCGTGCACATGGGCTGTGAGCACCTCCTGTGCAATGGGAGGTCCTCGTGTGCGAGGCAGTCCTCGTGCAAGGGTGCTCATTGTGCAAAATGGGTGTGCAAGTGGGTTGTGGGCACCTCTCATGCCACGGGCAGTCCTTGTGCAGGGGGCAATCGTAATGCAAAGCGGGTGTGCAAGTGGATCGTGGGAACCCCATGCACTAGGGGAGACCTTGTGCAAAATGAGTGTGCACTGGGGATATGGCAGCTCCTCGTGCAAGGGGTAGGACGTCTGCATGATGCAATCCTCATGAACAGTGGGCATGCACGAGGGGGAGGGGACCCCTCGTGCACGGGGCAGTCCTCGTGCAAAGCGAATGCAGTGAATAGAAGGATTCAATGGAGGATGGTGGCACGGCACTCGGAGTGGCAGAGCTGCAGTCTGGATCCCAGCACCAGGCAAGGCATGGGAGGAAAATCCAACCTTCATTTTTAATAAAGCAACAAGTTGTGCCGCCTGCTTTTTTCTTTTTTTCCTCTCCTTAATGGAGCATTTCTGCGTGGCCCCAGCCCCGAGGCAGGCAGCCAAAGCTCGGATGGGGCAGGCTGACCGAGTGCTCACTGCCAGCACTGCCAACACCAGGCCTTGTCTGGCTAATGGAAGGGGGCTGCCTTAGGGAACGGTGATGATGGGAGGGGAAAAGCAGCGTGGGGTTGGGTGGATGCAGCGTGGGGATGGGTGCAATCTGGGGGGTGGATGGTGGCTGTAGAAACCACCAGCTTGGTTGAAAAACAACAGGAGCAAAGCTGCGGAGGAGCACAGGTGGCCAGAGCAGGGTGTGAGTCCTCCTTCTGCTCCCCCTTGTTTTTTTCCTGGGCAGGACCGGGGCCCTGCTCACTGCAATGAGTAAATTTCCTTTTCCTGGGCTTGGCTCCTCCTGCTCCCTCACTTCCAGGACGCATTTCATCAGTGAACCCAGCGAGCTGCATAACCACTTCAAAGTGACCTCAGGAGCTCATTTCTCTCGCACTGCTTTGGGAGGCTGAGGTTTATCAGTGCATATTTCCCAGAGCTGGACAGCCCGGTTCTCTTAGTTGCAGTGGGGCAGTTTGATCTTGCTCGCTGGTGGGAGCATTTCAGCAGGCACCTGCTGCTGCAGGGTCTCCCAGTTGCTGTGTTTCACACCATTTATCACCCTGCTTTTCAGTCAGTCTGTGTCAGGGGTAGATCACACTGTCCTCTTCAGTCCCCAAGTGAATTTACCCGTTCTTTCTCCCTTCCGAGCCCTCCATTTATTTGTACTCATTCCAGTGATTTACTGAATAGCTGAATTCTTTGTGAACTCTGAGAAGTGGCTGTGGAGACCTCTGGATCATCTCAGGCCAGAGATAAATGCCTCTGGGAGCAAAAGTGCTCATTCAGAAAGATGGTTTCTGGGATGGGGGAGGCAGACGTGCATCACTTGGCAGCCCCGTGATCTTTCTGTGGCAAACCCACATCTCCAGGCAGCAAAGTGTTAGGCTTCAATGGACTTGGATCTCTCTGCTTACATGAAAACAGGCTATTTGTACAGTCCTGGGATCGAGATCTGCTTCCCCTCTCTGAGGATGCACATTGGACACACTGCCAGTGGAGAAGGTCCAGCTGAGCCTTACGTTTGATCCAAACCCACTCTCTTATAGTTTAGAACCATCACTCCTTGTCCTACTGTCCAGTTTCCTGCAGGCTTGATCTCATTTCAAAACCAATTACCCACTAAAAGTGTGCCCCTGTCCTAGTAAATCTGGGAGAGAAGAATGGAGGGCTCATGGGCATGCATTTTTCTGGCTTTCTGCTCCCATTCCCAGCCCTTGGCCTGTGCTTGTGGGGTGAAGGTGAACACCCAAGCAGGTAGTGGTTGCATCCTAGTAATAACAGAGCTAATTTCTTTAAGCTGTGTGAGGAAGTGTGCAAAGCAAAGGACAGGGCTTCCTCTGTGCCTTTAAATCCTTGGGCTGCTGGGATGAATGAACAACAGAGAGCAAAGAGGTGGGAGATAAGGGAGGCCCAGCCTTGTGCCGTGGGCACTCCTTGGCCTCTGCTGTGCTAATCACCCATTTCCAGCCAGCAGCACACTTTTCCTTGTCAGATTTCCTCACCCTTCCACTCTGAGATGGGCAGTTCCTCCTAATTGCTGTTCATTGCCCCAATCCTAAACGGCCAAACCCATTGGTAAGGCCAAACCCAATGGCAAGGTGGCAGTCTCCAAGTTAAGGCCGCAGTTTCCCATGCAGACTTTCTCCTCCTCCTCAGGTCCAGCTGCACAAAATAAAACAGCTTTTGTTCTTGATGGATATTCTCCTGGCAACAGAATGACAGAAGCTGCAAAAAAGAAAAAGCCTGGGCCCAATGACATCTCTATCTGCAGCTAACCACCGAGGTGCATCTGCTTTATCACCTTCAGGAAAGAAGTGCCAAGCTAGTGGGAAAGCCCTGCTTCACAACCAAGGAGCACTTCAGGATGCCTTTCTGTGTCCCTTGGAGGCTCAAAGCCATCCTTTCTCCTTTCTACCTGTGTGTGTCTAAAGAGCACTGCATCTTCTCTGGGTCAGAGATGTGGGGAGCGACACTGTCATCTACTCCTTTCCATTCCAGCCCTGCTAGACCTTTTCCACGTCTCACGTTGTAGCACGATAAAGCAGGTGCCTGTTTCAGCTTCATTGAATCAGTGTGGTACACGGTAATTTCACATCTTCGGTGGCAGGCAGCCTCGTCTATGATATTTGCTGAGCTCCTGTGTTAATCAGTATGGTTAATTGAATCGGTGATTGCACTGCCTTGTGCTGAGAACAGCTGTTTCCCATCATCAGCACTGGTGAATGTGATGATTTGCCAGAGCTGATGCCCACAGTCATTTCCATCTCAGTGCAAGCAGTGTGGCACCTGATAAAACTCTGAACCCCTTTGGCTTCCTGCTGTCTGCCTTGCAGAGGGCTCAGGTGTCGAGAGACACAGGAGAAATGGGAATCCCAGGCCTTAAGGTGTGCGTGGAAACAGGAGTGAGGAATTAGACCAGGAATTTGGAAGAGATCAGGCCCATAAATCACACGGTAATGAGAGCAAGATCTGTCCAAGCATCTGCCCACTTAGCAGTGTCACAGCGGCTGTCAGGGACACGTGAAGATGATTTATGGCAGCATTGTCTTCCCAGAGCTAATGCTGGGTGCCAAAGCTGCACACCCCAGCTTCTCACCCTCCTGTTCCTATCTGCAGCCCTGGGTCCTGTCTACCAGGCAGCATCCAGCCCATGATAATTAGCACTTTTTCCTGGGCAGTTTTGCTCAGCACAAAACCTTCACGATCACTTTGCCACATCTGTATCACTCTGTTCCCATCTTGTGCATCTAGCACAGTTGGGGCACAGCAACACAATTTGCCATCTTGACCCTATTTTGTGCGAAGTGGCTGCTTTTGCATTGTATAGCAACTCCTGGATGTAAGAGTTGTGCAGATACTCTGTGCAGCAATTAACAATTAATTAGCAATTAATGCAAAGGCAGCTGCCCCATTGAGAGATGTTCTCTCCCATCATCTCCAAGGCAGGGACACGGGGTCCCTTCCCAGGGGGGGAAGGGAGGTGTAAACATGTGCAAACCTCTCTTGCCTGTGCAGGACGTCCTCTGTTCCCATACCACAAGGATACTGCAGCAGTGGCCAGGTCAGATGGTGCTTGGCACTGGTCACTGCCACCAGGCAGGGCCACGTCCTCGGGGTTATCACACACTAACAAGGGCAAAGGGTAACACGGTGAATTAGACCATTGCAAAACGATGTTAAATGTCAGATGCACGTTGAATGCCAGGTGCTCCTCGGCAGAGCTCTCCACACTTTGCCCCATGTACAGCACTCCCAACAAAGGTTGCCTTGTGCAAGCCCTGCCTGGATGAGATTTAAGCCGACAGAGATAACTGCGTGGTTGTTTCTCACTTGGACCTCAGTACCTCCTCTTGCATGGTAAAACACACTTCCTTTCTGTACCACCGGATTTGCTTTTCAATGCTTCATTATGCTTCAAGGTCACGGCATATCAAGCAGTTTGGTTGACTGCTCTGGGAAGAAATGAAGTCACAAGAATTTTTTGTTTAATAAATGCAAGCATCAAGCCTGAATTGCTTTCTTGTAAGCATGAGAAAGAGAGCAGGAAGCACTCGGGTTTACATTTTTCTTTCTCCCCTCTTCTATGAGCCCATAATTTGCACTTCTTTTCTATGGTGAAGCAATGCCTGGGTCTCAGGCATCCCAGGTTGACCCAGGGGTGTTACTAAAGCTGACAGCTATGATGTAGAAAGGCCATGATGGTTGCATCCCGAAGAGCACCCCAAAGATGGTCTCCTTATGCCGGGATCCTTCCCATGTGCCCTTTGTGCCCTTGTGGCATGGCACAGGAGCAGCAGGCTGGAGGAGAAGGCCTTTGGGTGCAATGCTGCTCCCTTTGAAGCCAGTGGTGAATCTCCCACTGGCTTCAGCTCAGGGTTTTGCAAAAGTGCTGGAAGCCAGGTTCAGGCCTTACCTGGAGCCTGTCTGATGGCGTCTCGTCCCCAGATTGTTTGCAGTATTAATTAGGGCTGCAAGCTCGCTGCATTTTCCAGCTCTGTGGCTCTGATTTGCCACACTGGAAGGAGCTGGGATGTGAAATTCCCCAGCGCTGCCCCCTCTACAGATCTCACTGACTTGGCTCTCACAGTTTGCCTCTATTCAACCACCCCAAGCTTTCACCACTCCTCCATCCCCGCAGTCTGGTTCCTGCAGGAGGTGAGGACCAAGCTGGCTGGCAGGCTGCTGTCCTCCCCAAGGAGCCTCCAGGCTAATGCCAATCAAATCAGACACAAGTGTGGCAATTCCAAGGATAAGTCAATCCTGGCAACAATTTATACCAAATGACATCTGCCTTGAGAAGACAGAGCCCCGCAGATGCCTCAGTGAGGAAAAAGGAGAAGCTCATGCTTTATTAAGCATCTGAAAGCCCACACAGAAAGAGACACAGAAGTCCCTAATGTGAGAAAAGCCTTGTAGTCAATCTTGGATGCTCCAAGTACCATTCCTGTGCTCATCCAGCCAGCAAGTGTGCAGTGCTCACCTTTGCCATTGCTGGTGGAAGCATGTCATCGCTGGCATCTCTAACCCATCACCGAATGAGTTTTTTGAGACTTGGAGAAGCAGAAGTAAGCAAGCAAGGCAGGATGTTCCCCTGTGCATGCCAGAGCGTCTCAAATGCAGTGGAAAAATCAATCAATAATTGAGTGAGAAGGCAAGGCGCACTGAGCTTTCACAAAGCACAGCCTGAGCATCCAGCATTTATTTTCAGGCCTTAAATAATGCATCTGAAAATGCTTCTAACTGGATATATTAAGGCAAACAAATTTATGTCATGAAAAGTTAACGGATGAGAGCATCTCTGAAGGAAAACCCACAGCCACAAATATAACCCTCAGCTCATTGGCACATTGGTCCTGTTTCTCCTCTTAAGTTAGGGGACAGTTCTTAATTTCTAATTAAGGAGTCATTCGCTATCAATTAGCCCATGTAAGTGGATTTCACTCTTGCTGCTGTGCTCTTGAAGTTAAATCACTTAAGCCCCCGCATTTCCTCCTTACTGCTGCACCATCAGCTGCCAGCAAAGTGGTGTGGTGCCAGGGGACCAGGGCCCATCATGCTTCTGCCACCAGTTTTATCTTTATTTTTACCAAATTGGTCCATCTCTGTGCTGACCACGGGCACCTCAGTGGATCGTGGTGCTCTGACAAAGGGAGTTATCCCGGTTAAGGAGAGTATGAGCTGAAGATTTCAGGTTGGGTATTAGGAACAATTTCTTCTCCAAAAGAGCAGCGATGCAGTGGCACAGTTGCCCAGGGAGTGGTGGGGTCACCATCCTGGAGGTGTTCCAGAGCTGTGGAGATATGGCACTGAGAGACGTGGCCTGTGGGTTGGGGTTGGACTTGAGGATCTGGGAGGTCATTTCCAACCTTTGTGATTCTAAGATGAAGGAATCAAGGCCCATCTGCTGCCAGCTCCTACACCAGTGTTTCTGACCTCTGTACCCTCCAGCCCCAATATATGGGACAAGAACTGTAGTAAGAGCCTTGGTCGTGGCTGATGTGTTCACATAGGCATCTGTTTGTATTTTCTGTTACACTCACGGTGGCTTTAATGGTGGCATGTTTCCTTTCTACCTCATCTACAGCATGCAGTGCCAGCAGCCAGCCCTGAGGACACGGCTTTGATCCTGGAAGACATGAATCCCATCATGCTACACCATGTGGCCTCAGCCCACACCACAAGCCCTTGGGGCCAATGTCCCCATCCCCATGCCCCCAGAGGGTCTTGGGAACAGGCTGCTCAGCATGAGCTGCCGCTGCTGTACCAGGTTTCTCATTACAAAACCCAAGAGATAAGATAAGAATGGTTCATAACCTCTCATCACAGGACCAGATTTCTCATCTCCAGCAAGGCATTCCTGTCTCTGATGTTTATTTGCTGTAATATCGCACATCCAGCAGTAGATGAATTGCCTCCACTGGGATTTCACGTCAGTCAGATCAGAGGAAATTGGTTTTGATAGCTTTGTGATAGAAACATCCTGGGACAAACTCACCTCTGGGGTCAACAGAGATGCTGTAGGGCTGGATTTGGTGCTGGCTGGACAAATACAAACCGGTAATGAAAAGCCTGGAAGCAAAATAACTTGGATCCAGAACTGTTCTCTCGGCAGAAAGGGGTGTTTTTGTCCAAAGCACCCTCAGAAGCTCAGAGAGTAATGCAGGGAGCAGAAGGACAGACAGGCTGGCTGTAACTGTGTGGGGCTGCTGTCCCTCCTCCTGGGCTTCAAATGGCACAGAAATACTAGCACAGGGCAAAGGCTCCTGCACAAAGTGATGTGAACCAATGCAACCAGCAGCGCTGCTTTTGTCAGAGTTATTTCTCCCTGGGTTTGGAAGAGGGAGGGATGCAGAAACAAAGATGTGCTTTTTATGCCACACAGTCCTCAGTTCAAAGGGCTCTCACCTCCCTTAGAGCACGTTCCCCATTCCTATCTGGTCAGAGCAGCCCTCTCATGCATTGGGAGCTGGGACAAACAGGAAAGCACAGAGCACTGAGCAGCTTTGATCGTAGCTTTTAACACACAGGGCCGTGCCTTACTCTTGGGCATGGCTACACGTGGAGATCTGCTCCTTTTCACTTGGAATTGGGTGAAATTGTCCTCTTCCTAGGGCTGTTGCTGAAGCAGAACGCCTTTCTACTCAACCACAAGTCTGGGGAAGGATGCACTTGTGCTCCTGTGTCTCCAAGCCTGGGTTAGTGTTGCAAGGGTTGAACTTAGGTGCTTACAAATTTACACGCTGGATGGGGCCCTGGGCAGCGTGAGCTGGTGGGGGCAACCCTACGCATGGCAGGGGTTGGGACTGGATGAGCTTTAAGATCCCCTCCAACCCAAGCCAGTCTGTGATTCTATGTGCCCAAAAGCTCGCTTCTACTTGATGGCCCTGCCTTTGTGCCTCACAAAAGCCACAGCTGAGCAGGAAAAGACCCGTGCCTGCGAGATGCATTCATTATTTATCAGGAGGCACTTAAAAGAACTAAAAACGTGCACTAAAACATTTGGTTTCCCTGCAGATGGCACTCCTGGCTGAACAGAGGCAGATGGTCCTTTTTGGGCACATCAGCTTTTCAGAACATGGAAAACATTTGTTAGGACCAAACCAGTGATGTGAAAAGTGTCCACTGTGCCCACATCTCCTACCCTAGGTGCTGCACTGTTGAAAAAGTCGACTGTGGCAGCTGTGATGAAAATAGGTTATCACGAGCGTTTCTTCAATGCAATCTCATTTTGAAAGAAAAACACCACCTCAAGAGTATATCAGGAGTTACATCCCAGCATCATGAAGCTTCAGAAAAGAATAAATCTGTTAGGAAAATTGTTACAAAACCGCTCTATCCTTTTCAAGGCTAAATTTCATGCCCAGCTTTCTTGCCTTCCATAATTCATCCACACAGACTTCATTGAAATTTCTAGTAAATCATTTGTAAAGCCTGAGGCTCGCCAGCTTGCATACAGATCAGTGGCATGTTTCGCTTCACTATTATGCTATTTATTTGTTTTAGACTGCATGAAAAGCCAAGCCTGACCTACTTTAAATCCAGAACAAGAAAATGGATAATAGGAAAAGGTAGTTTAGGCCTGAGCCATTTTGTGATTAGTAGAGTAAGGGCTCATGGGCTTTCTGAATATGCTCATTAAAGCTTATGTAAATGGTTATTGGTTATACAGGCATGATTTATATATATAAATTGGACCTCAGCCAGTGAATCTAACACCTCTGGGATAGATTGGACCACCAGTATCACAGATTTAGGTGAACTCGCCCAGCTCCAGAATGGAGCTATGATCCTCCTTGGACAGGAAAGAGCAGGACGACCCTTCAAGACCTGGTGCTTTCAGGTCACCTTACCAGGTACGAACCAACGGCTTTCAAACCATTTGTCTTTGTTCAGTTCTAAAAAACAACAATTCAGCTCCATATTTTACATCCCTGATCACCACATCTTTCTTGAGTGTCATTTTCATTAATCCCAAGGTTTTGTAAAATGGTCTCAAGAGAGAGCTGCCAGAGCTGTCAAACCCAAAACGTCCCCTTAGCAATAGAAGCCTCCCTCCTGCTACAGGGTCTGCAGCACCAGCCATTGCTGAGCAGCAAGTTTAGGTCATCTGGGGGCAATTACATATTTTAAAGCATAGATTCAATCACCTTTGCTGATTAGTGGCATGCTTGAATGGAGATCTGAGCTAATCTGACATGAGTGCCCACGTCACTATCCACTACCCACAGAACTACTGACTGTTGATCAAATCTGTTATCTCATTTACCATCTGAGTGCATTAAATTCCACCAAAGCATTTTTTACCCAAAGCATTCCGTCCTAAGGGTTCTGTGTTTTCCCTCTTGGTTTGCATGGCCTGAGGACTCTGACTTCCCACAGCTTTGTCCACTTTAAAAACTCAGCAATGATTCAATCTGCTGGCAAAGCTGCAGTCTTCCTTTTTATGGTGAGGAATGCTTTATCCTTGCAGTGTTCATGTGGCGTTTCCATCAAGCTGCATGCTGTTACTGAGATTGCCCTCTTCTTGTCTTGCTTCTGCATCTCCTGCAGAGCTCCAGCTCTTAAAGTTTTTCTCCCACAGGCTGAGGTTTGGAGAGGAACGTAGCTGCTGCATTCCTGCCCTCTTGCAGGGGTCCTCGTGGTGTGATGGGAGCTGCCATCTCAAAAAGGACGAGATGCCTTTCCAACAGGCTGAAGGGCAGTTTTCAGTTGGTAAACATTCTCTTTCCCCCTGGTGGTCCTGGAAATGGGATGTGTTCATTGCTCAATATACGTGGGTGGCCAGAGGAATGCAGAAGAAATTGCAGTGGGGACCTGGGATCAAGAAAACTCATTCATTCTTGGCCACTGTACAACCATTGGATCTGGATGCTTTTTGGTACAATTTAATCTAATC
This sequence comes from Odontophorus gujanensis, assembly GCA_013399175.1. Classification (NCBI taxonomy): domain Eukaryota; kingdom Metazoa; phylum Chordata; class Aves; order Galliformes; family Odontophoridae; genus Odontophorus; species Odontophorus gujanensis. Next base: position 335,713 of record VXAB01008910.1, on the reverse strand, counting down.
TGGTTTGGATCTGACTCTGACAGAGTGGGAGGGGAAGATCATAAGCAGCTATTTTTCCAACTACGGTGTGATTTCCCAGGGCAACTCTTGTGCGTATGACTTCAAGGGGAGGGCTGAGAAAGTTTTTCCAAGGCATTGCATGAATTTGTACCAAACATAACTTGAGCCTTGAAGTTTAGGTGAGTCTGTTTTAATGGCAGAAAGTTCCTCTCTCTAGGATGGAGAGAGACTACATTGGATTGACAGTCAGGAAGATTTCCACGTTGCTGTAGGAGGCACAGTTGTGTTTTCCCACCCCCAAAACACCACCCAGCTGCCATGATCTAAATGGAAAGATGAAGTGGGGCGGGGAAGTCAAATTCCTCTTGCTGTAGGAAAGAGGAAAACCTTCCAGACAGCAGACTCCCCAGGAGTCAGCCTACAACTTTGAGGAGAGACTGAAAGGAGGGGCACATTCACATTAATTCCCTTCCTTCAGCATCCCTCCATTGATTCGGGGTCCATGCCTGCATTCCCTGGATACCACAGGCTCATTAGGCTGCAGAGACCTTAAATACCTAAAGCAAACTAGAACCAGAACAAACACAAAGACCCATTTGGGATCTCTTCGTACATGCTTTGTCCTTGCCAAAAAGCCCTTTCCTTCAGGTTTCAGGTAGCACTCCTCCTGCAGGGAGCACACTGTTACAGAAGGAGATGCCCCCTATGCTTTGAGAAAGGCATAAATCATCCCTACTCACCTCCTGCTTGCTGTTGCTTTGTGGAATGCAGTGCCAGGCACCTGATGGATGCATCTCTGTCCTCTCTTCCCACCTGGCATGACATTCCTGCAAGGAAAAAGGATTTGGTGGAATTTCTCATCAAACTCTGGCCTCTGTGGGGTGCAGGTCTGATGCAGGGGGAGGTAATGGCCTAAGACAGCCTAGGTTAAACCTGGCCCAGATGCTGGAGAGCGAAGGCAAGCAAGGCAGAGCTTTCAAAAGCACCCTGCCTCGGGGCTACCAGCCTCCATCCAGAAGCCTTGAGCTATCTCTGATCATTAGCTAAAGCCTGAGTTCCTTCCTGGCGAGCAATTAGCTCTAATTAACAATTAGAGGGCCCCTATTGTATTCTAGTGAACTGATGGGATGAGAGCCACTAATCACTGTGCTTATGTGGCAGCAACCCAGAAGGTTTGCAGCCCTGGGGTGAACCTGTGTTTTTGAGTCCTGCCAAATTCCTTCTCCTGGTCCACGATTCTCCTTCTTGCAATTAGGGTCCAGACCCAAAACAAGACAGAACATCCAGGGGCTACAGTGAAATCTCCCTTTAAATAGCTCCACATTTCTGAGTGGAGCCATTCCTAGGCCTGAAGCTTGCTCTAAATCCTAATGAGCAAATTTCCATGTGAGGGACAGTTGCAAGCCGAATGCATGAGAATAGTGGCAGTGAGATACTCTGCACTCCAGTTGGCGTGATATCTTATCAGTGTGATGGAAAGGCAGGGAAAAAACAAGTCCTACTTAGTTGGTGTTCCAGAATAAATCTGAAAATAATTGTTTAGGAGACAGATGAGAACATAAAGCAGAATTAAAACACTTTTATGTTGTTTAGGCACTTCATTCCAAGGAAGATGTCCATTGACAGAACGTGGCAGGGTGCGCAGTGTTTATCAGCCCCTCGATTTACTTTGGCACCAGAGCCATAAACAAGAACAGAACAGCATTGAGTCTGTGAAGTCTGGCAGAAGTCTCTTGGCTTTGGAGGGATTCTGTAAATATTAGGACAGACGCTATCTTAAAAGGCTCGATGCCTTTGATTATGTTCCCGTGCTTAGCTTCCTCCACTTATTTTTGTCTCATCGTCTCTAATGTTGAACTGTTCTACACGTAGAGAGGGCCGTGAATTGAAACAGCAGAGCAAGTTTCTTCTGATGGTGCCTGAACTCCAGCAGAGAAATTGGCAGTTAGGTTGGGAGTGGTAATTCCAACCACTGGCTCTAAAGAGAATTTTTTTTCTAATGGAAAAACTTTTGTGGCTGTTTTGTGACCAAGGTCGTGGGTAAGGAATGGTCTGTGAGGTGAGCTAATCTCTTTTAACCCAGAAAACTGCCCATTCCCAAAAACCTCCCCAAAAGTCAACATTTACGCAGGTAGGACCTTCATAGTATCTGCCTCGTTATTAGGAGACAAAGTGTTCACAGAATGTGATAGGAATTCCCCCCCAAAAATCCCTCTTTAAGACTTTAAAATGAGAGTGGAGATCGTTTCATATTCACACAGCTGTGGGGTCTGGGTCTTTCAGTGTCAAGCAATGTTAGACACATGGCAGTCACACGAGATGGCAACACTGGTATGACTCCATGGTGGGTGTAGGACCTGTGGGCTGGATGAAGAAAGGCACGTACCTTGGTAGGGTGTAGGACCTGTGGGTTAGGAGGAGGTAGGAACCATAGGTTGAGTTGTATAGAGCCTATAGGTTGGGACAGCCTTGTTGCTTTGGCTCTGGCTGACTCAGTAACACTCGTTTTGGAGATCCTGTCCTCTGCAGCAGCCTACGTGAGTTAGGATCTGTTCCTATAGCCCCTGCCCCATAGGCCACCAAGTGGACGCTGGGTTTGCTCTTGTGCACCCAAGAAGTAAGCTCCTCTCCATCTTCTTGCTAATGTTCTGAGCCACCACAGCTTAGCAGATCCTACTGCTCCTCGGGCTGAGGTCTGTTACAGGGCCCTAATCACGTTCCCCTCCAGGATCATGGCAAAGTTCCCACCAATTTCAATGAGAACAAGAGCCCAGCCATTGTCTGACACCTTTGATATTTTTCTGTGAATAAAAAGAGCTATTTTTGTATGAGGAAGGTCAAGAGCAGGCACATGGGAGGAGGAGGATGGACAACTTCAAAGCTCGGTTCCTGCAGGCAGGAGCCCACAGAGCCATGTGGACAAAGCCAAACAGCATCCTGAAAGCTGTTTTTATGGTGCAAAGATCCTTCTAGAAGAAGGTTTCATGAACTCTCCGGAGTGTATCAGCCACTTGGATGTCATTTGGTCTCCTCACTTTGGTTGGCTGCCAAGCTGATCTGCATTATCTGGATGGTTTGGGGCATACATCCCATTTGGTGTTTTAGCAGAGAGAACATTACTTATAGCTATTAACTCTGTAGCTGAGATGTCAGCTTGACTAAGTATTATTCACTCTGTCCAAGAAACTAGCATTAGGAACAGAAGTGTGACTGAAACACCAAAAGCAACCCCTTCCTCCATTTGCTGTTGGTATCTTGCATGCAGCATGCTGGCAGTCTGAGTCTTCGAAAGAAGCCAGCAAGCTAGGAGGGTAGAGGAAAGAGAATCTGCTGCTTTTGTTGTTTAGTAAGAGAGATGTCAAAGAAATTTTTGCTTTGGTGTATCTATGAATTGCAAATTGCCATGGCCTTCTATATCTCCAGAGCCCAAGCATCTTCCTTGGGTGAAAGTACTGCGTGTACTTTTTCAGTATACAATGGTAGCAGACAACCTTACTGCCCACGAGTCACAGTCTAGACATGACATAGGAGAATGTGGTCTGCCTGGGCTTTGGTTCTGTAAGGAAAGTAGAAAATGAAGGCTACACATTCCATTAAGTACTATCATTCATTTTTCTGCTGATGTGTTTTAAGTTTGGGTTGAAGAATGAGAACATTTTTACTTCAGGGAGCTGGCAATTTTCTGGTTTGGCTCTCTTTCCACTACATTAATACTTGTACTGGTTGCTAGACAGACAAAAACCTCCCAGATGCTTTCAATTTCAGCTTGGTTGAGCTGAGACCCCGTTTTTCCATTTAAAATAAAGCTTCTCAATGAAAACTTGTGCTAGGCTTCACCTACCAGCTTTTTGAAAACTAAACTCTGCTTGGATCCCCCACTTCTGCCTGCTATCAGAAACAAGAAGCAAAGAGATGCAACACAGCACGTGCATGACCCAAGGAGCAGAGCCTCACTCAGAGCCTTCCCCCACTCCTACCATCCTGCACATCTTCTGCCTCAGTTTCACTCCTTGCACATGTCCATGCCTCTTGCTCCCAGTGGTATTCACTTGGTGGTGTCTCGAGTGGCTTTGCTGGTGCTAGAGCTGGTACCAGGCTTTATAATGAGCCACAGCTATCACGTAGGCTTCATAAATCCGGTCTATGCAGGAAGGGGGTAACAAGAGAAGGCAGACAGAAGTTATTTATGATGATTGCCTTTCCTCTTGCCCAGGCTCCTTTTGTTATCCACCCTTCTCATAAGTCTCTCAAACTCCGTATGAAAATGCAGTTGGTGGAATAAAGCAGCGTTCTGCACGACCCCCTGCAACGCAATAGCACTGAGATGCTATTTTCATGTGGAGGTCAAGAGGTGCTGGGCACAACCTGGAGCATAGGAGGCTCGCTCTGCCCACCAGGCAGCACTTCTGTAAACACAAAAACATGGCAGGTAGGTGATACCTTGAAGATGCTAAAGCCTGTGGACAGAAGCTGTCCCTCAGCCATGAAAGCCCATCTCCATCGGCTCAGAGTCCAAACCCACAAGATGAATGCTGATCTGGCCCCGGGGCTGTGCAGTGCAAATGATGTGGTAGGAGCTGACAGAAGCATGTCACAAAAGCAGAGGCCACGTGTCACTTGGGGCACCTTAGAAGCCCCAGGAAGATTTTCTGTACTGATGTAGGGATTGAGGCCTCAGCATAATATCCCAGCAGAGTTGCTGAGTGCTGTTTACTCCAATAGGAACTACTCACATTCTTCAGCAACTTGCAGAGCTGGGCCGTGTCTCAGTTTCCTGAAAGATTCACATAGTTGGCAAGGGAGGTTTAGGAGTAATTTCTTTTTTATTGCATTTTTTTTTTTTTTTTTTTTTTTTTTTTTTTTTTTTTTTTTTTTTTTTTTTTTTGCTTATCCTTTACTAATAAGTGAGTACATTCCACAAGCTTGATGTCACTTAAGGGAAAAGGAATGAAGGTAGGAAATGAAAACACGATGGGAAGCAGAGCCATAGGCAGAGGTATTGCTCGCTGCCTCGTTTCTTAGCCAATTTTCCAAATGCCAGGCTCCTTTGGGATTATCTGAAACATAATTCGAGCAAATGTCTTTCAATTATACAGCCCTTGAGCAGCTAGAAGATCTCATTCACCTGAGGTCACAGCAAGCAGAAGTGAAGATATTATTTAATAATAAATAATAGATCCTTTTAGGAGACACAAATGGTCTATTTCTGTGTTTAATAAGTAGGGACGGAGAGTTGGTGTTGTTGGCTCTTGGTTCCAGCAGCTCAGAGCTGCTGTACAGACCTGGGTTTGGTGTAACCCAAAAAATGAAGGGATAGTTATGGCCAGCAGACTCCAGAGATTAAGGAGAATGTAATACTACGGATTGTGTGTGTTTTTTTCTAAAGGCTTCTGTGCAAACCATCCTTAGGAAAGGTTTGTACAGGACTGCATTTAACAGAGTCTTTTTGTCTGCTGTGATTCTCTTCTGTCAGCTAATGAGCTGCCACAAGCTCAGACTCGGAACAGGGCTGAGGATTGAAACCAGAGAGCAGCGTCCTGGTGCTTCTAACTTCAAATCCACAGAAAGGCCTTCATTATTGAGAAAAATATATTAAGCTTTCGGACATGGATTCAACAGCACATTCAAGTATACACCTCCATTTAAGCCTGTCTTGGCTATAAGCTATCCTAAAATTAATAAGAGGTGAAGGCTTAATTACGTTCCTGAATCACAGGGCTCTGGCGTGGAGAACTCGAATGCTAAATGTCAGCACGAAGGCAGATTCCTATGGCTGGCTACAAATCACTGGGATTTATAATCACTTTATACCCTGGAAACGCTGACAGCTTTAAATATAGCACCGTGGCTGTGATAAATTGTTGGCATTTTTTTCTGGTTAGCCTTTTGTAACTAAATTTAAGGTATCCATTTCAGCATGATCCAATTATGGAAGCATAATCGGAACGGCTCCCTATGCAAGAGGCCACATCTATTTTTGCCCAGGAAGCTTAAGTCTGCATTTTTGAGCTCGTGATTTATGTCAGGCTTTAAATTAATAATAAGGCATCTCTCCACAGGCAAATATTTGTATTGCAAGATCCATTCAGCACAGACCCAGCAGCCAGCCAAGGCTTTCTGAATAATAAAGATTCAGTTACAATGACAGCACAAACACCATTTCAAACATCGTCTGTTCTTGTGCAATCGTTGTCAACTCTGAGAGCCTGAAACTAATAGCATAAGCTATTGTATTCCAAAAGATGAATTCCTCAGGCCAGAAAGGCCAGCTATCACCTTCACTGGCATTGCTGATAGGCATCTTTCCACAAATGTTTTCAGGGACAAAATGCAGGAGTCTTGCCCCTGGGTGCTCAAGCAGGCAGCTGAGCATGCACAGACATGAACACACGTACAGAGCAGACCAAAGGGAGGTGTGAATCTGAAAGGCAGAGAGATAAATCCTCATCGTGCTGTGTCTTACAGGGAGCATGAGCCTGGAGACATAGCAGGGACAGGATCAAGCCCCACATCTCCGCTGATTTATAGTGTGTTCTCTGCCCTGCATCAATCAATGGAAAACACAGTGATTTCCTATGTACTTTTTAAGATCTGCAGATGGCAGAAGCAGTCTAAGAGTCACACACTGTTGTCACAACCCAAATCCAAGAAAGCTTCTGCAGTTAGTCTTATTCAGAGAAGCACATCTTGTAGACAAGTATTTGTTCATTTCTGTATCTGAGACCATTGCAGCTTGAGCTTACGTGTGGAAATGCACCTTCAGCTTTCTTCCTCTCAAGTCAGTAATACTTCCAAACAAGCAGCACCACACAGGAATCACCCCAAGGAAGCTTGAGGAGTTACATCTTAAGCTAAGGGCAACACTAGATGCCGGGTGACCCACACTGAAGGATAAAACCACTTGAGCACCAAACTCTTCAGGGAAATCATGATCAAAAAAAGTTGTATTTCACATTGGGTTATCTCAGAGGGTCAAGTCCACGTAATTTTGCAACTGGTAAGTAACTCAGTGCCACAAGAGCTAGACAACATCTTTCCCTAAGCTGCGCAGTAGGTCTGGATGGGGAGAGGATCTTTGGAGAAACATGGGCCTTTGGAGGAAAACATGTGGTCATGTTACATGGTTTCAGAACAGATGGCAAAGCTGCTCAAGGCAGGGACAGAGATCAGAAGATTAAAAGGCACAACTTTCACTGATTGACCTGCCTGATTAAATGAGTCCAGCACAAGAGAAATAGCTCCCAGACGCATGTCCCATTGCACCAAAGATTGCCAGCCACCCATGTTACTCAAAATTGGCCTGAGATGGAGAGCAGAAGTGCACCTTGCCAAACTACACCCCTTAGCAGGGTCTGATGCAATAGGACAAGGAGAAATGTCTTCAAACTAAAAGAGGGGAGATTTAGACTGGATGTAAGAACAGGGTTTTATATGATAAGAGTAAAGAAGCACCAGCACAGGTTGCCCAGAAAGGTGGTGGATGCCCCATCTCTAGAGACACCCAAGGTCACATTGGACAGGGCTCTGAGAACCTGATGGAGCTGTGGGTGTCCCTGCTCATTGTAGGGGAGTTGGACCAGGTGGCATTTTAGGGTCCCTTCCAACACAAAGGATTCTGTGATTTTATGAGTCTATAAAGAAGTGTGCTTATAGCTACACGCTGTGCACTTTAGGATCTGTGTGGAGATGGCAGTGCCTGGGTACAAGCCCACCAGTAGCCATGAAAGAAAGGGGTGCTCCCAAATGAAGGAGTTAGGAGATGCAGGAAGGAATCATGCTGTGACCACAGCAGGCCCAAGCCAACATTCAGCTCTAGTCCACTTGAGCACAGGGTGAAGGTTTTAGGCAAGCATGTGAGACTGTCAAAAACACAGCAATTGGAACAATACTCTGGTCAGCAGCTTTGCTCACAACTACAATAAAGTTCTGCTCATATCTCCTCAAAACAGACCTCCACATCCCATAGACTGTTGGCAGTACTGCAGGAGCACTGAGTCGTTCTACAGAGAAGTGGAGAAGACACTGGATACAGGCCACACTGTGTTTGAAGTTGTGATGAAGAGCATAATTTGGCTGGCAGCGTGTCAGGGGTGATTGCTAGTTCACAGCCTGAAATGTGCCTGCTTTATACTTGTGGATAAAGAGCCTTGTCCCTTTGTGAGCAGATACAGCGTGCAAATCAGCTGCTTCTTTTTCAGTAACTCTCACCTGTGTTCATACAGCTCCTCACAGCAACGTGTTTCTGACCCTCACCATCTTGATGCTCCCCAGACTTTCATAGAACCACAGCATGGCTTGAAAGGGGCCTTAAAGCCCACCATGGCCCAAACCCTGCCATAGGCCAGGCTGCCCTGATGTTCTGCATGTTAGATAAGTCTCCAAACTCAATTCTTGCAGAGACCAGTCAGGAGAACCATGCCAAACCAGCAGTGGCACTGGGCAGGTGGGGCTGGAAGCCATGCAGCACCCTCTACCCTGTTGCATCACACCTTGAAAACATCAGGCCTGGAGAAAAAGAAGGCCAAAACACATCACATCTTGGCAATCATCACTGAGAGAGAGCAGGATTAATGATTCTGCCTGGTTTGAGAGATGTGTTGCAAAGGCCAGTGTAGAATGGCAAGATATGACACAAGTATGGCGAGATGTAATATGGTCAGACAGAAACAACAGGCAGGAAACAATGCCTTGATGATATTCAGGGCAGAGTTCTGAATACAGCAGAAGGTCAAACGAGGCTAAGAAGTTACACTAAACAGAAGCCACTTGGAGGCCTCGTGTGATCCATTAAGGAAAGTTATCCTCTGCTGTAGGATAAGAACCCCCTTTCTCTGCCTGCTGGGCAAAGGGATCATCAACATGAGTAGAGATGGCAGTATGACCCTCAGGTATTCCCAGCTTGCCCTAATCAGTTGCCATAACCCATTCTACATTCCTTACTGCTTAACTGAGTCATTAATGCAGCAGAGCCCACGGATCTCACAACACCATTTCGCCCTGTTGGAGACAGCCCTCCATCTGCTCACCCCACAGCAGTATGGTTTTCCTCAGTTTTTCACACTGCCTTCATTCCTGCTGCACTTCACATCACCTACCTCCTCTGCTGCGCTCATTTCTCACCCTGTCTGTTGACAAACCCAGACCCAGCATGGTTTGTATCAAGGTCAAAACCAGCTGGCAGACTTGAGAAGATGGGCAGGCGCTCACTGCAAGACAGACCGATGCTGGTGGGGACAGATGACAACAGCAATTTGATGTTTCCACATCAGAGACCAAAACATAACTTTTGTCCCCTAGGTATTCTTAATTGAGGCTAATGCTGATGATGTTTCCCCTCTCCTCGTTATCTCAGATGGTTCAGTGGCAGCAATTAGAGACCAGTTCATTCGGTGGTGTTACCCTTACTTAGCCGTTTAACATGACTTTTCACAGAGAAGTGTGATTCTTTCCCTCAGGATGAATGGAGGGCTTCTCACCTCTGCTCAGAGGCTGAACGCAGCAGGGCTGAAAGAATATACCCAGACAAGCTACAAACTTTGCAAGGCTGATATTAAAAAGTAAAGACAGGGAGACCTCGAGGCACCAAAGAGCCCACAGCTCCCTCCCCCTGGAGCACAGGCAGCACTGGTACAGGGTCCTACACTAATTCTCAAAATGCTCATTCATTCCCTCCTCACTAGCAGGCTCTCCAACTATTTGCCCTTGGTCTGCCCAGCTCCAGGCATGCAGCCTTTATCTCCTCACAGATCTGTCTGTTTGAGGGGTGAAATGAGCCATGGCAGCAGGGACAACTGTTGCAAAAGTCCCTTGGCTCTGCTCAGAAACCCAAGACTTCAGGAAGCATTTGTACAGCTCTGGTGGCTTTTTCTTTTCCCATCCACACAGGGGATGCTCTCCCCCTCCATCCTTTTCCACCAGCATCTGTCCCCAGGGGCCCTTCAAACTATGCTATGCTGCATAGTAGCAACAGTAGTACTCCAACAAATCCAACTTTGACAAAAGCCCTGCTTTACTAGCATCTGGACAGGAGGGGAAAAAAATAGCAGAAGAGGCAATCAGCACAGAGTTTATTTTAATAAACGCTTGCAACTTAAATAATCTCAGCTCTGATTAGCAATGGAGATTAAAAGATGTAAATATTTACCAGAATGTCTTCAATATCCTCATGGAGTCAGAAGGCCAATTTCTGCATGCAGCTTGTCAGTGCTGCTTGCTGTTGTAAACTCTGGGCTTTCAGCACTCATAGACTGCTCCAAAATTAGGCAAGGAGCTTAAGTATAATTACGCTCATTACAAAGCCAAAGCATTAAAGCTTTATTTGCTTCCTTTTCCAAGCCTCGGGTTTCTATACTATCTTGCCTCCCAGTTAGCTGCTGCCTTTGATTCCCCTTCACTTCAGCAACATTTCATTGCAACCCAGCATGTTTACTCACCTGCCTGCCACTCACCTGCCCTCCTGCTCTAGGGGGGCAGAAGATGGGTCCTTGGTATCCACCTCACACACACAACACATCCTCACCACCTGACTCCACCGAGATCTTCAGGTCCTGATGGGCTGAGTCCTTTCTTACCCTCAGGAATAAGATTATACCTCAAACACCTCCTTCTCTGCAGGATCAAGCTCCCTCAGTCTGTTTCCTCCTCAAACCTGCTCCAACAGCTCCACATCCTTCCTGAGGGTCTCACAGAAGTGAGGCAGGAGGGGACAACCACCTCCCTGACCTACTGGTCACCCTGCTTTGGGGCAGCCCAGTCTACGTTATGCCTCCCAACCTCTGCAAATTATACCAGATTCAGATAGAATTAAAGCCTAACAAGCCTGTAAAAGCCATCGGGTTCCTGTGATTTTGGAGGCAAAAACCACCTCACTTGCAAGTTAAATTACAGCACTATGAGCTCCTATCAACTCCTTGAGCAACACCTACGAAGACTAAGGCTGGTGGAGCTTAAAGGAAAGAGGACAAATAAAAACCTCTTTCTGTCATCCTTAATGCATCCAAAAAAAGTCCTGCAAGACTTCTTTAAAAGAAAAAAAGTACCTGTTTCAAATTGAGATTAGCTCATTTCCATGCAAGCAAAATATTCAGCGCTCTCTGAAGAGGGCACACACTAAAAGTTGACGCTGTCACTACTGAAGTGGTGTAAAAACCATCAGAAATCTTAACCTGAGAAGCAGAAATCTGAGCCAAGCAGGATTTCTGACCTGCTTTATTGTTGGACCACTTTCCAATTAAAGTCTTAGGCTGAGTTTCACAGCAAGCCAACCATTTGATTTGGCAGACATTCTAGGGCCAGACCTGGCTTTTAAGTAGTGTTGAGACATTAAAAAGAAAATACACAGCTCCACAAGATAACAAAACCAGCTGTTGTTGAATGGCAATCAAGAGGGACAATGAGTCTTCTCATGTTAGGAAGTATTAGCAAGCTTTCCTTCCCACTGAGCCAACATAAGGAAGGGAAAGGCTCAGTACAGGGCCAGCAGTGCCAGCTCTCAGTGTAAATAGAGGTAAGCTGGAAAGTTGTCACTGGGCTGAGCTCTCAAACAATGAGGCCCAAAGGGAAATGGAAAAGTAAATATTAATGTTTTGCCATTCACATGGCCTCAGAGAAAACAGAGCAATTCCTTCATCTGGACAACACCTTGATGCCTTCCTCCTCCTCCTCCCATTTTACTCTGAAATGTCATCTTAGGACTCACAATTTCTTTGGATCAAGCAAGCAATTGTTGAAGGCTGACTGCTGCCCATTGAGGAGTGCTGCCTGCTTTCCCTATGCCTGAGAAAAGGAGCACCTATTTATAACGCATGCCCCCAACTCAAAGTCACACTCTTCCCATGAAGCAAAAGTAAGAAGCAGATGAGGATCCCTTTGACCTTGCCAAGAGAGCAGAGCATGCACCAAGACTGAGAGATTCATGCAGTGAAAAGTGCCTCTCTTTGGCTCGATCAACAGCACCTGGATGGATTTGTCATCAAGGCAGGAGAAAGCAATTGCAATGGAAGTAAAACCAGGCTCCTCCAGCCCTTCTCTGTGTAGGAGCAGTCATTAGGTTGTTATTTTTTCTCCTGGCATCACACAGAACTGTGCAAAATGAACTGAGGTACAGCTGGGATCTTATGCTGGAGTAATTGTTCCAGAGGTGAACAAGACCAAGCAGGAGAAGAGCAGAGAGCCCTTGTGCTTGGCCATTTGATAGAGGAGGTTGTCATGGAAACAGCTGCATAATTAAAACCTCCCTCCCCACTCTCATGCATTCTGTAGGAGATGAGCAGCATCACGTGGGATTTTTCTGTTGTTCCACTTAATAAGCAAGTCCTCAGTTTCCTCTTGAAATCGGGCTGTTTCAGCACTATGCCCATCTCAGAAAAGATGGGGCACTGCTAATCGCCTACTGTCCTCAAACAGGAGCATTCACACTTTGCTAACCTGCAAGGAAACCCTACCTGTGCTGAGTTCAAGGAACATTAGGAGCCCAGTCAGGATGGGCAGAGCACAGCCATACCATCCCACATCACATCCTTGCTAAGCCAAGTGCTTAGCTGTGTGCTTACAGCACTGAGTCCAGCAGCACAGCCAGGTGGGAAGACGTGCAGCCATGGTATCTTCTTAAATAAACCTCCCAGCCTGGGATGAATGACTGTTTAATTATTCCATCTCTCACATTCTTTCCACAAGTCAAACGGGCTGCAATAATTTTGAACCTAGTAAAAAATATACTGAAAAGCCTCAGCAGCAGAGTTCCCTCCACGTAGCAGCCAATAAATCATGCTGCACTCTAATGCAGCAGGTTCATTAAATTTTACCACTTTGATGTTATCTCGCTGGTTGAGATGCAGGGAAATCTGGGAAAACACATGATACTTTGAGGGGAAAACATTTGTTTTGTTCATTAGTATGCATTAAAGCCTGGCTGCCTGGGAGCTAGTCATCACACTGCAAATAAAGCAGCTCTGATTTCAGGTGAAAAGCAAGAGCAATATCCATCCGAGCGGGTGGGGTTAGCCATAGGCCATCCCCAAGCTCAGGTTTTTGCAGAGGCCTCCAGCAACAATCTCCCCTGTTGCTGACCATGGGTAAACAGTCCTCCTGTGAGCTTCTGAAAGCTTTGGCCCTGCTCTAATGGAACAGTGACAAGAAAGGGCAGAACAATGTGAAGCAACAGAGGTGTGTGGCTGGATCAGATGCGAGGAGAAGTTACACCTTTGATACAATGGAAGAAAATACTGCAAATAGACCAAAAGGGAAACTCTTTCAACTGAGAAAATGCATAATTTTTAGCTGAGCAACAGAAAGGAGCTCTCTTGTTCTGCTTGAGCAGGCACACAGGGAGAATGGGGATGGTTTTTGCAAGAAGTAGGAAAAGGACGAAGAGAGAGACACCACTAAGGCACCAGCATCAGTGCTGGCAGGGAGAAGTGAATAGGAGTGATGGATCCCTCCTTCCAACTGCACATCCAGAAGGGCTGTTCTAGTCTGGAGAAGGACAGGAAAGTAGAGACACTGAAAAATTTCTGAGTACAGTAGCAAGCTTGGTAAATTTGTGGTGAACAGACTCACAACAGCAATGGTGCACATGGCTCTGGACCACATCTGCAACACCAAATCCTCAACAAACTCTCACACTGCAGTGGGACATTCTGGCCTAGACTATCCTGATCTGACCCTACACAGCAAGTGTTCCCCATGCTACTTGGTACCAACAAGATCCTGCAGTGATGGAGAGTGACATCCCAGAGACAGAGCTGCACTCTGGGCTGACGTACACAGCAAGGACACAAGGCACAGGGCACACAGTCCTCTGAGAGGCTGCTAGCGAGCTGAGGAGGGCCACAGGTGATCTCTCCCCCACTGAACACTGTGCTCAGCTTTAATGCACCCCCTGTGTTTCCAGGACATGTGGAGATATGCTGGGATGTGCTTGTTCTGTGCTGGGTGCATCTCATCACTGAGAAATGCTGCATAGTACATCCATTATTAATGAGAAAAAAGGCAGACAAATTGTCATTTCCCCCCTTTACATTTTTTACAGCCCAGTTTTCAGCAGCAGGTGCAGCTACCATCAAGCTTATATAATCCCACTCCTAGAAAACAAAACAAAAAAACAAAACCACAGCATAAAGAATGTTATGAGATTGCACCATCAAGCGTTCAGATATTAAATTGTGCTGGGACACAGCATGCCTCAAGCAGTCTTGTGCTGGGAGCCCAGCACCCCACAGGAGCTCTGAGGAGTGGCAGAATTGTGGTGGCAATGCTCACACCACATGACTGGGAAAGAAGTAACAGCAAAACAGGCTTTTGGAAACTCATTTCATAGGAATTCATCCAATTGTGCAGCCCCGTCCCTGATGGGGTTTATATTGGCATGGAACTCACCCCAGCAATAAAAGAGGGTTTTTGTATTTTTTTTTCCCCTCCTTTAATTATTAAAAAGGGCTCAGGCTTGGAAGATTTCTAATTAACACAGACAACAGCAAATGAAGGTCTCACTTCTCAGCCTCGTGGGAGAAATGTGATGGCTGTCAGAAGGCTGCACTTGCCTTGGGAAAAGTCTGGATGCAGGCACACAGTCCTTACTCTCTCTAAATGTGTCATACGAAAGGAATACGGCTCATTTAACTGCACTGCACTTTTCCTCATCTGCTCTGCACGAAGACTGTCCCAGAGACTTTCCCTCCTTGCAGAGAGCTTTACCAAAACTCAGATCAATTAAAGGCTTCAGTGAGCACCAGCTCTCCATCAGCCAAACAAGCCAGAAGCTGCCCAAGGGTTAAAGTCATGAGCAAAAGATGGAAAAGGGCAATGACTTGGGAAACCCATCTTCAGAGGACTCAGCACGATAAGTGAGTGCTAGGCCTCAGTTTCTCTCCAAATACAGAGAGAAGCAAGCCAGAGGTGTCTTTGAAATGTGTGCATGTACAGACTATCAGTATAGACCTGATCTTAGCAGCAAGGGCTGGGCACTACATCCTGATGCCCTCTGTTAAATCCTCTTAAGCCATGTGAGAATGGTAGACTTACAGACCCAAGCTCCTGGCCTATCTCTCTGAGAAGCTCCATCCCAACATCCAGCTGCTGAACACAGCAAGAAGTTAAGGTCAGCATGAATATACAATTAACTACACACTGGTATAATTGCATTCATATGGCTCAGGCCTCTCCTCCTCACTAGCAATAAGAATCACTGTAGACTACATCACTGTAGCATGGGAACCAATTATATATTTGGGGAGCAATAATTAAGAAAGCAAACAAGCAAAGAAAAAAGCAAATGAATGAGAAATGAGAACAAAATTGATAGGTTCAAACCACTGACTCAAATCAAGAAGGAAAGCAGTGAATAGGAACCTGTAATTTAAATCTCCTTTGACAACAAGGCTAAAAAGATACCATATATCTTCCCAGCTGACTTCCATTACCCTCACAGATTAATATTTGTCTAAAATCAAAAAACCTATCACAATTTCTCTACCCGAGAAGCTGCTTTGCAATTTCAGCTTCTGTATCCATACAAAGCAATGACTGCAAACCAATGCCTTATCTTTTCCTTCCTTCATGCAACCCATTTCAACACCCTCAGTTATCCCCCTCAAGTCCTAAATCACTGCTTCCTCTTCCCCAGAGGCACGTTCATTTTACATTTTGCTTTCCCTGCTGATGAAAGGTGCTGTGAATTGGTGCTGGCAGCACACAAGGGCACAGCCAGAAACGCCTGGCTGAGCGTGTGCCCTCCTGCAAATATGTCCTCGTATCCACATGTTTTACAGGTCACTCGCCAGCAGCAATGAGAGATCGTGCTGGTAGATGGCTCAGCTACAGCTCTGACATGGGACAGAAGAAGCAGGGGGCTCCTGAGCAGTCAGCTGGCAAATGGAAGCATAACCATTATTTCTATAGGGAAATGCTGCTGGCACCACTTTGGATGGGTGCATGGGGCTGGGTAAGGAGAGCAGGGGATCTCTGCCACCTCTTTACCAGGCAAATAGGAACTGGAGTGTGAGGGCACAGTGCTAGTTCACGTCCAGCTGCCATCCACCAGCACCTCCAGGTCCTTTTAGGCAAAGCTGTGCTCCACTTTTACATCCCCCAGATTGCACTGATAGTGCTTGCCATGACCCAGGTGCAAGACCTTGCACTTGGATTTGCTGAACCTCATGAAGACTTTCTTGGACCCACTGCTCAAGCCTGTCTAGGTCTCTCTGGATGATGATTTTATCTTGCTATGAAATGGAATTTTCCCTGTGTTCTGTCACCTTCACAGACAACTATATCACAGTTCCCATCTCTGCTCCCTGCAGTGCAGCTCCTGCCTCTTCCAAAATTCCTCTTGGATTCATGCCAGAAGCGTGAGTGGTCCCAGGCACAAAGGCTCCAAGTTCCTGCAAAGACACAAGTGAAAATGGAGCCTTTGGAAACCTTTGCAGCTCCACAAAGTTCATCCAGGACTAACAACGAGGTGATACTTTTTAAAGCTTTTAAAACGAAAGAGCAGTTTGAGACTCAGCTGCGTGGCAGACCTTGGCCAAAAGTTATTCACATGAGCAAGCAGGTTGCAGTAAAAGCATTTATAAAGAAAACTATATTTTAGAGAGGTATTTCCCCACAGACATTCCTGCCAGTCCCTGTTATTTCCTGATTGTAGCAGCTGAGTCACAGCTGGCTCTGAGAAAGTTCAGGAGAAAATTACTAACCAGTTTTGGTGTCACTGATGACCTCTACTGAAAATCAGAACTGAAGTTTTGCAGTCGGGATGAACAGAGAGAATTTGTCAAAGATCTGAAAGTTGGGTAAGGATTAATGGCAATTAATAGTGAAGGTGCTGAGAGAGGGTTGGAAAAAGGACGGTGTGTTTCCATCACAAAAAACCTCAAAGCATAGTCTTCCTTTTGCCTAGGCAGAAGGAGAAGGCAAATCTAAAAAAGCAAAAGGTAAAATAACCAACCCCAAAACACCATCATTTCCATCTAGACTGCAGCCCAGGGTCTAGGAAGTGCTGGGGCTCAGTGGTGGTCTGTCAGAGAGGATATTTATTTATAAGTAGGAGATATTTATTTACAAGTAGGTCAGTCTCTAGTCCCAGTCTCAACAGTTTCTGGGATGGATGCTGTATAGTTAACAGAATAAACAGTTCAAATAGTATGGTAGTCAAGATGTATAACGAGAAAGATCATTGTGGTAGAAGGAAATAATCAGAAAGAGGTGGAATGCTCACCCATGGCCCAGGCTTTTCCAAGGAAAAACTCCAAAGGGAGAGATCTCCAGAAAGGGGTCCTTCCCCAGTGGCAGTCAGCCCTTAAGAGAGGCCTGCTGGTCACACAGGTGCATTGCCTTCACCTGTGCTCCTGGCTGACTCAGTGCTTGCCTCAGGTGATCAATCAGTGGTTCAGGCCACGATTCAACAGTTCCCATACAGACACCCATGCCAAAGCCCCACTGTGGATTGGGACTGAGTGGTCTTTAAGGTCCTTTCCAACCCAAGCCATGCTCTGACTCTGTAATGCAGCAGAAAGAGAAGGGGAACACTCATTATTTTTCCTCCCAGACTAGGCTCAGTGCCAGCCCTGCTGCTGGTATAAACAGTGTAGCGTGATGACAGGGTCATTTTTAAAGGAGAACAAATCACTGGTATGCTTCTCTGAGCTTCTTTCCTCCAGTTTAAGCGAGGCTAAGGAGGGAGGTCAATCTGCTTCCATTTGTCCCATCGACACAAGCTGGGACATTTCTCTTTTGACAAGCGAACTCCTAGGGCAGACTTTTATTTTTAAAGTTGCACAGATACCGTGGTTTCTTTCTGAGGAGGAAAATACTTCCAAAGGCTGCAGTGGACACAGCAGCACATTCTCATACCCCAGAAAATTGCAAGATGTAACTTAAAGCAAAAGGCTCCTATGGCAAAGGAGTAGAGGACAAAAACAAAGCCTGCTAATCCCCAGGACTCCACAAGCTGGCCTGTAGGTTGTAACATTGTGAGGGTCACAGTAAAGCTGCAAGAGTTGGCACCTCCCTCCAGTTCCTGCCTCTGAGCACCTACACTTGCAGGAAGGTGTCCCAGTCCTTGTCCACCCGCAGAACTCAAGACTGCAACAGGGCAAAGAGGGAATGCTGGCAGCATCTCTGTGCAGGGACTGACATCTTTCCAAAAGGCTTGTCAGAGAGGGTGATGCTGAGTGATGTTGTCTTCGGAGACCTGATCTCATATTCCAGTCCTCTTACATCCCACGGATACATTTCCAGATGAGCAGATGCCACAAGCCACATCACAGAACCACAAAATGAGAGAATCAGAGAATCATTCTGGTTGGAAAAGACCTTGAAGATCGTCCAGTCCAACCAGCAACCCACCCCCACCATGTCCCTCAGTGCCACCTCTCCATGTTACTTGAACAACTCCAGGGATGGTGGCTCCACCACAACCTTGGGCATCCTTTTCTTGGGACAGCTGGAAGTGTCTCAGGAGCTCCCATCCCCACAGCAGCAAATCTGGGCTCTCATCTCCCTCCTTATGGGCAATTTAGTTGTGCCCTTTTGAAGGACTGAATATCCACCAAAATTTCCAAATTGCTCTACTAAAAATGACACCTCCAGGAACACGTTTATAGAGAGACTGAAAATAATCAGCATGCCATAGGAAAGCATGTCAAGCATCATTTTTGGGAGAGGTGTAGCAGGCAGTGGGCATACCAGAGCCTTCAGGTGGTTGCCTCCAGGTGCATTTGCTGTGAGCATACAGGCAGGGATTTCTCCCACAATCAAGTGCAAAGCTGTGCAAAATGGCTTTTGTCATCCATGGAAAACTTGATTAGAAAAGAGCAGTCACTTCTGTTTATCCTTGCAAGGCGATATGATGTTTGTCAGGTGAGGTGAGAGGGCCAGCCTGGAAACTGAGAGCCAGTCCCATCAGGCACCACAGCTTCCTCCTCCTCATCTAAACCTCTCCTCCACGGTTCATAAACCTCTCACAGGGATTCACAAGTCATCATCTCTCCCAAGGTTTAGACCCTACAGGAGAATATAAAATATTGAAAGAAATACAAAATACTCAAGAACTAAAGCCAGAAATACTGGTGGCACCATCTGTGTCTCAGTTACCTTCTAGAAACAGTGATCTTTGGCAAGGGAGGGCAAAGAAGCCCGAAACAACCCTGAATTCTCCGGAGCATTCCCACTAGGTGAATGGGCTCCGTGCTCCTGACGCTTATTCATTAATCTTCTCAACCTAAATTGCTGCTTCTGCGACCCCAAACTACAGGAGAACTTGAACAAGACCTGAACACCCTAAGAGGGGAAGCTGATTTTATTTCGAGGATCATTTTGCAGAGGCAGTCTTCTGTCCTCGGGGTCTGAATCGGGAAAATAAATAGTGACCGGGTGCTCTGGGGCTGGCACTGCAGGGCAAGGAGAGCAAGCTGTCACCGTGCGGGGATAACGGGACCGACACGATCCAGCACCATGCAATAGGCAAACGCTTCCCCCTAGCGACACAAGAGCACAAGAGCAAGAGCCTCGCCAAGCTGGAATTGACGGCAAGCGCAGGAGGATGAGCTCCCAGCGCTCTTTAGTGCACGTATTTTTGTTGGTAGTGGTGTTTCTTCGCATGAATGCTGGTCCTAAGTCTTGACGAGTCAGGCAAAGGGGACACTGAAACGCAAATATCCCTGCTGCCCCCTGCTTCATGTTGCTGTGCTCGGAGGACTGTGCTCAAACTGAAAAGGATGTGCAGGGAATGTGGTTGGGTGGATCATTTATTCCTCTTTTGGGAAGTCTGGGCTGGATAAAACTCTGCAGTTGGCCCCAAGAAACAGTTTCCTGACCGTGGAGAGAGAAAAGGAGATCTTAAAGCTCATCCCTCTCCCATCCCTGCAGCCTGCCTGCTCATTGCGCCTGGGGATGGCCACGATGAGGTGGAGATGGGTGGGGATGTGACAGCTTTGCACCAGCACAAATGTGCAAATGCCACAGGCAAAATGCAGCTTGGGCTGGGTGGGAGATGGAAGTCGTTGCTGGCAGGAAAATGTTGTCAGCTGGGTGAAGGAGGAGCTGACAAAGCCTAACATGAGAGTTTTTGCAGTTGCTTGCTCCCAGCTTTCCTCCTTTCCCCTCTAGAAAGCAGCTTGTTCCAGTCCTGAGTAGAGCTGAACCTTTCGTGGGTGGTTATTTCAGGTTGCTCTTATTTTCCAGGCAGGTTATGGCTTTAGGTTTCTGAAAATCTTAGGACAGAGGCTTGTGCCATCTGCAGTTATCCCTCTCAACCTAAGGAGAATTCCAATCCCAAAGGAGAATTCATGCAGGGGATGCAGTGATTTTAAAGTCCTTCCCTTGTCAGTAACCACAGAGGAGCTTGACCCAACCACGAGCCCTAGGGGCTGTCATCCTCCTTAGGGAACAACACGGTAAAATAAACCCTAAACGATGCAGTCAAAGGAGTTTGCCCGGAGGTAGGTAATCCAGTATGAGAAGAGGTAAAAGCTCGTGTATTTTAGATGACCCTCCCTGAAAGAAGAAGAAAACAAATGCCGTGCACTGGCAGCAGCTGTTCTGCAGGTGTGTTGGCAATCTCCATCTGGGGAAGGTGCTTCCTTGTGCCACCACATCTCCTCTGACTACAGGTCTCCTCTCCATGCGTGTAGGAGCTGCTCCGGTCCTGCATGTTCTGCAATGCCAGCACACCTGCTGCCAGCTTTGCTCTTTGCCAGGAAAGCTGGAGGGTTTTCACAGGAGCACAAGAGTGCTGTGACAGGGACCCCAAAGCATCTGCAAGGGCACAGCACCAGAGTGATGACACGCTGGTTGCTCAGGCTGCTGTAAGAAATAACCAGCTCTTCACCCATTTCTCCAACGAGTCAGGGAGCTCAGTTCAGTGACAATAAAAGGCCATAGGAGGGCAGCTTTTACCTCATATTCCTTCCCTGGCCCAGCTTACAGATGCGCTGGCTGGGGAAACGTGCTGCCAGGACCAGGATGCCTGCAGTGCAAGCCCTGTTTTCTTCCCACCTCCAGCCTTGAAGAGGCAATACGTGGCCCCAGCCCCAGCTCTACACTTCATTACGCTACCCAGACCACAGAAAACTGAATTATGGCTTTGTTGCACCAAGTTGCCTTTTGTATTAGCAGGCAGGTGATGTGAAATTGTATCAGCAAAGCTATCGATGTCCATTCACTGCCGTACCTGGAAGATGCTAAACAGAGCAATGGTTCCTCAGCCTCCAGAGGCTTTAGCATGTAATTCTATGATTCTATAACCTCCTTCATGATCCTGGTGCATTTTACCTCTAAACCAGGCTACAGCTGCCCGAAGCAGCCGTAAACTGCACAACAGTTAAATGAACTCAGAACAGGATTTTCCCCTCTAATGACTAAGCAGGTCCTTTAAGGGAGAAAAGAAAAAGGGATGGAGAACAGGAGCAAATGAAGCACTGCATTATTTCTGGGGGCTAAGCAGAAATACGTGGTGCAAATCACACAAGGAGGCAATGTGAGATGCTGGGGCACCATTGGAGAGCACAGGGTGATTCACGAGCACTAAATCCCCACCAGTGCTGTGCTTTTGGTCTCCCTGCCATGCATACAGCTAGGTAGGCTCCAAGATTTACTGCCCTGGAATGGGTGCTGGGAAATGGGTTGTTTTTCTAAGCCTCTTGCTTATCACTGTCCGCAAAGCTAATCCACATTTCTTTCTGAGAGAGAGTTGCAGAAAAATCACAGGACAATATATGCAGCTCAGGCTCTTCTACCAGGCACATCTGCATGCAGAGCTGGACAGGGACAGAGCCTCCTTCAGCCAGCTGCTTCACTGGGAGAAAGCCCAGGAGACCAGAGCCTGTGATCCACACTGATCTCTGAACACTGCTAATGGTATTAGGATGCTGAAGGCAGAGGTATTTTTCCCTCTAATCTTCCCCCAGCTGCACCAAATGTCTTGGGGTAAGTGAAGCCAGCAGGGTTCCAGTTTGCCTTCCACCTCAGTCTGCAGGATGTTTGTGAGCATAAAAGCAGTTGTCGAAGAAGTTATTTACCCAGCTGGAAGTGAGAGAAGGGCAGAGGGGAATTCCCCTCCAGGCATACACATCATCCCAGCACCACTTCTCCCTTGCCCTCGGACAGGGGGATGTCTCACACACTCCTCCTGCTAGAAGTGTCCCTATCACCCTGCTGAGGGCAGTGGGTGACTTACGTGGAGCCCCTGATGCAGCAGATAAAACCAGGGATAGCTGAATCCTCAACCCCCTTCAATACCTCTGCATTTAAAGGAAGACATCCTACTTCTCTCACCTTCCTCACGGCAGATTTAATTCCCTGCAGCCCAGGCATCCAAGCAGGCTGTGCAGCCAAATCACAATTTAGATGTGTCCATGAAACACAGGCTTTTGCTTTACTTGATCCAGCATGAGTTCAGTTCCAGCTTCCCCTCCTGTTGCATTCAGCTGCAGCATTAGGACCCAGTAGTCATGCAAAAATGACGTCTGTCACCTCAGCAAATCGCAGGAACAAAAGCACAGAGTGCTCTTCTTCTGTCTTTGCTTGCTCGAGTCAGGCAAATGTTTTGTTCCTCCTGCAGAATTTCGGGATTGGAGGAAAAGTGACAGGCACGGTGAGGGCTGCGATGCAAGTTTTAGATTTCCTGAGGGTTAGGCTTTAAAGTTGGCTTTAAGCCAGTCCTTGGAGGACTTTGCTTGGCCTCAAGAGAGGCATCTGAGGTCATGACATGGAGCTGAGCTGCTGAGCTGCAGATGAACGGATTATTTCTCATTCCTGTATTAGGAGCACTTGTGGATTCAGACGTCCCTCCATTATCACGCTGCTGTGATCCATGCCTCCCTGCAGCCCTACACTCACCCTCAGAAGCTTTTGGAGATCACCCCAGGACTGCGCTGAGCCATGGGGCCTCCTTGGCCCCAAAGGTTGAGCTCATATTCAGTCCTTAATTATCCTTTGCTACCTGGCCTCGTTATCCAGGTTGGGCTGCTGCTCAGCCTCGATAGATCCTTAGGAAGGAAGGGAGCGTGGATGAAAATAGAAAGGCACAAGAAAAAGTTGCTGAACATTACAGGTGCACCTGCATCATCTCCAAAAAGGGATGACAGTGCTAACTAACATGGACGAGACTTCCTACAACACGTTCTTCATCCCTGAGAGCTGCATCTCGGGCAGAGCTCACTCTAAGATCACTGGTAGGAAGTGGGAGGTCCCCCTAAGCCAGTTGGAGGTGCCTCGTCTCCCCATGAGCTATTTGAGGGCTGGCTGCTGCAGTTCTGGCTCTCAGCGTGTTCTTCAAGCAGTTCCCACAGCCCAAGCATTAGTCACAGGGATGCTATTAATTAGCTTCAGGGAGGCAACCCCCAAGAACGGAGGGGGGGGATTCGTAATTACAGCCTTTGCCTGTTAACTTTGTTTGGGCTGGTGTCTCTGCTTTTAAAACAGAAACAAAAGGGAGCAGGCTAAGACGACTGATGCTACTAAGAAGAAACGGGCAGAGGAGCCCGCACGGGCTGGGAGTTGCAACACTCCCTGCAAACCAATCTCCCCCTGGAGTCACTGGTTTTGCCAAGAAAACGTTTGCAAAAAGCTGCTGCTGCAAGATTTTGCTTTGCCCGAGTTGATACAGGGCTTAATGGGTTGCAGATCAGGGGTCACCATCTCGGATGCTCTGTGCCTGCGTTGTCCGTGGGCACGCTGCTGGTGGATGCGTGCAGTCTCTGTCGCTTTGTGTTCCACCATTTATTTAAAAAAAGAAAGAAATAGGGAAAAAAAAAAAGATACATCGAAGCTCAAGATTAGTTGGGGGAAGGGAGATGGGCTGGTGGGGCTGGGAAGAAATAATTGCCATGTCTGAAAGCAGTTACTATGGCAGCAACAACCTTCTTGCTGCTGGAGCGAAATGTTGGGGACCAGCAAGTGCTGCCTTTGTCAGATGCTCTCAGGCACGCATTTAGATGCTAATGCTGGCTTTAACCTTGGCTGCGTAACCTTGGGTGAAAGGGAGGGGGGGGGGAAGGAAAGTAGAGGAGGGGAGAGCTTATGGAAAAGATGGGTTTCCTCTCCCTAAATTTGCCACTTGGCATGCTCCCCTCACTGCAATTAACGCTGTTATTCCTGCACTTAATATTCAGCAGAGGTTTTAACAGCTTATTTATGGATAGCTGGCATTAGCTGCGGCATAATTCACCACTGCAACGCTCCTGTTTATCTCTGTCCCCTTGGGATCAGTTGATAGAAGGCCATTTTTTTCAGAACATCCCCTAGGTTTCATCAGGCCGTCTATCTAATCTCGACTTTATTTATAACTCGCAATCAACGTTTGGGTGAAAATAAGGAGGGGCACCTTTCCCTTCCACTTCGGCTGCCGAGAGAAAGAAATTTTGGTGGCCTCTTTCGAAAAGGAAGCCTTTCAACTAGAGGCATCTTCAGCAGCAGGGATGAAAGAGGAGGAAGGGCGGGGAGATTTGAGCTTCTTCATCAGAGGTGATGGTAGGGGACGGGGCTTCCCGCTACCCCCAGCCAAGCATGCCAGAACACACCCCTCGTCCTGCTCTGCTCTGCTCAAGGCTGCTTGCTTTGGATGTCGCCAGCATGAACGATATCCTACTGTAAACTCCTCTCTCCGGGGCTTTCCGGTTAAGCNCTTGGCTGCGTAACCTTGGGTGGAAGGGGGGGGGGGGGGAAGGAAAGTAGAGGAGGGGAGAGCTTATGGAAAAGATGGGTTTCCTCTCCCTAAATTTGCCACTTGGCATGCTCCCCTCACTGCAATTAACGCTGTTATTCCTGCACTTAATATTCAGCAGAGGTTTTAACAGCTTATTTATGGATAGCTGGCATTAGCTGCGGCATAATTCACCACTGCAACGCTCCTGTTTATCTCTGTCCCCTTGGGATCAGTTGATAGAAGGCCATTTTTTTCAGAACATCCCCTAGGTTTCATCAGGCCGTCTATCTAATCTCGACTTTATTTATAACTCGCAATCAACGTTTGGGTGAAAATAAGGAGGGGCACCTTTCCCTTCCACTTCGGCTGCCGAGAGAAAGAAATTTTGGTGGCCTCTTTCGAAAAGGAAGCCTTTCAACTAGAGGCATCTTCAGCAGCAGGGATGAAAGAGGAGGAAGGGCGGGGAGATTTGAGCTTCTTCATCAGAGGTGATGGTAGGGGACGGGGCTTCCCGCTACCCCCAGCCAAGCATGCCAGAACACACCCCTCGTCCTGCTCTGCTCTGCTCAAGGCTGCTTGCTTTGGATGTCGCCAGCATGAACGATATCCTACTGTAAACTCCTCTCTCCGGGGCTTTCCGGTTAAGCTGCTGTGAGATAGTCATCTCACAAACGCTCTGAAGGAGGAGAGCTGCACAGGAGCGCTCCCGGCTTTGGGGACCACATCAAAACCAGAGCATGGGGGCGCAGCTCATCTCCCCGTAGGACTGAGACGGATCCCTGCGGGATCGCAATCTCAGCCCGCAGCCCGGGGGCTGCNCGGGCCGGCGCGGGGATGGATGCGAGGCTGTGAGATCGGCGGAGCCGGGATCGGCCATGGGGAACATCTCCTCCAACATCTCCGCCTTTCAGTCCCTGCACATCGTCATGCTGGGCCTGGATTCGGCGGGGAAGACCACGGTGCTGTACAGGCTGAAGTTCAACGAGTTCGTCAACACGGTGCCCACCATCGGTTTCAACACGGAGAAGATCCGGCTGAGCAACGGCACGGCCAAGGGCATCAGCTGCCACTTCTGGGACGTGGGAGGACAGGAGAAGCTGCGCCCGCTCTGGAAGTCCTACAGCCGCTGCACCGACGGCATCATCTACGTGGTGGACTCGGTGGACGTGGACCGGCTGGAGGAGGCCAAGACGGAGCTGCACAAGGTGACCAAGTTCGCCGAGAACCAGGGCACGCCGCTGCTGGTCATCGCCAACAAGCAGGACCTGCCCAAGTCGCTGCCCGTGGCCGAGATCGAGAAGCAGCTGGCGCTGCACGAGCTCACCCCTTCCACCACGTACCACATCCAGCCGGCCTGTGCCATCATCGGCGAGGGGCTGACCGAGGGCATGGACAAGCTCTATGAGATGATCCTCAAGCGGAGGAAGTCCCTGAAGCAGAAGAAGAAGCGGTAGAAGCCCGCGGGTGTGCGGGCGGGTGGCAGAGCGAACAAAGGAACGGAGGAGGAGAGAGAACCAAAGCGATCCTTTTTTTCCTTGATTGTTTGTTTGGGTTTCCTCCCCCCCCCCCCCCCCCCCCTTTTTTTTTTTTTTTTTTT
>VXAB01008910.1:229439-309417 GCA_013399175.1 Odontophorus gujanensis | reverse complement strand
TTTTTTTTTTTTGTGTCCCTTTCCGAATGAAACAACTACAATAGCGGTGATAACAATGGCACTCCTGCAAGCCAAGCCCAGATCCTGACTGCAGGATCTCCTCCTCCTGCTCTCTCCCCTTTGCCCGCCGCCCTATCCCCGGCCATAGGGCAGCATGGAGCAGGGGTAGGGCACTGCTCCCAAATCCCTGAACCCCGTGGCCGGGCTGGAGATGCTCTGAGCGGGGCGAGACGCCGCGGGCGGCCGAGAGCCCACAGAGCTGGGGCGGCCCTCCAGCTCCCCTCCATCCCTTGGGGTCTGACTGCTGCTGGGGGGCAAACCTGGGGGCGAACAGGGCGGGACCCTGTGCAAGTGCATTTGAGAGAGGCCAAAGGTGAGCCTGAAGCTGTGCAAGGTCAGCCGGCGGGGGCACGGAGCAGCACAGCATGCGGGAGAAGACCAAGGGACAAAATGGGACCACTGGGGACAAAACCCCAACAAGGGGACAGAACACTACGAAGGGGAACAAAACCCTCTGAAGGGAGGGGGCAGAATGTGACCGAGAGGACGAAAAGGACAGAACCTGGCCAAGGGGGCAGAACCTGGCCAAGAGGACAAAAACCCAAACCCTCTGCAGGCGGGTGTTTTAGGATGCAGATGAAGAGGACAGCCAGGCTTCATGCAGTGCCGCAGCAGCTGGAGGTGCATAGCAGCTGGTGACTGGTGCTGAGCTTTAAGCTGTTTGCTTCAAACAAAAAAAAAAAAAAAAAAAAAGGAGGGGGGAGGGCGGGGTGGAAGTGGCACGGGGTCCAGGAGTCCCCGTTTTCTAAAGCTTGGTTGTGGCATCTCCCGCAGCGAAGCCACAGTAGGTCTTTTATTGCGCCCAGGCAAAGCTACCCTCCAAGGTGCTGATTTGCTCCGTCCGGGGTGATCCAAACTGTGGATTACTTTAAAAAAGAAAAAGCTTTGTACACCACCGCGTGGACTGGTCACCGTGCTGCTCTGTGACCGGGGTGGGAGGTTGGGCAGAAGAAGGCAGGACGGGCGGCTGCCACGCTGCGTGGTGCAATGGGCAGAGCTTGCCCAAGCCTGCCAGAAGGTTGCAAAAATCCGGCAGGAAAAGGGACTCGGCAGCGCCGGGAAAATGTAAAGAGATGGGAGGGAGGGAGGGAGGAGTGGGAAGCATGGGGCAGAGGGGAGGTTATTTTTTTATAAAGATTTAAACCCACCGAAAGCAGAGAGCCCCCCCAGTTGCCAGCAGGTTCCGTTCCTGGTTTCCTGGAGGGCTGAGTGCTCGGGGCAGGGGCAGGCCCCGTGGTTTCCTTCTGCAGGTGGAGGTTTGGTAGCAGGGTCGGAGCTCTATGGCCTGGAACCATCTCCCTGCAGGACAAAGGCAGGGGCCCCGCTTCCCGTGCTTCCCAAGGAGAGAATGGGGGGAGGCCCAGGCAGCCCTCGGGGCCGAACGTCTGCTTGGGCAGGATTTTTGTAGTGGTTTTACTGTTGGAAAACCCTCCCCGAAGCAGCCAAGGGAAACCACCGAGCAGACAAAGGAAAAAAAATGCCCTCGGGTTTCAGGGAGTTGATTCGATGAGCAGATGAGCGCGGTACCTTTCACAGAGCGTTTAGTTGGAAAAGCAAACAGTGTGGCCGGGCAGTGTGTCCCTTCTTCTGCGGGATTTGAGTACCTACGAGTCCCGACTTGAGCGAGTGGGCTGGTCCCATCCCTTCAGGAGGCTCTGTTCCTGCTTCCTTTAGGTTTGCTTTGCTTAGTCTCCACCTCAAACACTTGGGTACGTGCTGCTGGGGGAGAAAACGGTATTTATTTTTGATGCCACGGAAGCCGAATGCTTTAACCTTCATTGGTGACGTAGAGAACTCTTTTCCCACCGTCTCAAAAGCGAGCAGGCTGTGAACAGAGCGAGCACTGGTGTTAGCTGTGTGCTCTGCCTGCTGGCTGGACAGAGGTGTGTCTTGGCTCTGCAGACCGAAGTTGTGGGCTGTGTGTCTGCAGAGCTCAGTCCATCCCCATTGAGAAGCACCCGCCTTGCAGCCGGGCTCCGTGCCGTTCCCACCAGGTCTGCTTTCTGCAATAATGAGAATCACTTCTCCAATTAGTAGCTAATGGCTTCCGTGGCGTCTCCCTAGCGTTTCACACACGACTCGCGTGCTGATTTTCCTGTGTGACAATGAGCATCACCTAAGGTGGGCCTTCAACAAAACAACTGTTGGAGGAAACTGCCTGTGTTGTTGCTCTGAGCCCTTTGCCAGGTTGTGTGTCTTCAAATGCGTTCAAATGACCCTTATTTTTTTTTAATTAGCAGATGTTTCGGGGGTACTGCTCTGGTTTCGTGGGGTACCTTGCCATGTTGGACATCCCACTGTCTCAGCCCTGACCACCAGTCTCCGTCCCTCCCTTCTTTCCTCTTTTTTCTAAAAGATGCAGACATAATGCTGTGAACTGAAATAAATTATTTATACAATGAAAGGGCCTGATAAAAAAAAAAAAAAAAAAAGGTGTTCCTCTGCTTCTTTCTCTTTACTGGTGCTGTATTTTACCATCATCTCTGTGCATGTTTCCGAAGGAGGTGGCTGCTGCCTTCCCTGGCTGTGATGTTTGATGGATGTGGCTGTGGCTTTTCTAAATGATGTGCAATGCAGCTGCAGAGCAGGGCCTGCAGGGGTTAAGGCACCAGGGCAGGATGCTGCTGCTCCGGGGTGGCTGCTGACACAGGATACATGGGTGACATTTCAGAGATGAGAGCTAGAGCGGGTGGCAACTGATTTTTGAAACGTTCGGTTTTTAATGATGACATTGCATCTGGCGAGGAAATGAGTCAAAACTGGTGGTGGTGCCATCTGACGGGCTCAGAGCACTTGGAGATGAGCTCTCCCCTCATCTCTGCTGCCCACGTGGCCTTCCAGGGCGCGCAGTGCCCGAGCTCGAGGACGTGCTGTCTGCTTTTAGGATCAGGCCCATGGTGGGGGCTTTCCTCCTGCTCTAAAGGGGGAACCACATCCTCTCCTCTCCTGGTTGTTGGAGAGTGCTTTTGCCAGCAGGGTGTTGGTATGTTTGGGCCAGTTGTCATGAAAACGTTTCACAGGGAGCTCTCTGACCTTGCTGTGCCCTGGAGCTGGCTGTTGATTTGTGCTGCCACATCATCTCCCCGAGCTCAGCAGAAACTGAGCAGTGCTGGGCTGCGCTCCCCAGCCTGATGTGTTGGGACCCTCATGGTGCCCGTGGAGCCCTGAACACCAAGCTGTGCCCAGGGATGATGTCCCTGTATGGAGAAAACTGCGCAAAACCAGGTGTACCAAGCACCACGTGCACCAGATCTCTGCCAGCACTGAGTAGCTAAGGGAAACACACAACCTTTACCATTTCAAGAGCAAGAAACTACAAAGGATATCACGTCTTGGGGTTGTGCTCAAAACAGAAACTCCCAAGAGCCCTGCAGCCCCTCTGCCTGTGCTCTGCCTCCTGACTGAACAGATCCTCTCTCCCCAATTTGCTTTGTTAAGCTAAATCCCTCCGCTTTATTTCAAATGGGATTTGCTCCCAAGCAAGTATCTTTAAAGGGATCATCTTGGTTAAAGTAATTCCTAGAGCACAGAATCCCCGAAGCACAGTGCAGCGCAGAGAGCTATTTCTTTGCACAGCCCAAGGTGCTTTTGCTCAAGATTTGGGTGGCATGTGGATTTAAAATAGGCTACAAACCGTTGTGTTTGCTTGCTCTCATTCATCCTAGGGCTTCTTCAGTGAGAAGAATTACCCTTAATTCATGTGCACTTTTTGTTTGAGCAGAAGTCCACTGGTGTGAGTCAGGTCTGCAGGCCACAAAGCATTTCACAGAAGGGTATCTCCTGGTAAGCTGCTTGCAGAGCACTTCAGGATGAGGAATTTGTGATGAGATCTGGGGTTTCTGACTCTTGTCTAAGCCTGGTCACGTTCCTTTAGATGCCCCAGATCTCTTTTTCACAGGCGTAAAAGAGGGTGGTGTTGTCATGCTTACATTCCCATCTTAAAGATGCTAAATTCACAGGATTAGCTCTGATCCATTGGGAAAAAGGTTTGATTGGTGCTAGGTTTGGTGGTACACTGCTCCACTCAGCCTCCAGCATCTCCATGCCACACTGACTTCATGAGTGGTGTCTCCCTGAAACCTTTCAGCCATGCACTCCGAGTTATGACTGCAAGAAGGCAGTTAATAACCCGTTTTAAAGCCACAGCTGCCCTGTAACTGCAGCTGCAGGGACAGGGGTCACCTGCCATCAGAAAGGATGGCATGAAGGCTCCCGTTGCCACATCTGCAGGGCTGGAGGAGTTGAGGGATCCAGATTTCTCCCACACCCCTTTGTGAGCCCTAATCTGCTCCCAGCAGCTCCAACCCTTTCTGCTCTGCCAGTCCCCTTGGTGCGAGTGCTCCTGTCCCGTTGCGTGTCTCCAGCCCATCACGCCGAATGCAACATTCTCAGTTTGTGTTTGGCTGGGTGATCCCTGCTTGTTCAACTCTGCTGTGGTTTTGAGAGAGCACAGAGGTGAAAAAAAAAAAATAGTGCGGCGACAGGAAATGCGAACACAGGGCAATTGTTGGGCTGGCTAATGTTTAAACAGCTCTTAGAAAGCCCCCTCCCTTGCAGCTTGCCCTCTCTACCCCTTCTAACAAGGGGACCCTTTCAGCTCTTTGGCAGCTTCCCCATCCTCTGGTTTCTGCTGCCCATTTCAAATCTCCAAAGGCAGGAGGAGGAATGGCAGCGCTGCGGCTTTACAATATTGCTTGCCCACTCCATCCTTCCTCAGGATGGACGAGAGGAGAGGAGAGGAGGGGCTGAATCCTGGGGCTCAGCCTGGCCCTGGGATTGCTGCATTTCTTGTGGGATTTCCAGCAGCCTCAGAGCATCTCAGCCTACGGGGCAAAGGTGGGTAAGCCCCATCCCTTGCCAATATTGCTGCAGCCTCTGGCACTGAACCCAACCGTCTTGCCTCTCAGAACAGTCTCTGTTAAGGTTCTGCCCATCTTCTTTTCATCACAAGGGTGTGAAGGAAAGAGTAAGTCCAGGCTGGAAAGGGATGAAATAGTTCCATGATGACTCACCTCTCCTCGGCCACAAAACCTCATGCAGGACAAATAACTCATCTGGGGCCCCCTCCTCCCTCCCCCTCCCTGTAAAACTCAATTAGAGCAAAGAAGGTAGAGGAGAAAAAACTGTTTTACTGAACCTTAGCATCAGCATTTCTTTTCAGCTTGTCTGCTTTGTGCCTGTAATAATTACTAGGGTGTAATGGGTGAAAACTGGAGCTTGATTGCAGGCAGGGAGATGCTGATGTGACAATGCATTTGAAGGGAGCAGTGGAGCATGAGGCCATAAACCCATCGGGAGGTCACCGAAGGGGCTGCTCTGGGGAATGTGAGCCCTGCTGGAGGTTTATCAGTGTGTTCTGAAGGTTTATAACCTCTGGGGATGTCCTTAGCATCTTCTGAGCTAGGCAGAGTAGAGCCTTAATGGTTCATTTGAAGCTAAAAGTTGGCTTAGCCCTGGATGAGGGATAGCCTGGGAGAGGAAGGCCCGGGGGCCAGGAGAAGTGACATAGAATCATAGAAGCACATGGGTTGGAAATGATCCCTAAGATCACTGAGTCCAACCATCACCTGACGTGACCCAGTCCACCACTAACCCATGGCCCTCAGTGCCACATCTATACATCTCCTAAACACCTCCAGGGATGGGCTCTCCACCACCTCCCTGGGCGGCCTCTTCCAAAGCCTAACCATCCTCTCAGTGAAGAAATTCCTCCTGATCTACAATCTAAACCTCCCCCAGTGCAACTCGGGGCCATTTGTCCTCATCCCCACACCAGCCTTGCTAGAGGGCTGGAACTTCCTGAGGCAGTGACTGTGCAGTCTGCTGGTTCCCACTTTTGTTTATATTGCAACTATTTAATCTGTGAAACTTAGTTCTGACATTCCTTATGCTGACATGGGGGCTGGGAAGCTCTGCTGCATTCAGGGTTCCCATGTGCTTGGTGACCGATAACCCGGGGTGTGAGATGCCCTGCCCAAAATGTTTGCATCTGTAATGGAAATCCTTGAAAACCACCTGCTGCTCCTCCTCCCTCATGAACATGCTTCAATTTTCTCCATGCTTTGGCCTTATTTCTGGCTGAATATCCACTGGTATGGCAATCTCAGGAAACACTCAGGAATGGAAATTGCTGCAGAAGAAATCCTATCCCTTTACCCCCTGCTCCCAATCTCCTGTCCTGATGGAGATCCTTTTGTCATGAAATATGCAGAAAATTGTTGGGTTCTAACGATCTGAACTCCTTTAGTCAAGACAGGACTCAGCTTGCAAAGAATGTGAATAATTTATGTGTAGATAATAATGAGAAAGAGAATGAGGAGAAAGGAGTTTGTCTTTCATTCTCCTCAGCGCTGTTCCTGAGGTTATGCTGTACTCAAATAGCAGTTCCTGATTATCCCAAAACAAAACACAAAGCCCACAGAGAAGGCTTTTTCTTCTCCCAGTCCTCACCATCTGTCCTTAGCAGAGAATCAGCTGCAGTGGGATTGAGCCTGACGTACTGCTCCTGCCTGAAATTTCCCCTTTAGGCAGTCTCAAATGAATGGCAAAAATGTCTAAGGCTCTTAAGGGTTATGTCTTATCTGACTGAAGAAGGGTGGAGAGGGTCTTGTACTGATCACCTTGACTTCTGCCCTTGGTGTAGCGCAGGGCTGTGCAGGATAAACATGGACAACATGCCTGTGGATAAATGTGTCTTTATTTACTAGTATTTATTTAACTATGCTCTCCATGGCTCTGCTTAAGACAACCACAGAAATTGCTCACAAACAAGCTCTGGACACATGCAAGCTATAATGGAGTCAGCAGAACATTTAAATCCCATCCCTTGGAGGTCTGACCTCAAGGTTCTCCCTTGTTGTCTACCTCTTGACCAGCCAAAGCTGATGGAGCTTCTGAATTGCTCCAGTTTCTCAATTTTCAGGTGGACCTGATGGCCCAAGGTCTTGCTTTTGGGCAGCAGGACAGCCAAGAGGAGATGGGAGGTGTTCAATCCCATTCACAAGGGTTTGCTTTTGTACCAGCACAGTTGGACTAGATGCTCTCAGAAGTCTTTTCCAAACTTAACAATGCTGTGACTCTATGATCCAAAACAGAGGCGTGTCTGAATCAGTTTGATGGTTCCCCTAGCCCAATAAATTTGCTCTATTGAAAGAAAAACAAAGATAGTGACAATCTGGGAAAGCTGACAGTTTCCATCCCAGCCCTTCTCCTCTGCTGCTCTCTGTTCTCACCACCTCTGGACCTGCACACGGGCAGGAGGGAGGTGTGGATCTGGCAGGGGGTGTTTGGGAATGTGAGTGCACGTGTGTGTGTGTGTGTGTGTGTGTGTGTGTGTGTGTGTGTGTCACGCCTGTTGCACAGCCGGTATGCAGACACAATGCTCAGCAGACAGTATTCTGCTCATATTGACTCAAACACCCCCAATTACAAACACAGCTCCTTCCTAGGAAAATACAAGGCTGGGGGAGGGAGAGGTGGGCCTCGCTGAGCTTACCTCCACTCTAAAAGCGCATCAGGCAGTAATTAATCTCTTAAGGGTATGTGCTGATATGTAATTACACGCAATGAAAAGGTCTAGCCATGCAGTTTGCTATCAATTATCACTGTGTATCAGTCACGTAGACCCGATCACCTCGCAACCTGGCTGCCAGTTATTTCCAATCTAAATTTAAGGTAAAATCCAAGACCTCAGGTGTAATTTCCAGCGTTTCAAGTGCTTCACGTCCCATTCCTGTTTTAACACCTCCAGCAAGGTCCTCTCCCGTAAAGCTCTGAAGCTTCACAGGTTGTTTCATGGAGCAAGGACTTCCCAGAAGCACACTGGCTACAACGCAGTGCTGATGCAGGGAGGTGTTTTCTCTGGGCAATGCGGAGAATACATAAATCCTTGGCCACGGGGAGCTGATGTGACTCTGCATGAATCCAACTCGGTTCTGTGCAGCCGTCACTGCTTTTGCAGCAGTCTGCTGCTTCCCTTCCCCTTAGGAGCAATTCCAGCTCATCCACATTGTTGCCGCTCCAGGTAATTCTATTGGAAACTCAGTGATATTTGATAGTTAAACAAAAGCTCTGTATCCTGGGGGAACTTTTCCCCAAAGGGCCCCACCTCTCTCTGACATCAGAAGGAAAGGGGAACTGAGATTGCAGATGGAAAGAAGCTAGTACTTAGTGTTAAACAAAAGCAACCCAGAAATGTAACCCATGAGTTCTGTGGCAGTCTCTGGATTTCGAAACAGCTTGGCTTGTTGGATTTATTTCTGTTTTTGTTTTTAAATGTGAGCATCTAAAGAAGCCCCTTCCTCCTGCACATTCAGCCTTATCTTGCAGAAGCATTGAACCTCCTAGCAAGCCCTCGGTCTGTGCCCATGTGTTGAGTAGAAATGTGGCACCTCAGCTCTCTGCAAGCGTCTGCATCCTCTCTGATGTGGCAAACTGCTTCTGGTCCCTGGCACAAAGCGTTCCTGCAGTCAGCATGGATTAGGCCGTCTGGATGAAGGATGTGGGAGGCTGTTAAGTCTCTGGGAGGTGAATTCAGCCTCTTGGAATTGGTTTTCTCCCTTTTATCAGTCATTTCAGCAGAAGTTGCATGTGAAAGCCTTCCTCGTGTCATACATGAGTAAGGCGAGGGAAGTTGTGTGGAGAAAATAGAGGAAGACTACAGTGACCAAAGCCCTGAGGGCTGGGGTTTTCCACCCATGGCAAAACAAAAACCCACTGCTCACAAAGCGCAAGTCTCGTCCCTGTTCTGAACCACCTTGCTTCCAAATGCAGAACTGCATCACAGGATTGTGCCTACAATAAGTAACTGTGGCTGCCCAGAGGATGGGAAGGAGAGCCATGAAACTCCAAAAAAGCCAATAGTGGAGAAACAGACATCACAGCTGGAGGTAACTTGTTCTCCTTCTCTGCTCCCAAGTTAAAAAGGAGTGCAAGCCTTCAGGTGACCTTAAAACAGAGAGTAGGATCTGATCTTTGCAAAAGAAGAGTAATTTGACGTGAGCTATGAAGTGCCCCAGCATTCATGGACACGTTCAGGCCTGATGACTGGGAGCTCAAACTCCGATGCCCGGATGATTCCTCAGTCAATGAGCTTTATCATATGGTCATGGTTCTTCAGTTCCAGTGCTAAGAGGAGCCAAAGGCCTCCGAGTGCAGGCACAAGTCCACTCATGACCCTGATTCCACTGCCGAAGTCTTGCCTCAATGGCAGGGCCTTGGGCACTGTCCCTGGCAGGCCTAATTCCCTGTGGGGTGAAGAGTGAGCACTCACACTGAATGTCCGTGCTGTTTCCCCTGCTCAGCTGGGGAGCTCAGCTAGGCAACAAAACAAGGATTACTGTCTTGGTTGCAGGGAAATGGCCTCTCCCTGTCCCTAGCACATGGTCCAACCCCAGGGAGGACAGCATCAAAGAGAGATAGGTTTTCAAGGTGTGCTGGGCAGGAGCACTAGCATCTTACTAGGGAAGGGGGAAACTGCTGTTGCTTTCTCTACCCTATGCAACACTAGCTCCCATGCTTCCTGGAAACCCACTACATCCTCCAGCGACTTGTCCTTTTCCTATGACAGGTACTCAGGACACAGAAAGCATAGGGTTGGGTTCCAGCATTGCTGAGGGTCCTGCTGAGCTCATCTGGGCTGGTATGGGGAAGGAGAAAGCTCTTTGTGCCAGCCTGCACCCCTCCCCAGAGGAATGCAAGCTATGCAGGGACCAGAGGTCACTGAAATCAGGTGCAGCAAAGGACGGCTGTAAAAGGGAAAAAAATGCTGAAGCAAAAGAGACAAAATTCTCCTTGCAGAAAGTTACAAATAGATAGAAAATATTTTTTAACCTCTTTTTTTTCTGTTTAGACAGGAAACCTCCCCCAGGCTTGAATCTGCGTTGTGCAAGCATTCATTCTGTGTGTGAGCCTACAAAACTGTGGCTCTGGGGAGACAGATGGACATCTTGACGACTCATCTGGTCAGATCGACCTGCTCTTTGCCTTTCTTGAGCCCTCCAGGTGAAAACATGAATTCAGACGTGTGTTTTTGTGGCAGAAAAATAGGCAGCTATACTTGGTTATCCAGAATAAGCCTTTGGTGGAGAGAAATACATGCTGGTTTACATCTATTCTGTGCAAGCAGGCAGAGCTATAATAAGCCCGCAGCAGATGCTGTGGGTCTCATCCCACCTGGTATGGTCAGAGCTGATGCACTCGGGAAGGGATGCTACCAATATATGATTCCAATCTCCATAGCAAAATGCTGAGAACCCAGCTCCAGTGCAAATTGAGAAACAAAATGTTAGCCAGCTCAGCTGTGCAGAAACAGATGGAAAATGCAACCCTAGGTGCCTCCAAAAATAAAGGCTGAAATATATAGTCTCATGGCTCTTAGCTTTGTGTCTTAAGATGCAGGGCTTGTGCAGCAGGGTTTAAAGTAAAAATAAGTGAGAAGGGTATCACAGCCAATCCAGCAGCCCAGCTCCAAGAAACCTTAGAACCTTTTGGCCAGTCTCCTCTAGCTTTGGCAGAGGAGCTGAAGTCTTGCTGACACAAAGCGCCTACAAGCTTTGCGAAAATAGGTGACTCGCCCGAGAAGAAAGAAAGCCACTATAAATATCCTGAGTGAGGGAAGAGCTCATCACTCACTCAGCTCTTACCATACCTAAGAGAAAGCTGTTACAAAAATCCCTGCCACAAAGACAGCCCCAGGAATGAATCACTTCTTACCAGCTGTGGCAAAATCCATGAGGACTCAGAGAGCCTTTATGCATCTGCAGGACCTTTGGTTGGGAACGGGGCATCCACCCCTTTGGGAAGCATCTCTAGGGGGCAGAGGGCTTTCTGCCTGAAAAAAGGTAACATCTCCCTTTGAAGCTGCTGACCATACTCACAAGGGCCTCTACTTCTAAAGGCCTGAAGAGCAGCACCTCCTTAAGCCTAAGGGAAATGGCTTTAGGATGTGTGAAATGGAAGAGAGAGGGGTGGGTATCACACACCCGCTGCTGAGCTTTGCCTATCAGCTTTTGCAAGAGGTTAAACAAAACACCCTGAGCAGTGGGCTTTGCATGTGATAAAGAGGAGTATGTTTTATACCAGTTTTTAGTAACTGTGGTGAAATTAACCGAGGTATGCCAATTTGGACAAGAGAAAAGGGACAGCTGAAAACTGACAAAGCTGTGGGGGTGGAACCATCAATCTGCCAGTTTTCCACTGTCTGGGATCCTGGAGGGGCTG
Source organism: Odontophorus gujanensis (assembly GCA_013399175.1). Taxonomy (NCBI): domain Eukaryota; kingdom Metazoa; phylum Chordata; class Aves; order Galliformes; family Odontophoridae; genus Odontophorus; species Odontophorus gujanensis. The sequence goes on along the minus strand of VXAB01008910.1, from coordinate 298,137 downwards.
GGCACTGAATACTGAGATAAAGCAGATGCCTAGAATAACCTAAATGCTCTAGATAACCCCTGCCATGGCACACATCCATCCATCACTGAACTGAAGCCACAGAGCCTGTCAGGACCTGCCTTGAGTTTTCACATACTGTGTAACATCTCTGCCTTATGGATCCCAGGACTGCTGAGGGCACGGTTGAGGTCACAGGACAATGTATGGGAGGGTGACCAGGTCTGAGACTGCTGACTTGTGCTAGAAGGGTTCTGAGTTCAACCCAGAGATAATCACAGCAACATTTGGGTGACATGGATTCAGGTCAGCAATGCACATGGGAAAAGTGCCACGGGAAGGAGTTGGCAGTGACAACGTTGGTAGCAGCATAGTGGGTCACCAATGCTGTGTAAGAACATGGGGAGGTGTTCATAGCCCTACCAGTCCTCCACGATCTATGATCAGGAGTGTGATACACACTGAACCTCTGAAGCCCTGCTTTTAAAAGCTGTGAGGTCATACACAGGCTGTAGGGAAGGGAGGGTTCTTACGAATTCGTTCTGCCTATGAATTTGCAAGAAAAAAACATGGGTAACAAAAAGCTCAGTGGTTTATTTTCAGTCTTTCCCCATCCATACCTCAAGCAATAGTGCCAAGTCTTTTACTCTAGGTAGAAGTGATATTGAGGGTTTTTCTGGGCCTTATCTGGTATTCTGCTCCTCCCTTATTCTCTTATCTGTCCTCTCACTTCTCCCAAACCCTCTGAGTGCTGTAGCCAAGTCATCTCTAAAGTATGAGCCCACACTCACTAAAAGGTCAAACTGTACCCCAGCATAATCTCAGTAGCTAATGGCTACAGCCAAAGCAGGAGGCCTGCATCTCCCCTCCCCAGGAATTCCCGAGGGCAGAGCCCTGCGAAAGGAGGGCAGCTCTGATAACTCAGGATGGAAAGGGGCAAAATGGATCAGAAGCATATTTTCTTGGTGTGTGCTCTTTGTTGTCCCCAAGAAACATTTCTTGCACACGTGTTGCACAACAGACACCCACACCAGAACTCAGGAGCCTAAGCCAGCCAACTCTGTCTCAGCCATCACACCTTTTGCCAAAAGCAACAGCTTCCAGCACTGGAAGATGTAATTGGGTCGCCCTGCAAAATCAGCTTGATGGTATTCACTTTCAAGCAGCTCACAAGTTAGACACATTTTCAAGTGTCATCCCACACCACTCCATACTCAGATGATGGACACCTCAGAGCCTGCCCCTGAAAACCTTGAGAGATCCCAGCACCCTGCTCCACCAGTAAGGTCCAGCAACGTGGTGTTATGCCTTGGCACCCTGCATGACATAGACATCAGCTTGACGTTTTGAGATGCTCTTGCCTTGCTAACAACAGAGCATCTAATTTTTCTCTCTCAGATTCGTTGTTCTTCCCAAATTTCATTCTTTTGTATAGGGATTCCCTCTGTTTCCTTCCACAGGCTTCACTGTCTCTTCAATATAGGTGCTTGGAAGTAATTGTGCTGTCAGAGATATTAGTTCATGTGTTTGGCTGTTTTTATTCTTCCTGCCATGGCATCTCGAGAATTGATTTTCCAGAATAACCTGCAGAGGTGAGGAAGGGAAAGAAATCATCTCAGATACAGACAAACAGATTGAAGGCAATTTCCTACACAACTGTACCCTATTATTGTACAGGAGTCTTTAGAAGCTTCAGTTAGAAGGAAATTCATATCAGAACACTGCCTTCAACACTGCATCAGGCATTCACGTCAGGAGTGAATGCCCAAGGTTCCAAAGTGTGAACTGTGGGGTAGGTTTGTCCATGGAGAACACCCCCAAAGGTGCCAATCCATTGTGGGAACTGTGGGGTAGGTTCGTCTGCTGTGAACACCCCTAGAAATTGCTCTTGCTGTCTGTGCACCCAGGTCTGCAGCCCAGAAACATCGAAAGATCAAATCTCTGCAAAGACAGATTTGTTTGGAAAATGATGATCAAAATATTTCCAGGCTCAGCTCATTCTTCTTAATTCCACTGCTGTTTGGCTGGCTGTGGGATCAGGTTCCCTCTTGCTTCTTCCTAAGACAACCACGGCCACTGGCATGCTGCGTGTTGTAGACCCAGAACCCTCCATCCATGGCTGTTCTGCATGCAAGTACATGCACACGCTGGCCCAGAAAGCACAAGCACTGCAATTTAGGAAATCTTGCCTCAAGTCAGTAACTGCCTGCTTCTGACAAAGCTGTGCAAAGGAGACCAAGCTTTGCCAGCTTCTTTTTCCCCAGCTCCTACCACCCCATATCCAGCTCTGGCATTTATCTGGGCCAGCAAGCCCTGACACCTCAGCTGTGTCAGCCATCCTGCAGCTCACACCATGGTGCCACAGCAATTGCTCTGCACCTGGTGGTAATTACATGGCATGCAAGTCTGAACTAGAGCATCTTTCCGAATTAACTATGTGGATGCTCACGATGTCGAACCAAAACGCAAGCAGACTTTTTCTTCACTGCATTAAGCTAAAAACAAAACCCGTATTTATTCCTAAATGAGAACGTTCCCTTTAATCTATCCTAGCACATCTGGATCAGTTGCTGTGCAGGTAAGACACAGAAGAAATAGGTAGAATAAAAGGCGGGTGGAATTTCTTTAATCCAGAACAGCATTTTCAGAGTATCACAGATGCTACACGTTATTTAGGTGGATGCATCTGAAGGTCTGAGTGTGCCTTAAACACACCAAGCTTTCAAAATGTTTCACTTTTCCCTATAGCTGGCAGTTCTGGAGCCTTTGGGTAATCACCACCAGGAAGTTTTAACATGGAATCTTTTGTCCCCAGGATCCATGCCTAGTTGTCATTGTGCTGATGTGTGGGAACGACTCAGGGCTCTTGGTCTGCTTGGAGTTGCTGCTGCTCTCTGAGCCCATCAGATTTACGCAAGGTAGTAGTGCTTCCAGTACTGGGAGCAAACTGGGGGTGAGTGAGGTTCCCCAAGTGCCACTCATGGATGCAGAGGGGGCTTCCACCTATCTCACAGAAAATGAGCAGTGGGTTTGGTCTCCAGACTTCTGGCAGAAGAAATATAATGGGAATTATTTGGCTTCACATACTCTGCAGCTGTCCAGGTGCCTCCATAACTCACCTGCTTATCCCTAATGCTTCCAATGAACGTAGCCTGTCTTCTCTGGTTTATCAGCATCACCGACACTGCCAGAAGTGGTGGCACATTCTGCTCCACTGGCAGCCCCTTTCTGGATCATGTTCTCATCTCCCAGTGAACAGCTGCTCCCTTGCCAACGATCACGTCAACTCTGTGAGCGTGAATGTCTCCTCTGACTCTCCATCCTTGCACACATGACACATCAGAGTCAGGTCTGAGCTTGTGCTGGCTTCAGTTTGGCTTCTTAAAGCGAAGCAAGCAGCTGTCATCATTTCCCTCTGCTTCAGGCACAGTGTGAGTCCTGCACAACATCATGGTGCAGACTCTCTGAGGAACTGTTGAATCACGGCCTGAACCACTGATGGATCACCTGAGGTGAGCACTGAGTCCACTGCAGGAGCACAGGTGAAGGCAATGCACCTGCGTGACCAGAAGGGGTGGAGTCTGGCTTCACCTCTCCACCAGAATTGACTGTCACTGGGGAAGGATCTCTTGTTAGAGATCCCTTCTTTGTGGAGTTTTTCCCTGCAAGTAGACCAGGGAGGGTGGAGGAGTATAGGTGCAACCCTTCAGCCCTGATATAACCACATTTGCGCAGTTATGATTCCTGGGCCTTCAAGACTGGTTTGTCTTGGCTCCATCTCATGGCTTTGTGCTGGACTTCAGGGGGTGTGCCTATGACTGGGAGCTGAACAGTGAGCCTGGGTGGAAGACATCTCCAGGGGTAACCCTGTCTTATCCTTTTGTATCCCTTTTGGCCTCTTCCCTATCAGTGGAGCATTTTGACCATTACACAGCCTTGCTGTTGACTCTGCTAGCCTTTGATCAGCTATTCAGTCTGGACAGATTCTCTCTGTTATGAATTACAGGGTTCTAATTGGCTCAAGAGCCAAGCCTGCACCTCCCCCTGTAATTTAACTTTAATTAATGATCATTTATTATTAACTGTAATCAGCCAGGCTTAAGATTAATGTCAGCTGGTTATTACCCAGGGACCAGCATGGACTGTTTTCATCTCCTTTATTACCCATTTCAATATTTCCCCCTCCCCTGTTGACAGATGCACACGAAATGTCTATGTCAGCATAAACGATCACTGTTAAGGAACAATGGGTCTTTCAAAGCAGCTGAAGTCAAACTACATTCTTCCTGTGCCTCTAGGTCAGCACCCTAGGCAGAGTGGACCAAGCATACAGCCCCTGTATTCTTACAGGAGCAGTACACTTTTACCTTTTATTCCTGGTGTGTGAAATCTGTAATTGAGGGTGGATATCAGCAAGGAGTAATTCTGAAAGAATTGGGACATTTTCATATTCTTTTCTATTTTCCATTTTCCCCTTTCTAGCTTTAAGAAAAAAATAAAGGACTGGAAAAATAAACCTTTCCTCCCTCTCCCCTTTCATCACGTTTGTATCCCAAAATAGCAGCAGTGGAAGTCTCGCAAAACAAACCCCGCAAAGCAGCAGTGTGAGTACTCAGGAGGGGGCTTCAGGGCCTGCTTAAAAATAGAGAAGAAATATGGATGCTTTGCCTGCAGCCTGTGCCCACTGCTAAACCACTCCACCAAGACCACTGGGTGTTCTCCAGCAAAGCCCAAGGCTTCAAAAGCCAACGCGGCCGTGTGCCCAACTATTTCACCTGCCCCTTTTTGAACGTCCCTGCGAGCACAGCATGTTGAGAGCTCTTTTTTCAGATCCATGCCAGTGATGGTAGCTCTGAAGTGTCCACAGCTGCCAGGCTTTGCTTTCCTCTCCCCTCACACACCACTTGTAGCTGTTCCTCTTGGGCACGTAGAGGCTTGCCAAGAGGAAAGCGACCATGGCAAAGGCAAAAGGAAGCAGCGAGACATAGGAAAGACCTTGCCTCTCTCTTCTGGGCTGGAGACCTCTTTGAGAAAGGTGAGGAACTGGCCAGAGGAACAGGAAGATCCCCCTAGGAAAGATGCAGTGCCTGATTGTCAGGTCAAAGCGTGTTAAGGGGGTTGAAACAACTCCAGTTTGATTTTTTTTTTCCCTGTCCCTGGGAAATATTCCAGTTCATTACTGAAATATCTTGGTAATTGTGAACCTGGCAGTTTGTGCCCCATTCAGTACTTCCTTCTCCTTGCTCTGCTCTGGGTCACCTTGCAGATCTGTTCTGCCTGAAGCTCTGAGACTGCAAAGCTGGCTTCTGTTTCTGATAAGAAAAAAAATCAACACTTGCAATGTTCAGTGTCAGAAAGCCTTCAAATCCCACTTTACTCCCAGCTGCATACTGCTTGCCTCTGGAGCAGTGCTGAATCTTCACATCGCACGACTGCAATGAAACACTTGCCTCCATGCATTCAGACTGCTGCAGATCTCAGGCCAGAGCAGACTGACATTAATACCAGTCTGGCCCTATTTCAGCCACTTCTCATATAATCCCTTTCAAAGTCAGCAAATCCACATGACAAAAAAAAAAAAAAAGGTGATCTGAGCACCAGACAAGCTCTGATCTTGAAGCACAGGAGTTGGGACGGGATGAACATTGGGATGGTTGGGAAACCTCCCTCCAAATGCCTTGTTAAACATATCCTTTCTGCAAGCCTGCTTATTGTCAGTCTTCAGACTACTAAGAAGCTTTGCACAGAAGACACAGAGTTCTTCTGAAGGGATGTGGTTATAGAGTTGCAGTATGACCTGCACAGATTGGTATTTCTTTGTTGTCTTTCCCAGATCCTGGGAACAGGAGCCACAGATTCTCCATGAGCACAGGGACATAGACATGCAACAGCAAGCTTGGTCCCAGAGGACTGCCTTCATACAGCATGGCTCAGATCCAGGCCCCACCATGGGACAGATGCTTCTCAGGATATAGTGGAATACAGCAGCAAGAATTATTCAAGCTTTAGCTCCAGACAAAGGATGCAACCCCACTCAGACACATGCTGTGGCTGCTGGCTGTGACCACAGGAGAGTAAGCTGTCCTGCATGGTGAGCCTGAGAATGTTAGCCTAAATTAACTGTGAAGCTCCCCAGTGAAATTGCATTAAGGCTCTAGGATAGGCTTAAGTAGGATTAATGCAGCTGTGATTCAAAGTGAAGTAAGCCAGATCGAATAGGCACCAGTGTCTGAGTGAGCCCAAGCAGGCATGGGTAGAACCATAGAGTCAAGGTCGTTATGGTTGAGAAAACCTTTAAGTCAACTAAATCAACCCACCCCACCATGCCCACAGACCATGTCCCTCAGTGCCACATCTCCACGGTTCTGGAACACCTCCAGGGACGGTGACCCCACCACTCCCTGGGCAGCTGTGCCACTGCATCACCTCTCCACCTGAGAAGAAATTGTTCCTAATATCCAGCCTGAATGCTGAATACCCAGCAGGAGATGCCCAGGTGATTGTGTTATTCCATGCCATGCAGCCTGGCTGATGACTCTTTTCTTCCCTGCTGCCTCCCTGAATTCTTCCACACTAGAAGCTATGACAGCCATGATCTGCAGCTTTCCCAGGTATAAATTCAATCAGATTTCTGCCATCCTTAAGCCAGAATCTGAAAACAAGCTCTGTATGGCCGCATGTGTGACCCAGAAACAAGCAGCAGAGCAGGGTTTGGATCACAGCTTTTAGATCCTGGCTCCCCTCCTGCCACCAGCCCTTGTCACCAGCTGATAACCAGAATCAAAGGGACTGATGTGGTACTGCTTTCCAGTGTCCTGAGCTGACATTGGGTCCTTCACGAAACAGATGGATGTGGGCATCTTCCTGATTCATGTAAAGGACTCCTGGCTGCTCCTGTGTGTACTCTCCTGGCAAGAGTGGAAGTGCCCTTGGACAATTTCTCTTGCAAAGCCTGGGCTGGAGCTGCAAGCAGGCTTTTGAAATCCTCTTTGCATTGATGGGAAAGACCCACGGGACCATGGGAGAGGGAAATATCTGCTGAGCACTGACAGCACAGAGCCCTTGTTGCAGGCTTGCAAACAAGGCTGCTGGAAGGTGGGATGGGGAGAAAGAGGGTGATAATATGGGACCTCTCTGTCGCACTTCAACCTGGGCAGAACATCACTTGAAGCAGCAATTTCTACATTCCCATTTTCCATATTTTAGGGGAGATTGAGTTGTGGCTTGTGTGTTCTCCCCTGGAACAAGCATAGATGGTCCCTGGCCAAGCTGGGAGGTGATAGAGGTGCAGGAAGGGAAGCTCTGAGGCTGCTGGGCAACAGCACCAAAGGAGCCTGGGGAATCTGCCTCACTGGGAAGCAATTGTGTGGAGCTGGAAACATGTCTCAGAGCACTGCTTTGCTGCCTACAAAACCTTCTTCCCACGCTTCTTGGGAAAGAGCATGCCCGAGGTGTGATTTCTCACATTATCTGTGCCTGAAGAAGGAAAAGGTGTGAGTGGAAGGGGTGGTTGGAGGCTGCTGGGTGAGGTGTCCCTGCAGCCACCCCAGCCATAAGAGCACGTGCTGATGCTGCAGCCCACGGTGTGGCTCCCACAGTGCAGCAAGGGACTGGTGCACGGACTGAATGATGAAACCCAGAGCCAGGCTCTTCCCTGGGAAACAGAAGGGCTGAGAGCATCCTCCTGTGAGGCAGCAATTCATACTAGCCTTTGTGCTCGCTCCATTTGCTAGTTAATTGTTTCTGGCTACCAGCAGTAATAACATAAAGCATCAGCAAAAGGTCATACCTGGGAAAGCCCCGGCGTAGGCACAAGACAGCTTGTGGAACTGGCAGAGCTCTGCAAACAGTGGTTTTCTCTTTACTTTCAGCCCTGCCCAAAGCATTCCCAGGGCACTTTCTGAGTGGGTCATGAACTGATCTGGATTCATTCTCACAGAACAGGATCCTTGCTCCCTCCCTTCCCTGCTCCTGTCATAGTGCAGGGATAGCTCCTGAAATAGCTTCTTCTATTCCAAAGCCGCCTTGCTTTGGATTCAAGTCATTGGTATTCTGTGAGAAGAGCTGGCACGTGGAGAGCTATCCTGCCAGAGCTGTTCCAGTTCATTTCTTCACGGAGCTGAAACCTTTCCTATAAAACCATCAGCTGCAGATCGTTTCCTGAGCTATCAGCCAGGGTTTGTTCCATTCATTCTTTACTATTCCAAACCCATTTCGTTTCCTTTTACTTCCCTTCTTTCAGATCTGCATTGCTGCAGACTACTGTTAATAAGATTTATAGTTAAATATTATCTGGAGTACAGATAATTTAATATGCACTTGCTGGTCCGGTTGGAAAATCAAACAGCTTCTCTCATCACTCTGCTTTCAGCTCAGCTACCTTAATTGCCTGTGACACACCGTGCAGAGGGTAAATATTTGATCCTGGCACTGAAGCTTGAAGGATCCCACCTGCCCGCTGTGCTCAGAGATGACACTGTAGCTCCAATTGGGATCTCAGCAGCAATGGGGGGATGCCCTCACCCATACTGGGCAACTGCAGTGAACAGGTTCACCCTGAGTTGGGTCACTGTTGAGTAGGGTAGCGGGGAAAAGAGGGAGGAAAGCGGGTCTGTAGGAAACTGGAATCACAGAAATAGAGTAATTTAGCTTGAAAGGACTTTTGGAGGGCAGTGGTCCAACAAGGACTAGTGCTCAGGGGTGTGTCCAGCTGAGGTTTGAGTACCTTGAAGGATGAACTCCATTTGTGGGAAGATGCTTTGTTTCAGGCAGGATTTTCTCTGCTGTACCTAACTCTGTGAAGACAGAAGAGGTTGAGAGCTTGTCCAGGAGAGGAGTCAGTATATTAAAAGTAAGACATGCTACGCCTCCAGCCAAGAAAGGGCACAAGATAGGAAAAACGACTCCTCCAAAAGCAATTATGCAGCTTAGTGATTGAATAAAGGAGACAGCTGAAGTTCAATTCATGCCATGGGCCCTCTAGCAACAGATCTTCTATAGAGTTTTGTGCTGGACAGGAGCAAGAGAAACTTGAGTTTTATGTACTCCACAACCCAGCCAAAATGGCTACGTGCAGCCAGCAGCAGGTAAAAATGCCACATTGCAAAGAGCACAAGAAAATTAGCGTGTGGCTTGCAAACAGCCAGCTCCTACAGCTGGAAGAAGCCTGAAGTCTTTCCCTCCAGCTGGGTTGTGTGCTCAGTGTGGCAGCAAAGGGCCTCTCCATTGCAGCCCACGAGGAAGCAGGGATTAGCAAATCACGTAGGAGAAATCTTACAAAGAGATGCAGTCCTCCCGTTAGTGATCACTACCACCATGTCGGGGCCCTTTTTGCTTTGTCAGAGGCAGACTGCTTTCCCTTGCTTGTGTAGGCAGGGATAACTGTCCTCATGCTGTTCAGGCTGCCTCAAGTTTGCCCAGAACAGCAGTCAGATGCTCTGGCTTGTTTCTGCTTGTCTCTAAATCACAACAGAATTTCCCAACTTGTCAGTTGATGTGGTTTCTATTTGGTGCCCACTTCCAGGTTTTCTCTGGGACTTCTTGCTGGGGTGTCCTGTGCCCTTTCCTGGTCTCATCCAGAAGTCCAGCTCCCCTGGTACCGTCTGTGCATGCAGACCCGGAGTGGGTTTGGGGCAGACTGAAGGAGAGGCACTATCTGGATGGTGAACCTGGCACATTCACATGAACTTGAGAAATAAAACCACAAGAGAGCTCATTTGGAGTCAGCCTGGCCAGAAACCAAGTCAGTGGTGCTGAACTGCCTCCACCTTCAAAACAAAATTATAATATTCTACATAGTCGCAGCCTAAAACCTATATTTTTCCATCCAATTCTGTAGAGATTACTGAAAAAAAACCCACATTCTCTAGAAAATCTTATACTCCCTTCAAACCCTATCAATCCATGCCATGTTTACCATCCATCATCCCACTATCCTGAAGGCCTTCATGACCTGAACACCTACACATCTCCTCCTGGTGAAAAGAATAAGCTTTAATTATGGCTGTGTTTATGTTTAATAAGTTGGAAAGCACGGAGGCACCACTGGGTAGAAGAAGCCATCCTGCACACGGGCCATGCCAAGGGTCTTGCTTCACTGAGCTGCAGATGGCCTGACTCCTCCAAGCGTGGCGATAAATCATGATAACTGGGGCCACGCTGCAACGGGAGCGTGGTGAAAGAAAGGAGAAGAGCGCTTCCTTTCGTGCCAGGTCTCCCTGGCAACATCTGTGTGAAGCAACAAAAGAAAAGCAGTGCCAAAATGTAAGTTGAGAAACAGCCCAAATCTCTAATGGCCAAGCGGAGCGGAGCGAGAAGTCTGCCCTTCGACAGGAAATGAACATAACCAAGAATGAAGCGCAACAATAGCAAATGCAAGGTGACTCTGTTGTGCATCCTGGAGGTTCCTCTTTGGCTGGCTGCTCTGAGCTTTCTGAAGGGCCCATAGGCAAGTGGCAGAGTGTGGAGAGGGAGATGGAGGCCACATACAAATTTGCCTTAGGAAAATGATGAGGTGTCTTGTTCTCTTCTTGCTGTAAGTACTGAGGGGAGCTCTGCTCAGGCAATCTAGCAAAGAAGCACTTGGGGTTCAAGAAACAAGGAAGCAAGGAGCTTTGGCTTGCCAGCCAGGGTAGCGTGGTCACAATGCTCCAAGCAGCCAGTCTGCAATGCGGCGCGACAGAGGGATGAGTGTGTGGCAGCCCAGACTCTTGATGAGATCGTGCAGAGTGCTATGTGGGCAGTTTTCCCTTTAATGGAGAGCACTCCCTTGGAACAAGCTCTTGGCACCAGATGAGTGAGGAATGAGATGGCTCTAATCCCATAATTTAATTAGAGCTGCGTGAAGCTGCCTAACGTAACGGCCGTTTCCTGAGCTGGCCACAGGGCTGGCTGGCTGCTCCCCAGGCTGCCAATCTGTCCCTCCTGCTCCTGGTCTACCACAGATAGGTGGTACTCTTTCACCCCTGGTTTGTCCTATTATTTGTCTTATTTCTTTGGGCAACTCCCCTCATACTGAAATCCCAGTGCCTTCAGAGACCCGATGGCTGTTCCTGGCATAGATAAGCAGCCATGTGAAATGAAAAACAGGTTTGATAGGCAGCTTTGCCCCAGACTAGAGCCAAACCAAGACATGTTGTTCTGGTGGCTCTCCTCATCTTACCGTGTCAGTGATTGGCATCCACGCTCCCTAGCCCTGTGCAGAAACAACAGGCCATGGACACCACAAAGCAGTCTGTCTGGGGTCCAGCAGAAGTTTCAGCTCAGGAGGATCTCAGCATACATCCACTGCCATCTCTCTCCAGCAGCACTTCCCTGGCCGTGGGGCCGCAGAGCTCCTGGTTACCAGCTGCTTTGCTTGCTGCTGTTCTGGCTAAGACCACCTCCCCTAAATGGGGGAAGCATGAAGGCTAAGTGTGCTTTGAGATCTGCCTGGGATTGGCCCAGCAGGAGGCTTTGGTCAGAGCCTTTCTGGCCTGACCCTCACTCAAGCACACCTGAACTCAATCCCAGCCGCCTTTCAGGGCTCAGCCAGCCACAAAGCACCCCTGGTGCAAACAAATTCCTGCACAGCGAGCAGCAGGAGCCCAGGCTAGCCCACAGCAACATGCCTAATTGACAATAATTGGCTCCCTGCCATGTATCTCCCAGGGCCAAGGCTGCACCCACCTCAGTAATTGCTGCCCCATTATGTTTTCCGGATGCTCCATGGTGAAAGGGAGCTTTGTAAGGGAGCTCTGAGAGAGTCTGGGATGCACAAAGACCAGTTGCAAGGAGAAAGGCCCCACTGCTTCAGCAAGAGCTTGCAGCTCAGAGGGAGGAGGGGGAGAAAGCAGTTCTGACATCCTACTAGGCATCCTGGCCGTGCAGAGATCCATCCCACTTGTGGGTGCCCATCATCACAGTCCCAGGCAAGAGAAGAGCCTCAGGTACAGCTGCTCCAAAACAGTTACACCAATGGGCAAACACACCATATACCTGGCCTGCCAGAGCAACTGTGTGAAACCACCTCAAAAGATTTACTTCTCTCATAGGCAATCCTAGGTAAGGAAAGAATCTGATGATGTCCTGTTGCTCACGAGTAACCCAGGCCTCGCTGACTTGGACTGCAAAGCATCAGGCAAGATTCTTCCCACTGATTTCTTTTTAACAGAGAAATTGCATGTGCGGTTACACCCAGCAGATGCAGATCAGCAGGGAGTTCTCAGCTTCAAAATCCCCAGATTGACCCTGCAAGCAAGTTCTGTTCCCATAAACAGCTTCTGCTTCTTCCAGTCATACACGTGCCGCAGCACTTCTGCCTTTCCTAGCAAGCCACTCCGCCCAAACCCATCTGTGAATCCCCCCAGCACTGCTGTACACTGCAGGTGTTGCTGCAGCACTGGGTCTTGGTGACCAGCAATACTCCCAGCTCAGACATGGCACAAATGGACTTCATTGCTCCTTCCTTTCAACAGCCTTCTTCCTGTCATTAAGAAAGGGACAGGTAGGTGAAGGGGATGCTGGCCTGCCTGCAGGCTCCTACTCATCCTCACCTTGCCCCCAGCTTACCTTCACAAAGAGCCATGCAACCAGGCATGCATGGACCTCCCTGGCACAGCTTGTCATGCCCATGCCAAAGGGCTGCCCTGTGCCCATTTTTGAGGAGAAAGGGAAGAGCATCCTTCCCTGTATGCTGGGTATGCAGTGAGGCTCACTGCTGAAGGCCAGCAAACACTCCAGTCACCCGCAGCAGGCATGAGATGGGCCTGAGCTCATGTTCAGTCTGAATTCTGCATCTGTGCCTAGGGAAGCGATTGCTGCAATCAAGCCAAGCCTTTTGAGCCTGCACAATCCTTATAATTATATGAGGGTGCTGAGAGACAGAGAAAAAAAATCTCCATTAAAACAAAAGGCATTTCTGAGCAATGATTAGTTTCCCACAACTCCATTGCCATCAAGTCTCCGAAATATTTGGAACATCCCACTCCTGTGTCATCTTATACAGTTTCTGGAGTTATACCACTGCTTCTGGGAGGGATGCAGCACTACGTTCCTCCAGCAGGAAACTAAACCACTGGATTTCTTCTTTCTTCTTCTGCATGAAGGGCAGCGTAAAGGTTTCTGGTAGCATTGAGGAGGTATTCACATCCTGTCACACATCTGGTAAGCCCTTCCAGTCTGAGGGAGAAGCGTGGGGATATCATTACATTTTAGTCATCAGTGTCATGGCCAACAAGATATCCGTCTTCCTCCTCCACTGTGTCTGACCTCAGGATAGGCAGCGGCCAAGTCTGCTCACTGAGGATGACTAAAGCAGATGGTCAAGCATTTAGTCTGGCTTTCATCAACCCAGGAATGCCCCTACACTGTGCATCTTCTCCAAATAAGAGTCTAGGAGTAGGTTTTTGCCAGCACGCCTTGCTCAAAATCAAGGTCAGTCACCCAGAACAGTGTTATCACAGTGATACCCATGGAAAAATAGAATGATAGGATCATCTAGGTTGGAAAAGACTTTCAAAGATCACAGAATCCAACCGTCAGCTTCACCTGCTGAGGTGCATCACTAAACTGTGTCCCTTCATGCCAAGTCCACATCTCTTACATAATTCCCGGGATTCATTGCATTTTATGACATTAAAACTTTCCTATAGATGTTTTTATTTTGCCTGTGTCCCTCCCACCCTGGAAAGTTACACTGTGTTGCTTCACAAAGATGCTACGAAGATGAAACATTACAGCAATGTAATCAAACCAGAGAGGGATAGAGGTAGCCCTAAATTAAGGTTCCCAACAGCACTTCCCTAATCAGTGGTCAAAAGGAAATGTACACCTCAATTTTCAATGATCCCCATGCTAAAATATCTCCTACGAGCAGATGCTACCAGGCTGTGGTCTTGGAATAAGGCCATAAAATCACTTCCTATGGGCTACTGAAGAGTCAGAAGGTGGGAAAGGGTTTGGGGTCTGAAAGGGTAAGAGACCTCACAGGCCAGACTGCTCATTGACCTGAAAGAGCTTTTGCATGAATAGGAAGCAGTATATTCTGGGTATATCTGGTCTAGGAAGTACAGAATGAATGTGGGCAGGTCTGGATCAGCCCACGAAAGGCCAGCAAGCTCTCACTCTCTATCCTGCTTTGAAAAAGGAAGATGCTTGCATTGAACTTAACTAGAAGTTTCTACATGCATGACTGAAGAAAGAGGTTCCTGCCTTGTGACAGGAGTCCAAGTGACTCAGTTGTGGTGGGTGGGGGCATAAGAGGGAAGGGGATGTGGTTAGGGAACAGAGCATGAGTCACTAAGGAAGCACATTTGTTGATAACAGCTGGATAAACTCAAGACAGAGACGTGAGGTCTGCTCAGGAGTAAATTCAAGCTTTGCTGGAAGCCAAAAGCCAGAAGACAGCAACTCTGAAGGCTAGAGCACCAGAGTAAGTGCCTGGCAGAGGCTCCTCCTGCTTTGCATCTCAGCAAGGTTTGCAGGATGAAAATCTTGCAATAGACAAGGTGCATCAGTGATGTTGGCCAAGTTCTTGTGTCTCAGGTTTTATGGTTCCAGTAGTCGGTTGAGCTCAGAGTCAGCTTTGTTCACCAAGATCAGTTGAGTGCTCTCCATTATTATCTTGCAACCATGGGTCATTATAATGTTTTGTCCAGTCCCACTGGGCACAAGCTCTACACACTTCCTTTTGGAGGTTCAGTTTCCTACAAGCCTTCTGTGCATTCTAATGGATAAGAGACATGAGTGCACCCAAGACGTAGGACAGTACAAGTTAACTTGAAGCCTGCTACTGCCTCCAATCCTCAATTGCTCTTTTAAGTTCAGTTCAGTCCGAAGTGGCCTCAAACAGCCTCCAATACAACTAGAGAAAATGGTGACAAGGGAAGATTTGGTACAGTTCATTGGTCAGTGCTGAACGTATCAATAGAGAAGTAGCATAAAGAATAGAATAAATGCACAGGTGATTCACGCCCACCCCTGCTAAGCTCACTATACATAGTTCAGAGTGGATCCTCTATCATTATCTGGAAAGAAATAACCACTTTCACCTTCATAGGATGTGAGTGATAGGTCTTCCCAAAGCACCATGTAGCCCTTTGAGGAAAGGGGGATGGTAAAAAATTTTGCACTGGAAGTCACTAGAAACAGAGGTGGATTTGGAGACATTATTTCTCCGCATTTATGCATGTCAGGGTATTCCTTGAGATTAGTTCTCTACCAGAGACTGGGAAAGTAATTTACACATTTTAAGTCATTTAAATCACTTTACATGATTTGCATGTTTTACAGTCGCTTGATCACTGTGCTTATTGCAGAAAGAGCACGGGAAATATGCTGGCAGGGCTGATCAGGCTAAGCTTGGGCTGAATGCACTGCCACCCTCCAGGTTGGCTTCTCAGCCCCTGGAAGGAGACTGGGACCCGGGCACCAGGCTCTGACAGTGGGACACCAGTATGCAGGGGTGATGGTGAACAGCCCTGCACGTGTGCAAGGCTCCATCCCAACCCAGCTCTGGCCAGAGCCTCCAAATTACGGGAAGGTCTGTGAGAGAGATCCAGAGAGATGGCAGCCATACTTTTCACGTGGTAAGAAACAACCCCGAACCCAATGCATCATCATCCATTTAAACAAGGTACAATGCTGCCAGTTCAACCAAGAGCTCACACAGATGTGCACTAACTGCTTCTCCATTGATAGCCAGCTTGCAGTTTTAGAATCGTTTAAGGCTGGAAAAGACCCTTAGGATCATTGAATCAAACCACCAAACTCAATCTGCCTTTGCTTACGTGCTCCAGTGCTTTCCACAACCACTTGGCTATAATCTCCCTACAACACCCCCCCACACACCCTGAAGCTCTGTCTAAGCCTGTCCTTTTATCTGGCTTTGCTCCCATTTCCTTCCTCCCCAGTAAATATTTAGAGGCCGAGACTCTTTGGTTTGTCCAGTTTGAAACACGAGCGGGTTGTTGCTGACTAACAAAAAACGTGTCACAGTCACAAGCTTGCTTTTGTGCAGCTGTCACCGCTGTGACCCTTCCCCTGCGGCAGGGAAATGGGAGAGAAGCTGAGCCAGCGTGGCACGACCGACAGGAAAAGCAAGGATTGGGCAAGAGATGAACGTCTGGAAACATCAGCTGCGTTCCCTGCGGTCCTCAATGCAGACAGAGATCAGTCCTGCCCACAGCTCTGCCACATGCTGGGGCCATTGGTGTCTTGCTGCAGCTTATCAGGGCCTTGAGCGACGCTTGCTGATAAGACAGATTGGTTCAGGGCTGTAATGGGACATCACGTGCAGGAAGGAGCTTCCCTTTGTATGGATAGGACCAGGAGAAGGCCAAGTGTGTCTGATAGGGACAGAGGACAGGCAGTCAGAGCCTTGAGATGATGCTGGTCAGCCTCAATGTACTCTCTTTCTTTAAAACCCACATTATTTCTGAATAATAAAGCCACTCAGTGTGGAGCTGCTGAGTTGGGGAAGCACTGCTCTTATTTCGGGACATGGAAGGTCCACATGCTTGTTCTGAAATTGAAGCTGTGGAGGGCAGCTTGTAGAGTGCATGAGCTTGAACTCCAGCACGCAGCTCCATCATCCTGTCTGTTGAGGAAGGCACACATAGCAGGGAAATGGGGTTAAAAACAAGCACGCTTGGAGATGCAGCTCCCCAGGAAATCAATAACCACTGCAGGTGTGCATGGGCACACATCGGAAGTTCGGCTTAGGCAAAGGAGTCTTGATTACTCTGAAGAATAATCACATTAAACAGAACGTGCTGGGGGTGAATTACTTCATGTCAAGCCTCATATTTGCCAATATGTGCTATAAATGAATATTTCATAATGTTAACAACCCCAGTGGAAAAAAGAGATTTACGTTACAGCAGAGACACTCTCTGGTGTCTGCATATTGTGAAATATAGATCCCCCCTCTAGCCACAGAGAAGCAATGGGAGCCATGGCCCTGCTACGTTGGCTCTCAGAAAGAGTTCTCTTAGTTTTACTGAAAAAAAAATCTTTCTTTATAGATTTATTAGATAGTGCCTGCCTGTAAGCATTCTGCAAACACATCAAGGATGTCTTTGCTTGCCAGAATTAACCTTGGTTGCTGCAGTTGAGATCTGGAGGCAAAATACAAAGATGTGCTGAAGAGCAGTGCCAATTAGGATGCCTTGTTCCAGGGCAGAACAGCCTCCTGGAAAGATAAGACTTCCTCTGTATGTTCTGTTCAGTCCAAAGAACTCATTGCTCTGATAGAAAGTTATCAGCACTCCGGAGGAAGCCCTGTGCCAGGGCAAGTCCTGGCCAAGGCTCAGGAATCCCATGGGGCAGAGGGACTTGTGAAGCTACAAGTGCACAGTTCTCCAGTAAGATACCTGCTGAGAGTGCACTTCTTACCCTGCTCCTATCCGCTCCCTCCCAAGCGCAACAAGAGCAACACTGCTGAGCAGCCCCAGGCCTAACCCTCCCCTGCAGAGCAACTCAACTGGTACAGTCGTGGTGGGATGTCAGACTACTAAGGTGCTTACTCCTGGCACTTGGAACACTCATATTAAGGGTTACATGAGTTAGGCACTCCAGTATCAAACAGATCTGCAAAAGCCATGGGGGATCATTTCCTTGCCTAGTTAGCCTTAATGGTGTTCCTGTGTGGTAAGCTGGGAAGGCAGCTAACAGACAATTTACAGGTTTAGGGAGGCTGAAAATGGAGCCAGCTAAGATGGTTACAGATATACATGCGCACAGGCGAGTACATGCATGCTGGCAGAGATGTTGCATTGGTAAGGTGAAACCACTAGAATGCAATCTTCTCCTTCCTGCCAGTTTTCAGTCTGCCCTAGGCATGCCTTCATGCCAGGACAATAGTTTTCCTGGTGGGAATAGCTGTACATAGGTACAGCACTTCCAGAACAACATCTATGTCCTCAGTAGGAGGACAGGAAAGAGAATATATTCGTTCTAAGCATAAATACTACACATACATAATGGAGTCCACTGTTCAGTATTCCTTTGCAGGACAGGTTCTCAACTACCTATACACTTCCTGAGCTATAGCAGACATGCTGGAGAAGGTCTAATCAATGCACAGAGGCAGCAATACATCCCTCTGCTAAATACATCTCTCAGGATTGCATTAGTAACATCCGCCTGCGCCTATAGTTATCCTGCAATTAGTTACTGCCCAACTTCCTCTTCCTCTAGTAATTATGAGCATCTAGCTAATGAGAGGAGTTTTTATTAATAGATCCAAAGGCACCATGAGTTACAATATCTCATACTGCTTCTCTCACAGTCTCCAAGGTCTCTCCATCCTTCCTGAGTGACAATGAGATGCTTTTCCATGTTGGCAATGCTCTCAGCTATCTCATCAGCAGAAGTGATCCATTCACTGTGATTGGTGTCTATTAACTAAGATATTAACTAAGACAGGTTCCAAAGTGAATCCCTGAGCTGTGTTGTTTGCTTCTGAACACATCCTGTCCACTCCCTTTTGAACTGTTTCCCATCCACTTGACGTTTTTTTGTAGTAATACTTGGGTTTGCCTACTTCATTAGGAAGAGAAATCACCAATCAATAGAAACTAAGGAGTTCAACTGAGCTGAGCTGTTCACATGACCACTTGCTCAAAATATTATCATAGCTTACCTTGACTAAAATGGATCCTGTAGCTTAAGCAGTCTGGTCAGTAGATGAGAGGAGCTAGAAACAAGGGGTTGGGTCCAGAACAGAGCATCTGTCCTCAGTCTGTAGGATGGGTGGAAGAAATTCTGTGTCCATCTACGTGTAGGAGTCAGTGATGCTTCTACATTAGCAGAAGAAAGTTCTACACTAATTAGCTCTTTGCTTTTACAAGATGTGCATGCAGATGGGTGTATACATGGAAAGAAAATTAATGGGTCTTATTCCTTAGACACAAATGCCCAATGACACATCGTTGTGTGAAGAGCATCTCCGGCACAGCCAGCACTGGAATTAGAACAGGTTCAGAACTACACTGAAAGTCTGAAGTGAAAACTAAACCAAATCTGGCTCAGGCTGGTGATAGCAGTGATGAGCAATAATGTGATTTACCATTCTCAGGAAAACTAATCCTGTCTTGCATGGACAGGGTGGTCCCTTCAGGGAGAAAAGAAGGATCCATAGATCATGACCATTTGGACCAACAGCACCGATTTCAGGAGAACCAGAATTCCTCCTAACTCCCTACCTCAAAATGAAATAATGTCAACTAACTGAAGCAAAGATATTTGACCACAAGTGTTGAGTCAAACCTGCAGGCACGTGGAGAACACTGCTAAATAAGCAGCTCAGCTCAGCGTGGGAGTCCACGCTGTCCTCCTATTGACAGAATACTGACTGTATGAGCACACAAGGCAGTGTGGACATTCCTTGGCCAGGGGGCAGAGAGGGAAGCATGACTAAATACTGTAGGACTTTTAAATTTCATATGGGATCAAGAAGTGCATTCTTGCTAAGAAAACAACTCCCAAGAATGTGTTATGAGCAATGAATGCTGTCACACCACTGCCACCCCAGCAGCACCTATGTACCCCAAAAGGGTCACTGCTGAGTCCTTCAGCAAGCATCTCCTGCTGTTCTGTACTGATTGCTCACAGCTCTTGGCAGAAGCTTCCTCCAGACCGAGAGGTGCCAATTCAACACACTGCAGGCAAAAGAGAGATGATGACCCTTTAGAAATGCTCACTCCTCTTTCCCGCAGCACTTTGCATAAGCTCTCTGGGATATACATGACTGCTGTGCTCCATGCAAGCCTGACCTGACCTGACCGTGCAGATGAAAGATCAAGTGGCAATGAAGCGTCAGGTCTTCTGACAGTGCTGGCTTTCCTTGTGCCTGTACCCTTTTGCAGCACAGGGTAAAGCAAGCTGTATGAAATTGGTTCAGATGAGCACTCTCTCCCTCGTGCATCCCACATCCTAGCAGCAAGCGTGCTTCTTGCTGCTGTGATTCAGTTACACTCCCTAATCTGTGAAGGTGCAGTAACTCGGTTGGCTTCCAGGCTCTGCCACAGTGGCGGGTAACACTGGAAATAATCTCCTATCAAAGTAATCCTATCATAATAATCTTATCATCAAGGATTGATGTCCCCTCTCAGCTTCATGTGAAGCCTTACCAACCCGCATGCTGGCTGCTGGCGTATCACAGCCACAGAAAGCATGAGCTCCCTAAGTGCAGACTGTATGGAAAATTACTGCCTGAGTTACTGCTGAAAAGGTGTTCTTTCGCCCATCGCTGTGCTCAGGCTGCACTTCAGAGACTCCCCTGGGCTGGGCACACAGGCTACAGACTCACTCTGTCTAGATCATTTCTTCTTAAGAGGCAACAGGGAACAGCCAGAGTGGAGGGATGAGCCCCAAAAGTCAGCCTTTAAAGTGCCTCAGAGCCAGAGAAACTACCTCTGCTTTACACCCGGGCTGTGAGGCTGAACAGAGCTCATCCAAGCACTAAGGCAATGCCCAGATCTGAAAGTTTGCCTCTGCAGTGTGTTTTGAACAGGCAGCAATCAGACAGGGGAGGGCAATTCCAGTAGAACATTGCCAGCCTTGGCAGCTTTTCCCTTGGGCTCGATCCAAAGAGGCCATTTGAGTTCATGATACGGAGACTGCAGAGGTTGTGCTTTACACAGAGGCTGTCTCACCTGGCATGGACTGTTGTCATTTTGAAACACGCCCTCCCTCCCCAACCCCTTCCAGCACACATCTCCAGTACAGAAGGAAATCTACAGGCTGGGCAACTCTAAGTGCCTCATCCCAGACTCCATCAGTGGAGCTTCCTATTCCAGCAGCCTCAAAGGATAACCCACCTCTCCTTATGTATTTGCATAAAAACCACATCCACAAGCTGCTTGAGATTAATCCAGCTCATCTCTGCTGTCTGCCAGCTGTGGTTTTGGAAGCAGGTGAGGGCTGGCAGCTGGTTTGCTGCCAACCCTATCCCATGTTCCCACTTGATTCTGTGGCTTCAGGAGGTTGGACAGGCTCCCCTGCCGTGATGGAGATGTTAGACAAGATATTTGGCAGCTCTCATCCCCAGCACAGCATGGGGAGTACCCTGTGAGTCCCCCTGTCTGAGTTAATGGGGTCAGTCTACAGGTGGAGAACTGGCAAGTCTGGAAGTCAGCCCCTGCAAGCCTATGGCAAAGGGATCGGTGACAACGGGGAGGAGGCAGCCCACGTGCCCAGTGTTTTCACATGGCAGCCCTGGGCTCACTCTGAGCTTCTCAGGAAAGTTTGGTTTCCTGCAAAGATCTCCTCTGCGGAGAGGGAGGGAATTGTAGAGCAGGAAAAGGAGCATGCCTTCTTGGTTTCTGCAGTTTCAGAGGGCTACGGACACAATCTAAAGCTTTTTGTGGATGGGAAGCTTACCTTACAGCCCATCCAGCTCCAAACCCTCCAAATCATCTGGTTGCCTCCCACCAGCTCATGCTGCCCAGGGCCCCCTCCAGCCTGGCCTTGAACACCTCCAGGGATGGGGGCATCCACTATCCGCTGGGCAACCTGTGCCACAGCCTCACCACTCACTGGACCAGGGGCTTTTATATCAGTTTTTCCAACTGAGATGCTTGATTTTATCTCGGAGAAGCTGCTGTCTCCTCCATTAACCCTTTCAGCTGCTGCCCTGGCACGTTATCTGCCTTCACCTGAGGAAGGAGACCACCACCAGCCTAGCACTGGGGTAGGATAGACAGAGACCCAAGAGGATGGGCAGGATGCCCTGTTAGCAATTTCCACTTTTGACCAACTGCAGCAGTCACAGAATATGGAAGAACCCGTAAGGATCATAGAGTCCAACTCCTAGACTCGAAATGACCCTAAATAAATGACCCTACATAACATTGTGGCTATTCCTCGAGCACGGGAGAGCCACCTGCATCAGCTCCAGCTGCTAGAATTGCTCCAGGAATTTCCCTACACCTGATTTTATGGCTGCCACAGCCCTACAGCAGTGGTATGTGAGGATCCTGGCTGCCACCTGCACTCCGCTGCCCTCACCCAGTGTTGTCCTCAGTAGCTCACAACGCAGCTCTGACCTCTCAGGGCTTTTCCCCTTTTCTAGCAGAGCTGTTTCTATGGCAACAGAGATGGTTTGCATTTTTAAATGCTTCCACAAGGACATCCATTAAAGAGCATGACGACTGGGAGAACAGAGGGATGCACGCTGCCCATGTGGGGCTGAGTGATGGCTTCAGCACAGGGCAAGCAGCTCTGCAGCAAGTCCAGGTGTCCATCATCCAGTGCAGGGCCATGCTGGAGTATTCAAGTGCCTCCTCTTCATGTCCCTTCTGCAGAGAGCACTGCTTGCACACAGAAAGAAGATCCAGAGAGGAAAGCTGTGCTACTGGCAGCTTATCGGAGTTGAAAACAACCAGTTTCGCAGAAATAAATAAATACATGAAATAAAGCTTTTTTTTTCTTTCCAGAAGATACTAAAATTGAATCCTCTGTTCTCATGTAAATGGATAAGGACATTCAGGCAGCATTCGCCAAGTTTCCTTCCCAAAAGAGTCTCAGAGAAAGTCCTGTAAGGGATAATTAACTGGCTAACAGGCAGGAGGCAAGGACAAAAATAAAGTGGAATATTTCCACCACGGAAGACGATTATCTGCGAGACCTATTCTTGTGATGGCATCAGCCATTACAGGAGAACTATCCAAGCGCTGTGTTTGGATGCCTGACTGCTGCCAGAGAAGACAGCCCCAAAACTCAGTGCCCCTTCTGTAGGCTCATCCTAGCTGCTGCTTTGTCTGGGGTGGTCTAGAAGGTGGCTTCTAGGAAGAAGGCTCTTATGAGCATCTACCCAGCAGGACAGAAAATGAAGCTGTTGCCATGGGATCCCGGTGTTTAAGTTTTCAGGGAGGCTAAGCTGGCTCTGTGCCTTAGGAAGGGGAGGATCCAATTTGCAGGAGATATGTGGCCAGAGGCTATAGAGAAAAGCAACGTGGAGTTCAAGCAGCTCCTACCAGCAAAGAGCACCTGGAGCAGAGCAGCGAGGTTTGAAGGTTGCTCATATTAATAACACATCTGCAAAGCACAGGCACCAGCATGCCCCCGTGACAGTGTTGAGTGAAATTGCCTGCATAGCCTTTGGCTTTGCATCATCTGTTTCCATCCAAAGAAACCACACAGGAACTGAATTATGGATTCTTAATGACGGATGGCAAGGGTGGGGCAAGGGGTAGGAGGAATTGGGCCCCTCCCAGCTTTGCTCTCCCAGCTCTGAACAAGGAACCCACCATCTGTAGGGAGACAAAGGGTTATGTTTGTGCTGACTGCAATCTGATCTCTCCTGAGACACAAAATTCACTCCATCATCTGCAAGACAGAGGTGGCAGCGAAGGTCTCCTTTCCTCCCCAAAGCAAAGGACAGAAAAGCCCAAGGGAAAACATATTGATGGAGATCTCAGCTGTGTGAAATGCAAAGTCAGGTGGAACAGAGAACTCAGAGAGGTACTGAGCACCCCAGTCTGTACAGGGGAATCAATGGGGCTCTGAGCTGCACTTGTGAGAGGAATACTTGCACTCAGTGCCTCATCCTGGCAAGGAGACACTCCTTTGAGCATTGCTTGGATGATCACTGTGCTCTGCCTGGGGCTGTCACCCCAAAACATGGCACTGTCTAGAGTTGACAGAGATCTGAGCAAGGTCATGACCAAGGTCCAGGGCTTCCTTGGTGCCCCGCCACCAAGTCTTGGGATAAGACCTCACTTTTGCTGCATGCCACTGGCAGGGCTGATCTCCTGTGACCCCACGTACCAGGCTTGTTTGATGTCTCTTCTTCCTTCTTGCTCTTTGTTTAGTTGGTGTAGTGCTTGCTTACATGCACAGAAATCACCTGGAACCAGGATGTGATGCAAAAGAAACAATCCCTAGTGCCCACAACAAACTGCTGTGCCAAAACCAAACGTCTGCCCTCATTGTCAGCAAGAGAGGGCTGGATTACTCTGAACAGCCACCAGGAAAAAAAAAAAAAAGTCTCGATATCAATAAAAACCAAACTGATTGGCACTGTGCTGAATGAACCATATAACCATGTAATATTCTGAGTTGGAAGGGACTCATAAGGGTTGTTGAGTCCAGCTCCTGGTCCCACACAGCATTACACAAAATCAAACTGTATGCCTGAGAGCATTCTCCTCCAGAACAGATTCCCCCTTACTGTATAGGAACCAGAAAACTCGACAGGGCATTGTTGACAGGAGAAAAGTCAGAGATAACCAGAGAGTAAATGCTGCAATGTCCAGGACTGAGTTCCTCCTTTCAAAGCTTGGGCAGCCCTATTTCTGTCCCCTTCAGGTGATATTCAGATGTCCCTTCAGATGAGCACACAGATCATCTGCTCTTTTTTTTCTCCACCACATACAGCAGATGGATAACTTACTGGCTGCACAATTTTCACTTGCAGGGCTCTGCCCTTTGCCTTTGAAGAGCCTTGCCAGAAGTGATCAATCCGTAGCACAGAAGGTCATAAACATGCAGATGCAAGGATACCTCATGATCTAGCCACCAAATTGCTTATTGCAGTTCACCCTTGGCTTTAACCACACCTCACTGGGGACAATTGAAGAGCCCATCTGACAGATACAGCTCCAGCTGGGCCTCCCCTGCAGTTCGCTTGGGGGCTCCCCTATAATTATCATCACCACTAATGAATAGGTCAACAGCACAGAAAACCACTGAGTCCTACAGGAAAGGTCGTCTTTTTTTTTTGCTGGCAAACCCTGTTCAACTATGCCCAGCTGCTGTCAGAAATGCATTTGCTTTGTGGTGATGCCACCCTAGAGACATCTCTCCCCTCAGGTCCCTGCAGTGTCACCTTGGGTTTGGATTAAGAAGCTGGTGGGTTTCCTGCTCCTGTGGCTTCAGGGCAGAGAAGAAGATACCCAAGGCCCATGAAAACAAAAAGGGCAGCAGAGTGCCTTGGTGAGATCACAGCTGAGCTGTGATGTGTTGAATGAAGCTCTGCCTTGGGTGTGACAGCAGGTCAGGTGACAAGCAAAGGCCAGGGAAAAAGAGCACACTGGATGGACTATTAGCAATGCTGGGTGCTGGGTTTTGGTTCTGGAAGAGACCTGGCATGAGGAAAAGAAATCTTCCTCACCAGTGCAATCCCACTGAATACGAATAAGTAAAATCCTTCACAAAGCCCTGAAAATTCCCGTCCTGCAAACACAGTACTTGGTGCCTCGCTCTGCTGCAAAGCTCCACATCTTCCCTCCACCCACCCACCAGCTGTCTCCCTGCTCCAGATCCATCCTTCCTCATGGTGCAGCACAGAACGAGTGTGCTTCTTGCAGAAAAGCTTCCCCCAAACACCCTTCTCGTTTCTCCTAAGAAGTGATCTCTGAGGATCAACTGCTTGCAAAGCTTACTCTTCCCCTGACCTTCAGTCCTCTGGGCTCTTATTTTCATACAAAATGTCTGCAGGCAGGGTGGTTTGCAGCAGGGTGATGCTGGAGTACTCTGTTTCCCCCCAGGAGCCTTAAAATCAGGCCTTAAAAACAGCACTGTCAAACAGCATTGAGAGCTAAGATTAGTGAATGAGCAGCTGCTTAATTCAGGTGCAGCATCCTTCATCTTCAGCTGGGACACTGACTAGGGAAAAAATGTCAGACCAGAGATGGCTGAGCTTTACCTCAATAGGTTATTTCTATCAGAATCATGAGACCCTACTGTGTGCCCACCTCTGCCTGGGCCACAGCAATGCCACTGTGCCCACCTCCACAAGTACAGATGCATTGATTCCATGTTTTCCCTGTGCTGTTGGGATCTGCAGTGCTGATCCTGAGATTCTGGCTGAGTCTTGGACCGTGCCACCACCCTTATCTTTAGAAATGATGAGTCAAAGACAATCTCTTCTTGTTAGGTATTTCTCTGGGAGGTCTTGCAATTGCATGAGAACCCACGTGGGACAAGTTCAGTGCAAGCTTAGATGAGAATTTTCCCCTATGTCTATCTGCATATGCTCTCTGCAAACTGACTGAAGTCACAAGTTGAAGAAGACAAAACAAAAAGCCAATAAATCTGATCCCACGTTTAAGGGAACATCAAGATCTGTTACTTTCACACTATGCTGCACCACACCTGATGCACACACCCCAGCTCAAATTGTGCCAGCACTACCATACAGGTTTCCTGTGGGAAGAAACCGTAGCTCAGAAATCATCCCTTCTTGGAGGATGGACAAGTCTCAAAGGCTTGACAGCTGGTTGTAAGAGGGATGAGATGCAGGGGGTTCAAGGCATCTGAAATGTGGTGCCAGCTCTAAGCAGGCTTCTATCAGATCACTCCATCCTTAGAACTCCCAGTGTGTTCTTGTTTAGGTCACTTCTTAAAGCCAGACACTTTGAGAGGGGGAGTGATGGAGAACTAGCCCTGGCACCTGCACCCTCGCTGCCTTTCCAGCAGAGCCATAGGAAGATCCAACTATATGATGGGAACTGTGGGATAGATGAGCCCTGTCAGCTTTGAATATAAATGCAAAACCAGAAAACACATAACAAGCCAGGCCGGTGCTAAATCACAGCAGCAGGTTATCTGCCCTATGAGCCTGTCCACAACAGTGTTAATGATTAAATCAAGATCTCTGTTTTCCTATAAAAGAGGTGAAGACTGAGAAGGTGTGTTAAACATTATAACCCAAGTGGTCACGAGGTCTGGGAGTAGGCTGATGTGGAAAGCTAAGCTATGCCCACTAGAAATACAGATTTTACAGGAGTGAGTTAAACACAGCTAAGTTTTCATACAAAAACAAGAAAAAGGATTGCTATTGAATTCAACGTAGTTGGAAGGAGAGGCTTGCTACAGTTCTGGGAAAGAGTACCCATGGTAGGTTAATCTTCAGCTTAAACAGATCACTTTGAATCCAGGCCCTCCCTCCCAGGGCAGCCTGCTCCAAGACCTTGCCCATATCTCCAGCCCAGTCCGAGTCCTATCAGCACATGTGGACCAGGCTGGACCTCTCCACTCTTTGAAGCCCAGCAGGAAGAGAGAGGAAAACATCACTAGCAAAGCTCTGGGGAAACAGCCACTTGAATTCCAGCTCAGCTGTAAATGAATTGCCTCCAGCTGCAACTACCCTGCAACATGCTCCAGCTGCAAGCCTGTGCAAGGGTAATGAGAAGAAGGTGATACTTGTGCTAGCTTGCATTGATCTGGCCTCATGCAGGCAAACCAGAAGCACATGATAGGAAAAAACTGCCTTTTTGCTTGGCTTCCTTTGTGTAGTTCAATTATCAGGACTAACAGTTGCTGCCCCAGACTTGCAGAGGTGACGTGGGTGGGCACACAGTGGGACCACCTGATGCTGCAGTAAGTCAGGTGCTGGAGGAGAGCATCAGGGTTCCTCATATCAGTCATAAGGACAGGTCAGCCTCTGCACGTGGCAAGAGTCAGAGGAGTGGGGACACTGCTGTCCTGCCCTCAGAAGAGGGCATTTCAGCATTGCTGTGCAGAATTCCTGTCAAACACCGACAGCACGCAGCATGCTGCAGGATCAGGAGCTGGTTCATAGACAGTGCAAAGAAGAGTGCCCGTTAATTCCACTTACTTTGTACAAAGTTTTATTTTTAGTGCTTGCGAGCGGCGTCAGATTGGCAGCATTATAAATAGAAGACTTCTATTTATCCTACAGTCTGGGTACCGCAGCACTAAGTCAGTTTTGTGACCTCAATAAATCCAGATTCAGTGCTCTCAGGGATGTGTCACTATAGAAATAATGTCTCCTTTTCTCATTCATATGCATGGCCAGGGGGACAGATTATACCAAGAGGGGGTGCTGGCCTTGTAAGCCAGTCTGATGCTGTTTGATCTGTCTTGGTGTGATACAGGCTGACATTGCAACAAGACTGCGGATCTCAGCTTCAGATCTCCAAGTCCTTCCTAAGAGGTGATTACCTGCCATGCCCACGCAGCATCACAGTGTCCCTGAATGATGGCCAGCTCTGCACAGCTGATGAAATTGCTGTGTCCTCGTCCACATCAGCAGCATTTGTAGTGACAGAATGCCCAGGCTAAGAGGGAGAACAGCTCGCTGCTCTGCAAAGGTTAAAAAAGGGATGCAGCACGAGAAGAAAATCTGTCTGGAAATGTAACCTATTAGTTTGAATGGCATACAGCCTATCACTAAGGTGTTGCTTTTCTACCAGTGTGTGTGACTGTAAATAACTATCCAGCACCAAAATAAATGAAGAAGGGAAGGAGGAAGAAAGGAAGGAAGCAAAAGGAAAGTCTTCAAGAATCCCCCCAAATTCCCTTCCACTTCTTGGAACAGAAGCTGGTAAGAGAACCCAACCAGCTCTGCTACACGCCAGGAGTGTACTGATCTGACTTCTGCTTCTGAATTGTGTGGGGATCACAAGCTTCCTCTGTCTTTCCCTTCTTCTTTTTGCCAAAGATTTCCCATCTTGTGGTGGACCCCTTACTTCAGCCAGATAGCTGTGGTCCTCAAACAGTGGAGGGCAAGGGGAAACGATCAGTACCCTGAAATCACTGAGTTCCCTACCTGGGAACCGACCTGTTTTCAGCATGACTCACCCTTCTCTGATGTCTGTAGTTTCCACTGGGAGCACAGAGAGCCCAGAAACCAGGAGCTGAATTGGATGAATTACAGCAGCTGTCGGTTTCTGATCATTTCATTTTCAGTGAGATTTTTTTATAGTTTCAAAAGCTGGAAGTCTTGGACTAGTACAAGCTGCTTGGCTCAGATGCAACGTTTTATCTCTGGGA
Source organism: Odontophorus gujanensis (assembly GCA_013399175.1). Classification (NCBI taxonomy): domain Eukaryota; kingdom Metazoa; phylum Chordata; class Aves; order Galliformes; family Odontophoridae; genus Odontophorus; species Odontophorus gujanensis. The sequence continues at coordinate 269,418 of VXAB01008910.1, read as the reverse complement.
GAACTGCAGTGTAAGCCGCTGCACCGCCCTGCAGCAAACGTCTGCCTGAGCTGCTGAATGAGCTGCTTCATTCAGACTTCCCTTCTCCTCATTTGGCACAGAAGGGGGGGGGCAGGCAAGTGGAAAGTGGAAAAAACAGAAAGAAAAATGATGCAGAGCAAGATGAGAAGAAATAAGCCAAGCCTTGGTTGGGAACGTACATTTTCTGCTAAACATTGCTGTCTGATTTTAGAGTTATCAGCCTCGGTGCTAAACCCACCACGGAGTCATCACAGAGCTGCAAATCCAGCCCGCACCGCTAAATGAGGATTTGAGCTTGCATCCCAATATTCACAAATGGCACTATATAGCTCAAATGCCAGGCTGGGATGTGATTTCATTATGATTGCTGTAAGGCACAAAAGGCGTTGGAGCTCCCTGGCAAACGATGATCCCATTTCATGGCAGCTCTTGAGATTTCAAATGAGTTTTCGCTGCCTGAAATGAAAGCTGCATCTTTAGGAAGTTTGCAAAAAATAAAAAGAATAAAAAAAAAGGGAATTCTGTTGAAATGCCCTACTTTGGGATTCAGATCTAAATCCTTCTCAGGAAAGGAAGGACAGGGACATGGTACTGCCTGGAGTTCAGCTCTGCTGCCCTGGGAGCACAGCAGCGTGCTACCCCAGGAGGGTCTCTGCTTCCTTCCCCAAGGCAGTGAGTCCCCCAGCCCTGCAGGGAGCCCAGCTCCCAGCACACATCGGGGTGCTCAAGGGAAGAGCAAACAGGCTGGAAAGCCGACAGTGAGGAGCTAGCTCATCAGCTTGGATCTCTTCAGAACCTGCCAGCTGAGCTAGACAGAAGTCTGTTTTCCTGCTTATTTAATAATGAAAGTGAAAGGCACCAAAGGCTTTCTTTCCCACCTAAATTATCAATTGAGATTACAGCATTTGGAATTCATGTCACGCTGCTTACTGCAGTATCAGAGCCCAGATAAAGTCAAGAGGGGATGGAAGGCCTTGCTGAAGGAGATGCATTCACCAGCTGCACATGAAGTTCAAACAAGCTGCATGCAGAAAATCATCCATCTTCCTTCTGCTGCACCCTGCAATGCATGGCATGGAGCCTCTGTGATTCAGCCCAAGACTCCTTGGGGTTAATACACTCAAAGTCTAATCAGGGACCTCTGCTTCTCTTGTTCTTCATTTCTACTGATGAAAAAACAAGACAGGATTGGATAACAGGATCACACATCCCCCTGGTAGCACAGCCCATAGCTCCTGCAGTGAAAGAAGGATGTAGTGAGGCGGAGGTTGGCCTCTTCTCCCAGGTGACACAACAGGATGAGAGGTAACAGCCTCAAGTTTCACTAGGGAAGGTTCAGGTTAAACGATTTCTTCTCAGAAAGAGTAGGGAATTGGAACAGGCTGCCCACAGAGTGGTGTTACTATCCCTGGAGGTATACCAGAACCATGGGGATGTGGCACTGAGGGACGTGGGCAGAGGGCAGGGGTTGGGGTTGGACTTGAGGACCTCAGAGGTCTTTTCCAGAATTTCTGATTCTGTGATTTCTTCTCAGACTTGGGTTACACAGCACTACAGCATGGTCCAGAGACACTCACAAGTCCAAATTAGAGTTTCATTAGAAAGTGTTGCATGCCTCAAGCCTCAAAGATTTCTTTCAAGGTGGCTTAAGTTGGACGGACATTTGCCAAGGCAAGGAAAGATATCCTCCAGTGTCTTTAGGAACATTGTACTGTGAGTGCTCATTTCAGTCAACAGCATCTTGATCCAGCCCATTCTACAGAGCCCTGAAAAAGTTTCAACTGCACTTTCTCCCTCTTCTAAGACAAATCCTTCGAGGCATGAGATGCAACGCAACAGTGGTTGCTTTTAGGGATGCAATTTAAAGAAGAAGGGATATAGGAAACCATCTTTGCTTTCTAATTTTTGATCCTCGAAGGCATCATGTCTAATGGGACTGAGGACACTGCTGGACCATGACCTACACTCCACATTAAGCCCTTGCAAGTCCTCCCTCCAAAAATGCCAGTGCATGAGCTCATTCTCTGTCCCTGTCTGTATCCAAAGCCTCAAAAAGTGAGACGCTTCCAGCCCTGCTGTGCCCCTGGCACTAACACATGATGGCAGTGGGCTTGGGGCAAGACTGGCTGCTGGGTACTCTCAAATGGCAAAATGGGGCTTCCTGAAATCAGTGGCTTTGTCCCAGCTCCATCCTTCAGCAGGAGCCCGTCAAGAGCAGCCTCTTAACCGCATTCAAGCAACCCTGAAAGTGCAGTTCATGTATTTCTAGATCATTAAGCCTTCTCCTAGCGACAGCATTTGAAAGGCATGCTGATGCTTCATCCCCTGCCCCCTCTCTCCCTCCTTTTTCTGCTTTTTGGCTCTTGAAATTAAAAGATAAGCTTTGTAAATCTCGTAGAGAAGAGGGAACTGTCACTTCAGCTTTAGAAGACAAGCCAGTAAAGAAACAAAATTCCTCTTTTGGCAGAGGAGAAAAATCCATTAATAAAGGCTTAGAAACAAAAGTTCTCAACACAATTAAAGGCAAACCTAAGCCTTTGAAAGCAGAGGGCATGACACTGGAATACACAGAAGTGATAGAGATGAAAGCCTCCATTGTAGCACTGTTGAAATAGTAAAGAAAGTATCAATGGATGCATTTGCCTAAACCAAACTAGATGAGAAGCTTTCTAGAGGAGGGCTGGAGCCTTCCCATGTGTTTGCACAATACCAAGAGCTGCTGGGCTCAGTCTTAATTAGGATCCTGGGGCATTACTAGAATAAGTCTGGGAGGGAAGGGTCACAGCAGTCATCGGGAAATAAAAACAGAATTCCATCGTTTTCTATGGGACATTTTCCACTTGGGAAACCTAATTTTTCTTTCCAGCTTGTTGAACTAAAGCAAAAACAACTGGCATTGTCAAGGCATTTGTCCTGCAGGAGAGCTCACCGAGGATGTGGTGCAGCTCTCTGAGTGCTGGTGGCTTTCAGCAGAGGTCTGAATCTGTGGCCACCTCCAGAAAGTGCTGAGAAGAACAAGATTGCTCTCACAGTCTCTAAACTAAGAGCACAGATTCCATACATATTCCACAGCCCATGACTGGGATATAAGAAACAAAACTACTCTTGGGGTGCTCTCCTCTTAGGAGGCAATAAAAGCTGCCCCATGCGGTTCAATCGCGTGCCTCCAACCAATGGCACCATTAGCCAGGCATTCATAAGATGTTTCCGAGTAGAGGGTAAACATCAGAGCCCTCTCACTACCATTAGTGAAAGTCTCTGCTGGTAAGAGTGGCCACCACCACACAGGAAAGGGCTGGCTTTGCTGCCCATCCTATACTGCAACAGCCCAAAGCCAGGTGTGGCTTGACCCTAGATAGCTACACTGTGATAGGAAGGTGTTTACCTCCTGAGAATGCTAAGCACACAAAAAGGAGCCAGTGATCAATAGGAATGAGCATTAATGCAATACAAAAAAAAAACAAAAAAACTGTGATGACTTCTGTTATCTTATGGTCTGCCCTGAAGGGCTTTGGCATGGGTTGCATGGCTCACTTATTTCTGGAGGGGGATGCTGTTACACAAGGGGAAGCCACATTCCCTGCCTAGTGTGTCACCATGGAGTTTGTATTCTCATCAGAGATTCTCAGATTAGTGCTAGTTTTAACTTCGGACTCTGTAAGAAGGGCCAAAGATTTTTTATAGCAAAACTCATATTCCTTGTGAGGTTCGAGGTGGAGGCTTCACGGTAAGGATGGTGCCAAAGGTCACTCAGAGAGCTTCAGAGAGCTGTAGATGGGAGCTGAAGGTGCTCAACACTTCCAAGCTTGTCTCCCTTGCTCACACAGGCACTATGCTGGTATCTTTTCCACTCATGAGGTCTATCACTACAGCTAGCTGGTGATTTAATACCACTTTTAATATCCTCTGCAGGGATGTTCCCTTGGTGCGTTTTGGGATGCCTTGGGTTGCTTAACCACAGAGCTGAAATACAAGAGCAGGCAGGAGCCGTGCCAGGCCTGCTCATGGCCAGAGGATGCCCGTGGTGGTCAGACACTGGCAAGCTTTGAGGAGCTGTTCCAGATGGACAGGCGGGGAAATCAGCCTTTCCACTCCGTCTGCCATTCACTTCCTCCTGTTCTGAAGCCCCCTGAGGGTTTCCCATTAATGTCAGCTAATAGCACGATCCCTGATGAAAGCAGCCATCTGGTTTGAAAGGAAAAAAGGCAACTCTTTTCACCCAGGTCATCAAGTGGCTTCCCAGTGGTAATGACTGCATCTGTGGGCATCCATCAAATCCGGACCCAATGACCAAAAGCTGGAGGGCTGCTTTGTTACTTCTCCCCCTAGCCCACATCTCTCGCTCATCTTTGTTTACAGCAGTCAGAAGTCCTCTCTTTTTTTTATGGGTACCATAAAATATGGATACCATAAAAAAGTAGGTGCCATAAAAATAGATATCATGGATACTTGGCTGTCCACCCTGTACAACCAAGAGTCAAAGTGGGCTACTCACCCACTTCTGTGGGTAAGCAAGCAGATAAAAGACATGCTAATTCATGGTCCTCCACTCTGAACATAAAAGTAGGTCCCATGGAAGGTTTTAGTTCCTTTTTTTATGCTTTCCGTTGGTTGGTTTTATCACCAAGGAGACTGAATTCCTGCACTCACTGTTTCAGACACTTGCTGGAACATAAATCCATGCTTCTGTGCCAATGGCTATCGCAGCATAATTGCATAAGCTATGTGTTGTGCGTGCGAGCTTTTCCCACTGTGTATGTGATCTACTGGGTTGTTATTCCTGCTTGGAGGGAAAACAATGTCCTTCACATCTGCACTGAGCCCATTCTCCTCCTAGCATCACAGCTGGGAGCTGCCACGAATCTGAAGTTTCCTGCTGCATGGTCTTCACACCATCATAGGCAGCTCTGCATAAAACACATCAGCTCGTTACAGAAAGGAAAATGAATTCTGCTGAGCAGAGCACGTTTGTGTAACCAGGCTGCTTGCATTCCTGCCCCTGCGTGTGGGAATGGCTCCCTGCACACACTAATCCTGAGTTTTTTTTTCACCCCCTTCCTTTCACTGCTCCTAAGAGCGAGATCAGTTTTCAAAGCACCGAGGAGCAGCCCTATCTGATGCAGTTCACAGGAGTTCTGTGCCTGGGATGCCTTTGAGAGCAATGCACTTGCTGAGATTCTACAGAGTCCCTTAGGACACAGACTGTCTCATTTTGTTTGCGTGGTATCCATCACACTGCCCTCCCCTCTTTCACAGCAATCTGCAAATAGCTGCCTGGGAACTCAGAGGCAGTGCCCAGTCACTTCAGTTGGATGATGGTATGGGGTGTACAAGGCCACGTGCCCTTCTGGCTGTTCAGCTAGATGAGAGCAATGCTCCAGGTACCTAGGTAAATGGCATCAGGCATCAGTGATGCCAGCAGGGCTTTCACAGCTGTGAAATCTCACAGCAAGGCAAGCCCATGTCAGGTCACATATAAATGGTTAGTTAATTACATGTCTCCCCCTGTCTGCATCACAGGGAATGGAGATGCTGGTTCGCCTACAGCGCTCTGGGAAATGAGACAGGAAAAGAGACAGGAGAAATTCTCAGTCTTGAAGTTTGAAGGCTTCAGGGTTGAACTTGCTGCCTCCCTGAGCCTCCACAAAGTGGCCTAGAGCAGCGCCCATGAGAAAAGCAGGCAGAGGATCTCTCACACTGTTCAGCACACAGCCCCCTCAGTATGCCTCTCAGCATTTCTAGGTTAGACTTGCTAACCTTTCCAAGTGCCACCTAAATACCTCTGGCCTTCAGGGATGTTTCTATGTATCAGTCCCCACACTGTCCTTTTCTGGAATCAACAAGGAAAATGTCATTCAACGCTGCTTTACTTTTTCAAGTCAGCTCCTTAACAGATACTCTGCACCTTTCCCACCCCCTCCGATCTTCCCAAATTTTAGCTGTGTTACTGCTCCATCTGGGCCCTCTGTGCTTGAAGGAGTGCCAACCCCTCCCAGAAAAGAAAAAAAAAAAAACTAAAAAAAGAGAAAAAAAAATTCCTCACTTTATGTTGGGATAACGTGAACAGGCATCAGCAGCATATAGATTTATATCTGATTTTGGATGCTTTGAGCAAGTCAGAGCAGATCTTGATGAGACATCCCTAATGCATGTGGCATCCCAGCATTACCATGCCCCACAGGCCAATGTGAAGTCTGTGCCAGGGGGCTGGCAGTTGCATCTTCACTGCAGATGAGGTGATCGGTGAGTGGCAATGGATGAAAACTCTTCTGCCCTGATTTTAACCCATTTACTGACTTGTGACATTCCTTCCATTCTCTCTCTCCTCCAATCCCCCAAGAAAATGCAAGGACTTCCAAACATACTGATGAAGGTACTGTAGTATCCCTCCACAATCTCTCTCTTACTTCTGCACGTAAATCATGCAGTTCTTGAGTGGAAATTGCCATTCCAGCTCCATACGTGCTGTTTGCTCTGGAAGTGTGCTTCCTGCCTGTTGAATAGAGCAAACACACAGCACCATCCTGATCCTGAACCTTCATGCACACAGCAGCTGTGATTTTTGGAGGGCTGGGGACACAGAACCCACACCTTGTTGTTTCTGGTTAAACATTGCCCAGTCCTGAGAGCTTTCTCAGATAACCACTGGGAATGGGTGGGTTTGTGCTGCTCTGAGCATAGGCTTCATTTGGATAAGAAGCAAGGTGTGAGGTCCTGATAAAGAGGCTGATATCAGCCACCTCTTCCCCTAATCCACATAAGGCCCAACCCACGAGGCAGCAAGCCCACTGCAGAGATCTATATTGCCATGTACTGCTTTAGCACCCTGAGGTAGGATCACAGAATGAATTCAAACCATCCCCAGAATCCTGTCCTTTGCTCACCTCCATCTGTGCACATGAGCAGGAGTGTGCAAGGTGCCCTTCTGCTACTTTATGCAGGTCCTGCTTCACCAGGAACAGGATTTACCTGAACTGTCAGGAGCTCAACCACAAAAATGCCAAACCTCTCCTGGTAAGCAATTCACTGAGGTTTTCAGCTTGCTGTCTGAACTAAGCTGTTTGTGCAGCGTGGCTGCAAGGAAGGTTTGAATGAAGGGAGGGAGTTCAGACCTTGTAGTGAGTCTTGCTCCAAGGGGCAAATAAAAGCAAACTCTGATCAGAGAAATTCAACTCCCCATGCAACAACAGAGTGGAGGCACTCTTTCCCTTTAAAAAGCAACTCAGGGAGCAGAAACAAAGCTAAGGGTATAAGTAGGTGGGTGAAACATGGCTGGGAGAGATGAATGGTAATATGCACAATGCCTAGTTGTGCAGTGAGAAAGCCCACAAGTCCAGATGCTAAATACATGCTCAGTTTCAATGGCCAGACAGCCTGCAGAAAGGAGAGGCTCATGTTCACTTTGTCAGCTCTTCAATCAGAGATAAAGTTAACAGCCTTCTGCACCACTAACAGCTGTTCACAGGGAGTCAATGAAAGTTAATTAGATGCTAGGAAGCTTTAGTTGCGTTGCTTATCACCACGAGAGAGGAAAAGCATCTGCCTATCTGCAGAGCCTACCTTGTCAGACAGCACCATCACTTTAAAGGCTCAGCCATGTCAGATCAGATAGCAAAGAGCTGTCTCGATCTAAATGAACTGGATGACAGCAAAAAGAAGGACTCCAGCCAAAGAGGGGCCCTTATTTCTTCATGTTCTGAGCACTTCAGTCTGCAAAGATATTACACTGAAAACCTAGACTGGGTGACAAAGGTTCTGAGAAAGCCTGCTAGGGTGGCATTCCTCTGTCACCAAGGTTCCTTGTTTATCCAGCTCTGATCACTGACAAGCAACACAGTGCTTGATACCTTGGTCTACTCTTTGACCATATCAGCCTTCTGCTTTCTGGATCGTGTGTATCATACAATCATTACTCCAAGTTCCTAGAGCTGCCAGCTCACTCAAATCCCAAATAGAAATGCAACCCTCATGTGAGGTGGACCCAGCTGTCACAGGAACCACTTGAGGAAATTCCATAAGCAGCATCACCCAGGGCCACCCTTGCTATACAAGTTCCTTCCCTTTGAACCACCTATGAGCATTACTTCTGCTCCACATGAAGTGTGACTCATGGACAGATTAGCCTGGATCTGTCATGCAGCAAAAAAAAAAAAACAAACGTCCAGAGCAGTTGTGCAGACAGGCCCTGACCTGCAGAGCAGGGAAGTAATCCTTCCTCTCTGTAGGACCCTTGTAATTGCATCTGGATTGCACTGAGCTTGAGGCAGGCCATTCCCAGAAAGGCTGACAAAGCATAGCAAGCTCAAAGCTGATTAACAACAAACAACAGGGGTCTGGAGGGATTGATTGATGTGGAGGGACTCACAAGAGTTCAAAAAGGTTTGTTCAGCCAAGTTATGATTAAAGGATATAACAGTCTGGAAATACCTGCGGGTTAAACATCTGATGACCCATCATTGTGGGAGCGCCCAGAGGTTAACTTGGGGTCTAACAAGGCCTGGAAGCCTGGAGATAATGAAATTTGCTGAAATGTACAGGGTGACCCTGTACTAGGCTTAGCAGTGCTGAGGATTAAACACGCATACCACAGCAGTGTTCACAGGGAAGTGCATGACCCAAGAGGCAAAGCGATATGGTCAAACCAGGGCTGACCTGCTGCTCAGCCCCAGGAGGGCTGTGTGTCTGCATGAGGACATCAGGGATGAAAGCCAGGCATTCCTGTGATGAGCTGGAGAGGAACAGGACATCAGCTGTTGAGTAGCTCTGAGATATACTGGTTTTAGGGCTCTCCTGGCTTCTCCTTATGCAGGGTCCCCCAGATCAGCTGGCCAGCTGTAGATCAGTGCTGCCTGCTCCAATCCATCAGCATCAGCAAGGCCTGAGAGGGCTCCCTCTCCCCAGCAACCCAATTCAATTTGAAATGGCTCAACAACATATTGATTTAACTATCTGTAGATATGACCTCTCTCTGGGCCATGCTTTTTAGTGGAGAGCTGCAGTCATCTTCATGAATGTTTTAGCAGATTTACAGCCCTTAGTAGAGGGATGGAGATGAAGGCAGGGATGGGGAGAGGCTTGGAGTGAAGAACAGCCTGGAGGCTTTGAGTTTTCCTTACACAGACTTTGAGATGAGGGCTTTTCATAGTAAAGAGGTGCCACTTCCTCATAACCTCCAATGCACATTTGCTTAGCACTGCTCTGCAGAGGGTGAACAACAGCAGACACTGAGCCAGGCTGCTTGCAGAGCACTCAGCCCTCAGCTGTTAGCAAAGCACATGAGAAGGTCAACATGGGGCACAGTCCCACAGAGGAAAAAAAAAAAACTCATGGAGCATATACACTCCCTGGGTTAGTGGTGGTGGGGTTATTCAGGGACTTCCTTCTGAAATGAGCACTCTGTCCAAAGCCAGTTCAGGCTCTGTCTTCACCTAATGTCCCAAGGCTTTTGCACTCTCCCCAGGGACACCTGCATGTTCTCCAACCACCACCATCCTATGTCCTTTTGTGGGGAACTCATCACACACAGACAGCTCTGTAACAGATAGCTCACTTGATCTTGTTCAGCAATGCAAGAGCATCCCTGCAGCTAGACCTGCTGAGCTTTGCTCCTCTGTTTTGTGCTCTTCTGAACAGGTGCAGTTCAGGCTCATTTGATTTCTGTTAATAATGGTTTCTTTCAACAACAGCGACAACAAAGAGTTCGGCAGTAATTAGGGATGAACTTATCAGCAGTGGAGAGAAAAACCTTCAGCTTTAAAGTAAAGCCATACTGCTCCATACCAAAGCAGGTTTACTTAGGCTGCCACACTGCAGTTCATAGATCAAAGTGAGCTTAGCACCTGTGACCACCTGCAGCTGGATGGCTTTTCTTCTACTTGAGGAGATGCCCAAGCTCTTGCTCCCAACACCACCCCAAAGCTGTCCATAACCACCTTGGCACTGGTGCCAGTAGGGCAGCATCACTGGCCTGCTCAGCTACAGTAGAGGGTTTCTGCATGGCTGCATGAGATGCAGTGGCCACCTCCTGCTGAGTACTTGACCAGCAGCTTTTTCTCTTAGGCATCATTTTTAGTTTTAATTCCGCCATTGGTAACAGGATGCAAATCAGCCTTCAGCATACAAACAGATGAAGCACCACCATATCTTCTCAACTATTTTTGGAAAACAGGATTGGGCATAACATTACCTACTTTTTTTCCCCACAGGCATGCAAGCAGCGTACAAGCCAGCCCTTAAAGCTGTTATCAGTTATCACAGTCTTGGAAGAATCTACACTAATTTACACCATCTGAGAGCCGACGTCTCTGAACTGCAGATATTTCATCACCACGTGGCTACTGTGACAATTAAAAATGCAATCTTGCACCACAAGGGATCATCTGTATCCCAAATACAAACATGCTGTATTATTCTCTGCATCAGAAACCAATTATGTTTTGCTATGAGCTTGCAGACCCTGTGATAAAGCTGCTGATCTATAACCAGGGCAGCACGAGAAGGAGAATGGTTTTGTTCTCTAAGGAGTAACCACAAATGGGGCAGCATGCAGATGTGGCACACCAGCCCACACTCCCATTTCAACCTTGCCACTGTTTCTCTGCATAATTCTACATACCCCATTATACAAAATGACTGCTCCGAGGCATCCATTTTCAACATAAGAAGTGTTTGCTTTTTCAGACTGTTTCTTCTTAAGTTCATGCAGATTTTCTGTCTCCGCATGGCTGCATGAGATGCAGTGGAAAACAGTGGGAACCATTCCAGCTCTTTCACAATGAAAGGGATCCCAAGCTGCCTTTCCTCTCCCCCAAAATGGAGATTCTCCAAACTCTGACACAGCTAAGGCTTTCCAACTTAGTTTCCTAGATTCATTTATAGGGACCAGCTATACACATCAAACAAATGATCTGGCAGGGCAAAATAAAATGAGAGCTCCACAGCTATAGAGGCTCAAGTCAGCTTGAGGTGGGATGAGCTTGTCCACAGCCCTTTCCTTGCACTGAACTAAATGTGATTTGTTGTATCCAGGACAAATAAAAAAGGCCATCTAGCCCCTTTAAAAAGAAAAAAGTCCCAGCCCATCAGCCATTGAAATGTTAGCATCATCTCAAAACAGTGGGAACCATTCCAGCTCTTTCCCCACTGCAGGTTTTTGTGTGGTGTACCCAACGGGACCTGCAAATACAGTGTGCATAAGAGTCAAGATGAAGGTCTGCTAGGATGGAGATGACAGATCCAGGTCCCAGATCTTATGTGAAAACTCAGAAGACACCTGTATTCCTCTCTTCAGGTCTGAAAATTCCTAAAACTTCCCAACTTAGGTTGGAACAACTTTTATCTAAGGCTTTTTAGAGGATGGTGTCGTATGGACACATTTTGTTTTCCCTTCCTTCTGGCCTGCTCTACTCTGAAGACACACATAAATCCTGAAAATGCTGAACATTAAATTCACAAGAATAGCTGAGAGCAACACTCCAAGACACAGCAATATGGAGGGAGAGCTCTGTAAGATGTCAGCAGAGGCCCTGCGAGCAGGAGGCCAGTCTCACACTCGTGAAAGAGAAGCACAGCATGAGCCATTTGCATCATGTCACCACTGTTCTCAACCTGTGATGTTGGAGCTGGGGCACATCTGTGAACTGTGACAAAAAGGGAGAGCCTAGAGCTAAAGAGGACTCCAGAAAGGCAGAGGGAAGCGAGCCTGAAGATTTCCTGCCAGCAAGTGTCAACTGAGGAGCTCTGTTAGATCTCCCACACTGCTGATACTTAGATCCCCAGCAGGGAGACAGGAGAGGGTTTTGAAGCAAACATAAACCATCTCTGTTTGAAGCCTGTTCTGCTTGATCTGCTGCCTCTGCATTCCAACTGCTCTGTCTGCTGGTTCCCACCACGCTCTGCATGAACACGATATGGTGTGATGGAAATGCACTCTGTTCTTCCTCTCTTGTATGTGCACGTGTCTCAGCCCTTCCCTAGGAGATTAGGCTTCTTGCTGCTTCCTACCCTGACTACCATCACAACTAGTGAGGACCAAGTGCCAGGGAAGGCAGAGTTGATAAAACCTGATAGTAGCTTTTCCTCTTGCTGGTGGTGTTCACAGACAGCTGGACCTCACTTCTGGGTGTTTATATATATACACACATACATATACACACACAAAGTGCATTTAAATACGTGCAAATATTTGTTTCTCCTCTCTGTGACTGAGAGACCTTTGCCTGCACTCTGGCTTCAAGCAGGTTTAATGACAACAAGCTGACCTGCAAAATACGCAGCTAATCTTGGGCAGATTTTTCCAGCTGAGTGTTAATGAGATGTGGTCTCCTCCCTCTCTCAAGCCCCTCTTTAAGTTAACTTTGTTCTCTCCCTGATGGAGATGGGTGTTTATATATATCTTTGTGGAGATGTCTCAGAAGCTGCAGCAATGGAAAGGTGCTTCCCAAATGAGCTTTCCCCACCACATCTGTGTCATCTGTGTGCAGAGCAACACAACAGGGAGAGCTGTCCCCACGTGGCAGGGAGAAAGCTGAACACTTTGCTGAGCATCTAACTGCACGCACACACTCAGCACTGATTTACCCCACTTGCACACAAGCATAGCTCCACACAGCCCATGCTTTGATGCACCCGCCCAAGGAAGTGGAGCAGATGTGTCCTGCACATTCTGCAACCAGCATCAGGAAGTTATCAGCACCATGAGGCCTGCAGATAGGGAAGATTTTGGCTGAGGATGAAAGCACCTTTTTTTTTTGCTTTGGACAAAGAGAGCTGGACCCAACTCGCACTCCCTGACACCATCTTTGTCTTTCAGCTCTCATCTCTCTATGCACAGACAGTCTGACCTATATTTCAGCAGCAGCTCCCACTCCCCAGTTATCATAAGGAGACTCTTGTAATGTCTCCTTGTCTTTCACAGAGTGGTAGTAAGTACCATTCATTCAATTTCTTCAGCACACACAAGAGGAAACACGCTCTGCCATCAAGGGTTAGTAAGTGAGAATGATGCTGCTGGAGCAATGTGCAGTGAGAGGAGAAAGAATGAAACAGTGCCTATGGGAGGAGAGATCCAGGTGCCTCAGGGCTGGATCAATCCCTCAGCCATCACTACATAGCACTAAAGATTATCCTTTGTATGCAGGCAGCTTGTTCAGCATATTCAGTTGCAGCTTGGAGCAAGCTACAAACAATGAGGTCCACTTGTGACTGCATTTCAGAGCCAGCACTCCAAAATTCCATAATGGATTCTCCTTGGTTCCACTACTTATTAGCAGAAATCAAGCATATATCCTATACATCCCACACCCTTTCCAACTCATACTCTAACATCGATGATCTGGAGATATATTTGGCATGTGCTCCTGACTACAGTGACATCAAAATGTTTGCAACCTGACTACCCAGCCCTGATTCACACAGGAACAGTAGCTGCCAAATAACCTAGGCTGGGAGGAAGTCAAAAGAAACATACAGAACCACATATGACTTAAGCTGTGGCCTGGCTCTCATGGCTGACTTTCAAGCAGAAGCTTGGTGAATGTACTAGCGCCTCTAAAAGCATTATTTGGCCTGGTTGTTGCAAGAAGATTTGGGTATAGTACACGTGCAGAAACAGTTCTCAGCAGGGTGGACCTACAGAGTAATTACAGCATTCAGCCTGCCCATCTTACTTCTTAAAACCCAAGGAAATTGCCATGGGAAATAAATAGAACACAGTGGTCTGGCATCCTGGTCCCCAGTACAAAGTCCCTAATTTCCAACTGGAAAGAAGATGCTAATCTGCCTTTCTTTTTTTAGCACCAAGAAACACAGCCACGTGTTAAGTGGTTTTACTTGAGAAGCCAACACCAAAAACAGCCCATTCTTCTCTGTGGCTTTCATATGTCTGGGAGGGTGTTGCTTCAGAGCCTTCAAGGACAGAGGCTTACTTGCTGCTTCAAGAAGAAAAAAAGAAGTGTCTAGGTCTGAGCTCCCCTTGGACCACGCATACTTCACAATTTCTGCAACAATTGTCTACGTGCAGGAGCATCCATGCTACATCAGTACGTGGCCTTGCCAAAAAAAAAAAAGATTTACAGCCTTCAGCCAAAGGCCTAGCAGAACAATACAGAATATACATCACTCAAAGCCAAAGTTACATCTATCTCTGCTCTGTAGCGACCTCCTCAGCTGTTCCCAGAACTTTAATTCTGTTAACACACCCAATTCTTGCAGGTGTTGACAAAACCCCCTCAGCCAGGCCATGCCTCCAGCCACTCTGCATTCATTTGATGCGAATTCATCCCCCCCCCTCTTCCCTCTGCTGGCTCAATTCCACCACCCATCTCATTCACACCAGAGCTAATGGATGTGGAATATAACAGTGAGTAGTACTTCTCCACAGCTCAGCACTCGATGTGGAATTTTAAGTGACCTGCTATAACACCCAATTCAAGTCACATCACGCACTTTGTTTTAATTGAAAGGTTTTAACTGGTAAGTACCCCACAGTAAAAAAGTTAATCCTGCTGAAATACCAATGAGATATCAAACCCACAACACCTCAGTGCCAAACTGCACGTGCACGGGCTTGAGAAGACTGTGAATCATCCCAGCGAGGACACCAGTCCCCCCAGGTCAGACTTTGCCATCAATCTAACAAGGCACCGTGGTCCTGTCTGCAGGAAACGTGGCTCCATCTCATTAGCAAGATCCACACGTAAGCACAGCAGTGGCATCACTGTTAGCATTTAAGGCTCATAAGCACCGCTGTGAAACTTTTCCATCCCCTCAGCTGACTCCCCAGACCTGCAGGAAGGCAAGCCTCCTCCAGGGCCTAGCTGGCAAGATACTCTCTGGTGCGTTAAGCATTTAACAGCCGCTGTTTATTTACTGCACTTAAATGTGATTCAGAAGGGAGGACCTGGCCCATTTGTTCTTATTGTGCCTGCTCTTTGCTAGCCTACTGACTGCAGCACAGGCCGAAAGAACATGCCTTCATTAATATTAAGACACGAGACAAACACAAAACTCTTTTTGTTTGAACCCACTGGAGCAGAAATACAATAGAAGTCCCCCAGAGCTTCATGCTGGGTAGAAACACTGGGGTAGGCAGCAGCACGACCCTGCAGAAGTCCTTGCTGTTAATGTCTGCTTGCACAGCAGGACTGGAGAGGGTTTTATGCATGGCCACGGGATGCCCAGGAGGCAGCGAGCCTGTTTTACTCACATGGGAAGTCAGACAGTAGAGTGGCCCAGGAGGACGGATGGGCAAAGGGAACACTTGGCAGCAAGGGACAAAAGGAGAAGCTGTGGAATAAAGCAGTGGTATCTCATGGAGCCCACAACACTGCAGTGTGCTCTGGATTTGGGGCCAGCAGACCCAAGGCTGGCACAAAGCAATACAGTACGTTATGCTGGAGGTGTGTTCGCTTTGCTATCACAGTGCCTGCTGCAGCAAGGCTGTGTATTTAGCTAAGGTCCAGTACATGACACCTTCTGCTCACTGCCAGCATGAGAAAACAACTGGAACAAACTGCTATTTCACCTTCTTCTCGGATGGATGTTCACTTAAGATGTGCCTATCTTTTTCTACCTCCAAAAGGCTTTATTTTACAGAGCGCTGCTTAATGCGTGTAGCCTGCAGTACCCTGTGATAAAATATACTGTAAAATCAATGGAAGAATATCACTGATTAAAACTGTACCTAGTTTAACAAGACTTAGCGTAATCCCACTCATTGAAGCTGTATTTCTTGTGTACAGAAAGTAATCTGGGGGTGGAGTTCAAAGTCAGCAACGGGAAGGCAAAAATAACTGGTTAAACACATATGCACAATTCCTCATCATGTTATCTCCTACAGCAGAACCTCCTACTCATGCAGAATGACAGACTCATGACAGCAAGGGATGCTGATGCAGGTCTTCCCTAAGCAGGAGAAGCTGTGCCCAGATCTCCCAGTCCAAAACTACATTCCAGAAAATCAGAGCTTGACTCTTCTAATAACAAGGACTAAACTCCATACAAACTCCATACCAATAGGATTTCCTGGGAAAGCCTAGTTTTTTTCCCCTCAGTGGGAAAAGCTGAAGTGTAATAGGTTTCTCTTGAGATGCTAGATCACTGCAATTTGCACACATCCTTCTGTCCCCATGCATTCTGTGGGCAGTCACAAAATGCTTTCATCTCTGTAACTCCTCCAGACTCACAGCACAGAAATAAAAGTGCTATGAGTGTACGGCTACCCTGCCCCAGCATCAGAGCTAATATTTGCTGCAGCTGGGTATACAAGGTAGCTTTCCTCCCCTCTGAATAAACAACTAAGCTGTCAGATATGACACTCAAAGAGGAATACTAGGAATACTATTACTTGCACACACAAGATTTCAAAAGCTGGCCTTTAGTTTAGGATTTGAAAATGCTTTATGAACTCTGATGTACTCAGACTGACACACTCTTTGTTCACACATCTCTATAAAGCACTGCCTGGAACACCTGAAGAGATTACACTGAGCTCCCCTGGAACTGCAAACTCTTGCAAGTGATGCAGGTTTCCAAAAGAAGAGAGATCTTGGCTGGGTCAGGAAATGAAAGGTTTTGACTCTAATAGTCAAACTTTGTGTTCTGGAATGAAGTGGAATGCAACGTAAAAGAGTACTGAAACACTCCACAGAGCTTACAACTTCTTAAAATGAGCTTGTGAATGACAGAGTTGTGGCTTAACCCTGGTAAACAGCTCAGCATCATGCACTTGCTCACTCACCCTACTCCAGGTGGGATGAGGAAGACAACTACAGTAGTAAAAGTGTGAGTACCCATAGGTTGAGATAAAGGTAATTCACAATGTAGAGAAAAAGCATGCATATGCAAAGCAAAATAAGGAATTCCTTGCTGCTGTTTGCAGGCAGGTGTTGAGGCACTCCCAGGAACACAGGCCTCATCACACATAATGGTTTATTGGGAGAGTAAACGCCATCACTCAAAGGACCCTCCAGTTTTGTGGCTGGGTACAGGATATCCCTCTGGCCATGTGGGGTCAGCTGTCCAGGTTCTGCCCTCTCTCAGCTCCTCACTGGCAGGGCAGCATGAGATATTGCATTTCTTTGTGCTGAAATATGATTGCTTTTGAAGGAAAACCGCTGATCTGTGTCATTTTAGAAAACCAACACCAGCTAACAGCAAACAGAATATACAGGGATTCCTGCTCATTCCAGCAATAATCACAGGAGAGCAGCCAAGGTGTCGGAGTTTTAATACACAAAAGGCAAGTTCTTGATGTCAATTAAATTTTGGATTGGATTTTTTCTGCCTTCTCCTCTCTCCAGCATCTCTAGAGGCTTCAAAGGCACCTTTAGCTTCACACTAGGATATTTTCTCATTACAGGGAGCAAGCTTATAAAAAGTGCTGCTTAATTCCACATATTAGCCAAGAGGTGACCCAGATTCTGGTCTCTCTTAAGAGAGAAGTTGGCCCATGACCGTTTCAGGCCAGACAAGAAGACAGATAGCCTGCCAGAGCAAGGACCTGGCACAGAGAGAGGCAGAAGTACATGAGTCTGAAGAATACTGGGAACTTCACTTTGTCACAGCCAAGCCACAGAGACAGCCTCACTCACTTAACCCCTAGTCCAAGGAAAAGATGTAGCAGACAAGACAGTCGTTCGTGAGTGATGTAGTGAAAAGGGTGCAGCAACAAGCAGACTGTTTGAAACGGTCTGGAAATAGCATCAATTGACTCTGGTTGGGTAAACCTCCTCAGAATCTAATTTCCAGGTCGACGGGCTCAGCAGGGAAATGCAGAGTGTGAAATAAAACATTGAGAAGTTATAAAGAAACTCCAGGAGACAAATAGATAGAAAGGCAGCCGAATGGTGCAGTCCTGCTGGGCTGTTCAGGATTCATCACAAATCACAATTCATTTTCTAAATGTGCATTACATACTTAAACCAGAGCCTGAATGCAGTGCCTCCTGTATTCTGTGTCACATTTATGAAGACAGGCTATTAGCTGTCAAACTGTATCCAAAAATCTCCTGCTCCTAGAGAAGACCTGATGTGCACAGAAAAATCACACACAATGGATGCTCCTGTCTATGCTGTTTTGCAAGCTGGGATGTGTGTGCATATATATATATATACACACATATATACATAAATCAAGGTCTGCTGTAATAGTACAAGGAGAAATGGTTTCAAAATAAAACAGGCAAGATTTAGACTGGACATAAGGTTGTTTTTTTTCCCCACAGTGCAGGTGGCACTGGCATAAGTTGCCCAGAGGGGTGGTGGATGTCCCATCTAGACACACAACGTCAAGTTGGATGTGGCTCTGAGCACCTGATGGAGCTGTAGGCATCCCTGTTCATCACAGGGGACTTGGACTAGATGAGTTTTAAAAGGTCTCTTCCAACTTCAGTGATTCTCATTCTCTCTCATGAACCATTTGAGGTGGCCCTGTGTAAAGTCTCAGGCTCTCACTTCCATAGGGCATCTGGGTTTACCCTACTGAAGGTCCTAATGGGAAGGTTACTGCCTCAGCACTTTCTGTCTGCCAACAGTTGTCCATGGCAAAAGACAACTATTACATTTCACAGTCTGTGCCCTAAGAAACAACTTTCTTTTGTTTCTGCCTTCAAATTAAACTAGATCTTATGAAGGATACGTGGGTTATTGGGTGCTATGCTGCAGTGACTTAAGACATACAAGAAGTTTAGTGCAAGGCATGGGAACAGCTTTGTGCAAACCTGGCTCAAGGGTGCTTGAAGAAAGCTATTTCATGAGTGCTAAAAAGATGTTTGCTGCAAGTCCCCACTTGCTGAAGGTTTGCTTGAGATGCTGAGTCCAAAGGACACGGCTATCAGGAAATTTAGCAGTTACCTCCTGTGGCTTGTAATCGCTGAAGCAAACCTATCATCTAATCATATCTGGGCATATTTGTGAAGAGAGCTGCAGGTCTCCTTCTGCTGATCCCTCTCATCTTCAATTGGCCTCCTGGATGGTTTTGATTTTGTCACCTGCTGCAGGCAGCAATGCTTTAAGGACACCTGCTGTGATTCAGGTTCTGTCTCTCCTCCTATCTCAATATGCACACAGAAAAGCATACATGTTTAGAAAAATTTGCTAACCCACTGAAGAGAATAATGTGCTGTTTCTGTCCCCGGCTCTCAACTGTTTGGAGGCTTTCTAGGGGAAGAAGAGATTACCTAGAACTGCTAGATCAGTGTGTTCAGCTAATGCTGTATACAGACTCCCCTGTCACATCTTGTAAGTGGCCCATCACCGTGAAGGCAGTGATGGCTGAACTCTAACTTGCTCAAACACAGTGCAGCCACCTGCCTGCAGCCCAAACCCCACAGAAGCTACTGCTACAGCCATCTCACCACTGGGGAAGTGGAGCTTCCACATCCAGGTAGTCTCTTTCTACAACACTGAAATCCTCATGAGCATTTCAACCCTGCTGCTCTCTCACAGCTGGCATTGCAAGCAACCTTTTGTTTTACTGCATGAGCTGGCAACTTAGCTCTGTCATTTTGTGAGTTAATGAAGAGAAATCTGAGCTGTCTCTCCTCTCCAGGTACCAGGCACGATGTATTTTGCGTCTAAGTGATCATAATAGACCATAGCCATTCATTCACCTCATACATTCACATTTTTAAGTCATCGTAGCCTGTCACTTTAAATCTTATCCTTTGTAAGTATCAAAACATCTTTATTTCCCTCCTCCATCAAAATAGCCCAGGCGAGTCAAACTAACAAGCCAGCATATCAGTGCTTACCAAAGTCCTTCCTAAGTCACAGGACACAAGCCAGGTAAACCATTCTCTCCCCATTTGGGTCAGCATGAGACCTCTGCAGGCCCAGTAATGCACACACAAATATGCACATAAACACGTTTGCAGCCCTACACTTCTGAGGAGCACGGAGATCACTTCAGACAAATGCAGCTGTGTTCCAAAAGCCACCAACTAGCAGCTAACAGTGGTAGGAGAGGACAGCAAGGTTAATGAATAGCTCACCATTTCCCCTATTTGCTCCAGGACACAGCTACACATTCATATTCCAACAGGCAGCACAAAGACCTCGAGGTCCTTGTCACCAGCATCTGTGAACGTCAAGGCAACAACTCCTGGTCTCCCAAGACCTGAGGCAGAGTTAACAAGCTGTTTCTTTCAAGACTGTTGTATGCAAACACAGATGTGCCAGGCACAATGCTTCCGAGCTGCCACTGCTGGCATTTGCCCTGTCAGCCACCTGCCTGACAATGCACCTCCAAGGCTCACCTGTCACCTTCTCTGTTTCGATTTCACGCCAGCCAGTAATTTACACCTAAAAGAGAAAATATTGATCTGACAGGCTTGTGTTTGCCACTCCATTCTCACAAAGCTTATTCTTGCTTAGTGAGCTAGCTTAAGAGTTTCTCAAGGCAAGAAAATAGCCTTGGGCTGAAAGATCCTCAAATCTAACACCAGTGGCTGGAATACAGCTCCTGGCTTGGCAACATCCTTCTGTGGCTCAGAGTAGATGGGTCACAGTCATGTCTTTTCACCCCCTGCGTACAGGCATTGCAATAGCCATGATCCCAGCTAGAATAGATCACAGCTGGAAAGCTGAAAGGTAAGGAAGGAAGCAACCTGCCACCGGGGCATGTTCTGGTTACTGACAGCAAACAACCCTGCCAGATTTCATCTGCAGTGTCAATCTCTTGGACTAACACTTCTCCTAAGCACAGCTCATTGCTCGTTTTTCTAACGAAACAAACCAACCAACCAAAATAAAGAGCAAGCTTCAAATGTGGAGGACACAGAAGGAGATGCCAGGAGCCAATGGCTCTGCAAGGCGGTTCCTGGAATTTAGCAAGGACAAAACTACAGGAGTGTCTGCTGTACTCTGCACGGTCCTACAGGGAAAGGAAAGCCTGGTAGGAAAGCAGGGGCTCTGCTTCTGCTCGCCTCCATGTCCTGGCTAGTGCATGTTCTTGAGCACCATCTGCCGGCACTTTCTGCACAAGATACCTCTGAAAGAAAACAAGTCTAGTTTGTCATGCTCCCGAAGTGAGCAACCTGTTTTGCAACAGAGATGAGGCTAAGACACTGTGGATCCATGCAGAACCAGCCCAGATCACAGGATCGCAGACTGGATGGGGTGGGAAAGGATCTCTGAGTCCATCTGGCTCAACTCCACTCCAACAGGGAAACCCAGAGCAAGGTGCCCAGCACCACATCCAGGTGAATTCGAAGATCTCCAAGGAGACTTAAGAGCCAGGCTATAAACACAGCCTCATGGTGCAGAGCATCTAACAGCAGTATCAAGAGTGGATGGGAGCAAGCCCACATGAGAATCTTAACAGATCAAAGGGCAGACAGCACGTGTCTACACAACTACAGGTTGCTTTGATCCTCAGGCTCTGCGTGACATGAGTTTCATAGAATCCTTTGAGTTGGGAAGGATCTTAAAAGGTCATCTAGGCTCAGCCTATGCTTGCACAGGCTGATCCCAATGATCCCATGGATCATTTTTGCTGCCCTCCTCTGGATGTGCTGCAACAGCTCCACGTCTCTTCTGCGTTTTCCTGGACGCACTGTGTCAAAGCCCAGCATCATTCATTTGGGAAGAGAACATAGCGAAAAATAATCTTAGTTTTAGAAATCCTTTCCAAGTTCCTATAGTACTGAGGAAGATTGGAATGGGATTAGAAATGTCCTGACCAGGTGAATTTTGAATGTACAGTAGGTAGGCTCAATGGACCAAGTAAAATAAACCCAGTAAAAATGTCATTTTCTGGTTTTCAGTTGAGTGGCTCACATTAAACTAACCATGAAAAGTCTCCAGGAAATGAAGCACTTTGAGACACTTGAGTTCCCAGACTGGAACTAGATGTCTTCAGAGCACCTTGGAAGGTGAACTCAAAACACAGCATTTCCAGGTGAACAGCTCTGCATCCTGGAACAAAACTTTTACAGCTTATCATTGACCTTTGAAAAATCTAGGTTAATACAGCCAAGACATTTACTCTGATAGTCACTAGAATGTGAGAAAAGGATTGCCTCAAAGCAGCTAATAGCTAAACAGCATCTCTGACCTCAGTCAGAAGTCGAACCATAGCTTTGGAAGTACAAGACTATCAGGTAAGGTGCTGACAGACAAGCATAAAAAATTCATTGTATGAACAAAGCACTTAAAAAGCAATAGGTGTTTTGCTTAAGGATTTCACTACCTGTAGAGGACACTCTTGAGGAAAAGAAGCTGAAAAAGGAGTAGCACTTAAAGGAAAAATCATATACAGCACAGATTCCTTTGCAGAACATTGGCTAGATAGCCACTATGCAAACACGTGTGTACCAGAAGAAGGGTAGAAAAAAGAGGGGAGAAGAACCAACAACTTGATAGAGCCTCATAAGTCTTTGGTAAGGGGTGTCAAAAAAAAAAAATCACTACCCTAATGAACTACTTCTTCCAGCTTCCAATCTTTCACTCCAATCCCCTTTCAAAGGAACTATTCTACTGTATTCTACATGGATGGGAATGAATCCTCCACCCTCTAGTCTGCATGCATCTGGGCTTTAGTTGCCTCCATAACACAGAGCCAAATCTACCAGACAGGTACTATCACAGCCCATGGAGATACAGCACTACTGCCCCAGATACAGGGAAAATGGACAGTTTTTTCACTGAAGTTCAAAGTGACCCAGCCAACCAACTGCTCAGGGCATGGTGGAAGATGTACTGTCTTCCCATTTCCAACAGAGAGCCAGATCATACTGAACATGAGTTGGAGTCTCCTAGTAAAGTCAAGAACAAATAAGACTCTGTCTTGAGCTCTACTGGGATAGCTGATAGAGCCTTCCATGCTTTTGAGCTTAACTGCAATGTATCACACTGGTCTCCAAAACCTCTTGATCTCCTATGACAATGATCCTCCTTTCAGTTCACCATGGCGAGCCAAATATCATCTCATATAGACCCCATCCATTTTAGAAAATCCACTTTTCTTCATTGACCCATGTAGAGGTACAGCTTCCCTTTGCTCATGAGCACTGGGGCTTTGCCAATTATCGGTGTCCTCCAGAAAAAGGACTGGGAAAAGCTGTTTCCCCTAACACAGACTAGGTAGAAGACACCCATTTTCACTGGAAGAAGACATTTCAGAGCATAGACTTGGAGCCATTTTTTAAATACAGGGTCTGTTTTCTCTCTGAGCTTTATAGAAGAGAGATATTGAAGATTTGACCATCTAATTAGAGGCAGATAAGCAAGTGCACATAAAAATTGACAGGAAACCAGAAGCAAAATGGCTCCCTGTGTGCTATCAGGAATCTGTCTCTTCTGAAGAGAAGCTCAATGACACCCCTACTGAGGGCAATTAGAGGTGCAATTTGTGAGACACCACTGTCAACTTTTGGGGCAGAGGTTCTATGCCTTCTCTGGAACAAAGTCCATAGAAAAAAAAGTTGTTTTCACAGGCACTCATGCCTTGGCAGGATTTGTACTGCAGCAGGATGATTGCTGTAACATTCCTGTAACGTGCTGGATTCAGTCTTCCTGTTGAGTGGGTACAGGAGATGCACACCAGTTCATGGGAAATAAGCACTTTTTCAAAGAAAAATGAGACAAAACATGAAGTAATACTTCAAATCCAATACAAGTTGGCTGATCAATCTCCTAGTAACTTTTTTCTTTCCAGTTTTGGTTACAACAGATACATACCACTTCAGAATGCTGCTTTGAGTGGACAAGAACACTGCCTGCAGCAAGAAGCCAACACCAAGCTGATGGATTTGCACATTACATGCACGCCTTCATCCCTCCATCCTCCCTGCAGCCCCTTGCAGGGTAACACCTCTCTGGATAACACCC
The DNA here is from genome assembly GCA_013399175.1 of Odontophorus gujanensis. Lineage (NCBI taxonomy): Eukaryota > Metazoa > Chordata > Aves > Galliformes > Odontophoridae > Odontophorus > Odontophorus gujanensis. The sequence goes on along the minus strand of VXAB01008910.1, from coordinate 245,569 downwards.
CTGGAAAGAATTACTGCTTCCTGCCTAGATTATACAGTATTCATTTTCATTGTCCTTAAGAGGAACAGGATAGATAAAGAACTCTCCACATGATTACATATGTGCCTCTGAACCGCAGAAGTGTGGGAAATCTGCTGTCTGTAATCAACCAGAACAACCTGGGAGGACACCAAAATATAAGTGTATCCCCTTTGGGAACAAACATCATGTATTTCAGGAACAAAACGCCTTTGAAGTATTACAAAGGAAAAAAAGAAGTCAGGCATACTGAAAGGAAGACATGCTTGCTTTGCTAGTTATCATGAATATTTTAATTGTGATCCTCCTGAGATAGTTTGGAACTCCTAATTAGGATATTCCAGGACTGTAATTTGCCGAATGATTTTTTCGAATGAATTTTTTGAAGGAGCCTGGTTGATGGCTGCCCTTTGTGTTCTGCATTTCCCTCATCCACTACACTTACACTGAACCCCACCATCTTCCCCTTAGACACATATGTGCAAGTGTGCATGTAGGAACTGCTTGGAAACAAGTCAAGCATCACTGATTGTCCAGTGGACTGCTTGACCAGCAGAGAGCAATAGGGGACACAGACACTTAAGAAAGCATCAGGACCCGTTCTTCCTACCCTAATAGCCAGTGCAACCAAAGGGAGGGGAACTGTTGTTCAAAGTTGGAAGCATAAACTGGTGCTGCAGTGGTACCAGAGCTTTGTGGTTATTTCTTTCTAGCCCAGTTCAGAACCAATGAGACAGAAACACTTACATAGCTACAGAAGTCCTCAGCAGAAATGGAAGCTTTGTCATGTCCCTGTTATTTCCCAAGAGCTGTTTCATCCATATTAACTGAGCCTCCTGTTCACCTAGGTGAAAAACTCCAGTCTGCAATGATTCTAGAAGTTCATGTGGTAGGTGGAAAATCTTGCTGTATGACTATTCCATATGGCACAGGTAAAGATGGCACATACACAGCAGGAAAAACTGCACACATTACTGACTGCTAGAAAACTCTAGAAACACTAAGAAGCAACTCTAGGTACTCAACTATAGAAACAAAAAAATATATATTATAATCTGAATGTTGTCCCTGGGCAGCCTGATCCTGTACCTGATTTAGTGGTTGCAATCCTGCCCTTGGCAGGGTTGGGGGTTGGAAATACATCTTTAAGATGCCTTCTGTAAAGGCTGTAAAAGCAAAGAGACCAGCATGAACGAGGAGGTGTTACAAAAAGAAGGAAAATGAGTGCTCACCCATCTCTGAAGAGCTAGGTTCACAGGGAAGGAACCCCACAGAGAAGGGATCCCTAACAAGATATCCTTCCTCAGTGGCAGTCAGCCCTTAAATGAGGTGTAAGAGGGGTGCAGCCTGGCTCCACCCCTTCTGGTCACGCTGGTGAATCACCTTCACCTGTGCTCCCAGGGCTGATCAAATCTCTCCTCCAGGTGCTCATTCAGTGGTTCAGGCTGTGACCCAGCAGTTCCTGTACACCTTCCAATCAAGGCTATTCCATGATTACGTGACTCTACAAATTTCACATCAGATGCTGTCCTGTGAGCATAGTTCTTTTTAAGGCTTAAGTATAGTGCAGCCAACATCCAACGACCAGTTATGAAATGTTATGCAAAGTCAGACACTGAGCAAAATAAAAAAGTATTGAAATTTGTGTTTGTAGCTCAGAAGATATAATTTCAGGAGTGGTTTATATTTATTTGCTACAAACTTGTGTCTGAAATTTACACCCAGATGCTGAGACCTCAGGGTGCCTGACAAGCCTTGTATTAGCTTGCAACGAATATACAACATCTGTCAAAGCCAGAGAGGGGAAAAATAAACTTTTCCACTTTGAGTTGGATTGCCTGACACTACTCTGTGTGAATTGCTTTTCAACAGTGAAAATAATGTTTCCTTGTGTAAGAAACCTACAGTCTTTAACGCTGAAAAGTATTTCTACTGTGTCTACAGCAAAGGAGCCAATCCATTCTCTTCGAGGGCTTCATCTGAAGCCCCCTAAGCAGGCACTGAAACAGAGCAGCACACACAGACTGCTCACTTCTTTATGCTTTTGGGAGGAAGAAGAGCAGTATTAGGCTTTTTTATGATACAGAAGAACAGCTCTCCCGACTGAAGTAGAGGACAAGACAGATCATATGTTGTTGGGGAGCAAGACAGACATCTAGAAGATTTTCAGTCCATAGGACCTATGTAACCACCCAAAGGCTCACTCCAGTCACTTTTCTACAGAAAAGAAGGTAAGTGAATCCTAGAAGCCTTCCAGTGCAGCTGACCCAGACAGCAGAACAGATCAGGTAGCAAAACCAATCCTCTTCTGATAGGCATTCCTTTCACAAGAAAAGATAAAAAAAACAAGTTTTCTAGTATGGATCTTGTGATGCTCTCCCCCTAACAACTGCTCTGGCTCACGAGTCCCAGGACCTTCTTCTCTTTCACTGTTTTATAGAATTACAGATTTCTAAAATGGTTCAGCTTGAAAGGGACTGTAAAGATCACCTAGTCCAACCCCCTTGTGTAGGTCAGGATTGTTATGCACTAGACCAGATTGCTCAAAGCCCCAGCCAGCCTTGCTTTGAGTGCTGTCAGGGATAGGGCACCCATAGCTCTCTGGGCAGCAGTGCCATGGCCTCAACACCCTCTGAGTAAAGAATTCCTTCCTAATGTGTAATCTAAACCTCCCTTTTCAGTTTAAACCATGACCTCTTGCCCAATCACTGCAAGTCCTAGCAAAAAGGCCTCACCCCACCTTTCTTATGAGTCCCCCTTAACTACCAAAACGTGGTAATGAGGTCTCCCCAGAGCCTTCTCTTATCCAGACTGAAGAACTTCTGCTCTCAGCCTTTGTTTCTCTTTTCCAGGCAGCGTCCAGACAAGCCTGTTGCCAGATCCATCAAAAACAGCTATTTTGGGCAGTTTCACCTTGGATTCACAAATGCTTTCACCTCCTTCTCTCTCAAATCTGTTCTTCCCCACAAGAGCCCTACTCATACTATCAGTTGAAATGGAAACCAGCTGCAAGACCAAGTTATCCTCGTCTTGCTGTCCATCACCATATCATAGCCACAATGGGGTGCTGAGAATGTCCTTCAAGCATCAGTTGGTGGGGGTTACTCATCTCTGTGCTTACACCTGCACAGCATTCAAATGAAGATAGCCACCTTCCAGGTTCAGTGCTCACTGGCTGAAGCAAGAGATCCTATTTCTGAGTTTGCCCTAGTTTCTAATCACAGTTCAGTGGTGCATGAGATCAAGGTTGCTTTGGCTACCTGTATGCATCTAAAGAGAGGACTTCTACAGAGGAACCTTTTAAAAGCAGTAGATTACGTGGGTCAAAAAACAGTATAAAAACCTCAATCACCAAGTTACAAAACATTGAAATAAAAAATAAGTTGTCAAGAGCAGAAAAATACATACTGATCGAGTGCATACCAAAATCTGGTTGGGATTCCCTAGTTTGAAACCCTGAAATCAGCATGGGGTATTATGAAGAATCAAGAGGAAGGTTTGAGCAGCCTGCTGGTAACTGCAGTTACAAGGACCTGTGGGCATAAAGTTGTGGAGGACAAACTGAGTTTGTGGACATTGAGAAGTGACCCTGGCCAAAACAGCTGCATCTCCACTCCTCTGGTAGACTGCCAGGTTGCACAGGGAAGGAAGACTTGAAATAGGGAGAAGCAAAGAGCAAGGGAAGGGAGAGAAGAGACAACAAATCTTCTACAAAGAGTCAAGGTGTCAAGAACAATATTAATTAAGTCACTGAGGGAGGAGACACAAATCCTGTAATTGCTTCTCCACCAATGTGAGAAGCTTGGATAACAAACAAGAGAAAAGAGAACCACTCATTTACAGAGCGCAAAAAATGACCTAGCTGATATCACTGAAACCCTCTGGGAGGAATTAGCATGATTGGAATATAGAAAAGGAATCAGACCTCATAACCTGTTCGGGAAGGGGGAGAGAGAGGGGTACCCTGAAATGGCATTATCTTTGCAAGGCACAGAGGGCTGAAGGGCCGTTATCTCCAGCATGTAGTCTGCCAGTGTGCTGCCTGCTCTTGAATGATGAGAGCATCTGACAGGATGGCTGTTAAGCTCCTCTTCCATAAAATGCAAAATAAATTCTTACTGGGAGAGCAGTCCGTATGATTCACCCTGACATTTCCAAAGCTTTCCCAGGACAGTTAGTCTTATCTAAAAGAATTTACCAAAAGTGCCTCCAAAGCTGAGTTCCCTGCAGAGCCATGCTGACTGAGACCTTTGTCTGGGCAGGGAAATATGAAAAGACAGCTAAAATGAAAGTCAGCCTGCTTTTCCATGCAAGCAATCACATTAATCTTTTAATGCACAGACAAAGCAAAAGCTAAGTTAATGAATTCGCATGTTCGAAGGGGGAGATTTCAGTCTGAACACAGTCAAGAAAAGAAGTTATAAGAAGTTAACAATGGTCAAAGAGAGGCTAAATTTCCCCCCCAAAAAAACCTGACACTGTAATTGGCAATGAAAAATACGACAGTTCATATTTTATATTTTTCATATAAAATATGACAGCTGTTTTAAGAAGTTTGGGGCAAAATACCAGTGTTGTGTGGTAAGACATGGAAAGGAAAAGGAAGGAGGGATTTGATGCAACTGGTTGTTTCAATCCTAGTTTACATTGATTGAGAATAGAGGGGCTCGGATCATTCAATATCCAGCAGAGATCACGAGGGTTTAAAGAATCTTCACAATGGCGTCCCAAAAACGACACTGCTAAGAAAAACAAAGAGGGCAATTGCTTTCTGCATCCTTGTGGCTGGCATCACTGCAAATAGCCAATGCAATAAATATTTTCTTCCGCTGTCTGAACTGTCATAGATTTTCTGCCTAATTCTGGAACGATACAAACACTCCCAGTTCTTGCACTTTCAAGGAAGCCCACCCAGCACCAAGGAATACCTCAGACACAGTAATCCTTTTAGTCAAAACCCCATCTCCCAGCCATTCCCTCCTGTCCCCAGAACAATCCTCTTCCTCGCAGGAAAGTAGATGTCAGTAGTGAGCCCACGCCACACACCTCTACAGAGATACTTGATAAGCTTTTTCTTCTCTACACAGATCCCTGTATTCACAAGATTCATGTCAGAGAAAATAACTTTTCTAGACTCAAGTTGAGTTTGAGAGCTATTGAAGTATAAGGAGAAGAGACAGCTTAATTACATCTCATTTGCTTAGAAAACCAAGCTAAGGGAAGCATTGAAGTTACATTGAAAACCTTTCCATTCTAATGTTAAATGCCAACTACCAAGATCAGATAGTACTGAAAAATAAACAAATAAATAAATAACCCCCTGGACTGCTCAGTTTGACTCTTGAAAAAGTCTTTGATCCAAAGAAGCCTCAATGTAACTGAAGGATACCTTACACCTTTTATCCAGTCTTCAGTTCACTGTTCTACAAACACTCAGAATTCATCCTGGATGCCACGGTGTAGAGGATGAAACCCAGTCAGAAATATATAAAGGGTGGTAATGACTTCAATTACAGTGGTTCTATTAGGATAACATGATTTCCACTAGTTCCCACTTCTAAGTTTGGTTCGGAGAACTCATGCTGTTTCGAACTTCTAAGATCTTGAAAGCATGACGCAGAGCTGGGTATCACCATTTGATCTACTATTATGCTAAAATACTAATAACATAAGCTGTGGATTAAATTTAATGTAGTTGATCCATAGGTCTCAACATTTAATTATCAACAGGGAATCAGCTATTGGATGGTAACTGTCTAGAGCATTCTGTTGGAGTTAAGCTGTGCTATGCTAACCTGGGTTGTCCATCAAAATGAAGGTTTGCAGATAATTAAAATCACTAGAATAGCCCAAATAGTGAATAATAAAAAATAATTTTTTAGAGCTCAAATTGCTAGACAGCAGTATGTTCAAATAAACTCCTATCTAGGATCTAGAAAAACAGATCATTCTCAAAAAATATAACTGCCCTAGCTACTCTAACAAAATAATAAGTAAGCAGAAATTGTCAGCATATAAACAACATAGAAAGAGTCCTTCATATATCTTTTCCCAAAGCGTATTGTCCCAGTGAAGCTATATGTAAGACTGGTGAGGTTTGGAGTGCACAGAGTGCAGAGAAAATGGTACTAAATGCTAATCCTAAAACTTGTTTCACGTGTAGTCATTTCCAGCACATACCACTATATTGTCCATATCATATCAGGCAGTGTTTCTCACAAGCAAACGATTATTTGCTTGCCCAACTCCCAAGAGAAACAGATGCTAAAGCCTACTTTAAATCACAAACAGCCTCTAAACTCATCAGCCACTCTGGCCCACTCTCACTTTAATCACGTCATGACTTGCTGCAAACACTACTTGGTGGCAGGAGCTCAGCCCCTCGTATTGCCCAGGGTTCACCTTATATTCCTCACCATTTCCAGAAATGCAACTTAACTAGCCTTCCAACCTGAAAATATTCACTGTAGAGTCAAAAAGAGAAGAAAAATACAGTATAGACATTTTTACTTGAGTTCTTCCCCAAGATTTTGTTAATCCAGCTACATTCTCAGTGCTTCCTTGTTCATCTCCAGAAAGACTACACATTGTTCCTTCACACAAAAAAGGAGATGACATGAAGGAGGTCTATTACTTCAGTGACTTGCAGAGAAAGACTTATCACACACGCACTTGACTACCCAATTTGTATTATGAAGGTTTGCTATAAGCCTGATTGTTTCTTTCACACATGAGCTCGTTTAAAGCACTCTTATCTCTCCCACTCCAGACTGTTTTAAGTTCTATTTCAGCAACAATGCTGAAGATGTCAACTCATGAAGAGCTTAGCAGGTATTTTCCTACAAAGCCATGCTGCGTCCAAATTCTTAACCACATTCATTCATTTGTGTATGGCAAAAGAAGGCAATGACAGTGTTTTCTAATGGGATACAGTGCAATTGCATGTAACAAAGAAGAAAAATTGGCTCACCTCTTTCAACAGCCAGCGACAGCTCAAGAGAAGTACAACCTCAATCCAGAAAAAAGCTGCCCCCTTGGCTGCTAACCTTTAAATGAGGGTGAGGAGGGGTGGATCCTGGCTCCACACCTTCCAGTCACTCAGGTGCATTGCTTTCACCAGAGGGACAGTACTTGATGTTCCTTCAGGAGATATATCTTCTTCATTGCTTGCACCTGAGCTCCCTGGGTTAGCCACAGCTTCTTACCTGGTGCTCAACCATAGGTTCAGGCTGAGAAGGGGTGGACTGCAGTTGAATTGCCAGGTCACAGCCTGAACCTATTGTTGAGCAGCAGGTCAGGGGTAAGCTCCTGCAGTTTTGGTGACCCAAAGTACAAGGTATATTATGATGCACATACAATACCCATCGTGATGTAGGGCGTCAAGGCGCTGAAGGTGATTGTTGGCAGTTTTTCTTGTCTCCATAATTTTAACGGGACCTGATTAAACTGCCTGTCAATATTTTTAAAATGAATTCCTGCCCTAATCAGATAATAGAACATTTGTTTTCTTGAGACTCTGATGGGTTTGGATTGGATTACTTCAGGGGCTGATCTCCTAGGTTGTGGTTGTGGATGGACCTCTGACCTCTCCACCTCCATTCGAACACTGTACCTGGGCTGTAGGCACTCTGTCTCCCCCACATCTGCCACTAATTGGGCGGCCTGTTGTATTATGGCCTCCAACGTCACTAGGGGGTTCAGTATGGATTCCAAAGTACCATCCTGGTGTGGTGGAGCTCGTTGCAGGATGAAGTCTCTCCAGACCTTTTGTAGGGAGATGATCAGATTTGTTTTTTTCCCCTTCGGTACTGCGACCCTCAATTTCCTTCTGGCCACAGATCATGACCTTGAAGCACCCTCTATCCCTTCAGGCTGGGAATGGCTCTTTAGAGTAAGATCCAGCACTAGATGAGCTGATGCATGGATGCTGCCACCTGGGCTCAGGGATACCAGCTGTGTGGTCCCAGCCTCTCCAGCAGCCACAGCTTTCTCCAGCCCCTGTGTTTGAAAAGGTGTCTCTGAGAGGAGAATTCCCATCTGGCTACTTAAGCACGAGTAGTTGAAGGTGCAGAGCCTCCGATGTGAACACTTATATCCCCCCTCAAATCCCCAGTTCACTTTAATATTTATTCCAAGGGATATTCTTGTTGTTTATGCACATAATCCTCTTGGGAATCCTGAAGCCCAGGCTTGTCAGAGAGTCTTACAGTGATAAATCCCACGGGCTGGTTATACAATGCAGAAGTTCTTTTGATCAGGGGTATCTGCCAGCTTTCAGCATTGCTGTTTGCCTCTTTGTTCTCCCAGCAGAGAGGAAGCAAACAAGGAATTCTCTTGCCCTTCTCCCCACGCCATTCAGACTGATGTAGTCTTTTGCCCCACTCTTTAAACTGAAGGCACAGAGATGACCTCACTGGGTCACAGTGCTGAGAAAAACTCCTGCACTCCCATCACCTGATGCAGTGAATTTTGTCACTGACAGTGGTTACCACATATGACATCCCAGGTGACAGCAAGCACAGAGGGTACTTTCCTTTACCTACATGGTATAATACTGTTAATACAAACTGTTCTATTCACAGTCAAGTCCAGAGGGCTCTTCAACAGCAAGGACAGAAAGTGGAGCGTTCATTCAGTGTGCTTCCACAGACACTATTGACATCTTTTTGAGAACAGCCACTTAATGCTGTAAGCCATTTAAGCTAAATCAAATAAAAAGCCACTCTGATTCCAAACGAGTGACTTCACTCATGTTTAGTTTCGCAAATTAATCCAGATTAATTTTCACTGTATACATAAATTATAACATTCTTACGTCAATATATTGACCCAGTTAATAAAAATATCAAAATAAGCATGGTAAAGGCCATTATTTCTCCACATCTACATAATGTTTTCAAGTCTTTCCTAGGTGTCAGGAGCTTGCAGACAGGCTGCATCTGGATTCCAGCCCCTTTGAGGCTCAACACGTTTCTTTCCAGCTTTTGAGGAGTTTGTTTTAAAGGGAAATGTATGCTCTGAAGCAGTGCTGAGTCCTAAGAGGCCTTGTATATGTGCAGCCAGCTGCTCACTGCCACACTACGGCTGCTTTGGGGAGCTGCTCAGAAACTTGTGCATCACCTTTTCTACAAAAGGCAGCTGAAGCAGCCTGAAGTGCTTTTTGCATATGAAACGCCTGACTCCACAAGTAAAAGAGCATCCTTGCCATTGCAATCAACCTCCCCAAGAAGAATAACACCACTGGATCAAATATAAGGACAGACACCGAATTACCGACCAAAAACACAAGTGTTCTGTGGCAGAGATGAAAACAAAGTAAAACAAAGCTCTGTCCCGTTCCCCCTTCCACAAGTGTCACAATCAACTAGACACCCTTACATGTCTTAGGAGAACCTGAAACTATTTGTCCTGTGCCCACTCCAAGGAACAGTGCTCCTTGAGGACTGATGTTATGAAACGTGTGCTGATGGATCACAGAGGGCAATTTGTTTATGCAAAGGCTATGATACTGCACGAGCACTTCTGCATGCCAGACATCTACCAGCAGTGCTTGGCTTGTAGGAATCAGCCTGGAGTCACTGCAGCACACTGCTGTCCTTGTGTCACCATCACAGCTCAGGTTTGAATTGGTTTGGCAGCCTGCTCTATGTTTTTGAACCTTTAGGAACACCTCTTGCTCTCCATCACACTATGCGAGTCTACAAAGCAGCAACCATGGATCTCCATCTTAAACACAGAAGAAACTATTCCCCAACAGGTATATGTATCTGACTAATAAAATAATCTTTTGTTGCTCATAGCAGTGATCTCAACAGTCACAGTGCCAACCCATATTCATGTCAATCCTTCCAAGCACACATGGGAGTAGTTTAAACGAAGAACTAGGATGGATTTTCTCCCCAAGAGCTCAGACTCCGTTGTAATCTGGAAATAGATATGCGTTTGGTATCTGCTGTTTGTGAACTGATTGCAAGCCAACATACAGACATCATACAACTACATATGATATACACCAGCCAACCCTTCCATTTATATAACCTTAATTGGCAAAAGTGTAGGATGCATATTCCTTAAAAGTAAAATGCTACCTAATCACCTAGACACATAAAGAGATCAGGTGATTCAAGAAATTGTTAAGTCTTCAGCTTCATGCTGAACACAAGTGTCAAAGGTTTGAGAAGCAAATGGCAGCTCAAGTTCAAAGCCCCCCACAAGTCATTTGTGATGAGCTTAAGTGATACTAAGCTTTATTTCTGAGCTGAGTCCCTGTGCAAGCACTGCTGACATTCAACTAAGCCCTAGAGTGAAAAAGTCTAATATCATATTAAAGAGCCAAACAAACATGAGGAGACTGAATATTTTCCAATACTTGTACACAATGAAATTTATGAAACAGATAACAAAAGCCATCCATCTTCATTTAGAAGTCATGGCTTTTGCTTTTTGTTAAATTTAATTGCATCCCCCATGGCTTTAGATCAAGGGCAGCTCCTAATAAAACTAATTATTTTGCTGGCATGGCAAAGCTGCATGATAAAGGTTAATCTACTAAGTGATGGCAGCTACTAAATGAGTGTGATAATTTCCATTAATAACTCCACGGTAAAGTTGATGCTAGAATTTATATATTCTTTGAAATGATATTCACAGAGACAGAACCTGAGTGCTTTGTTGGCTCTAGGAATCCAGATGTCACTGCCCCAGCTAAGCAGGGTGCCAGGACAGCTGGCACGATTCTGTGACACACAGCACCCTGTTACCATGGGTTCTCAATGCTCACCAGCTAGATGCCAAGCTACCATTTGAGGAAAGCCACAGACCACAAACTGGAAGCCTGTTCATTGCCAACATGAAAGGCTTCAAAAAGTTCATTTTTCTTCAAGAAAAAGGTGAAAATCAAAACCCTAACACCGAGGTTCTTTTTAGTACGATAATGAGAGTAACCCCCTGCAAGTGACACATGCATGTGTTGTATGAATAAAGCAAAAGACAGCTTTCTGCACGTGCTCTCCCAAGGAAGCCACCATCTGCACGTTGGAAGGGTTATTGTCTATGTAGGAAGCCTGGGAGGGGTGAGAAAGAAAAATCCCAGAAATATGCCAGCAAAAAGGCCACTTGCCTCAGTAAGCAGAGGTAGTCCACACAGAACAGCTCCAGCAGAGAGGTCTGGTAGGGGGAAACGATGGTCTTCTACTCTTACACTGCACTGGTGGAGCAGGTCAGAGAAAGGCAGCAGTAAGGGATAGTGGAGTGTGGAGAAGCCAGCTGATCCTTTATTAGAGTTGCTGTAACCTGAGAGATGAGCTGCTATGAGCTTGTCCCGTACCCTAGACTACACCTCTGCTTGCTGTGCCCTTTCATCCACATCCTGATGAGAGAAAAGAAATGTGAACTAAATACTGTGCACACACACACCTGCCTGCTTCCATTTGAGAGGCAGCCAAAGGTCGTAGCTCCATCACCAAGGGGGAGGTGAGGTTTTTGTGCCCTTTTCTAAGAACTACCTTTCCACTTAATTTTCCCTCTTTCCCACAGTTTCCTGAGTTGCCTGGAAAGCAGAACATACCTGGAAGTTTCCCTGTCAGCCTCTGGGGATGCAGAGATTGAAAGGTCTGGCTGCAACCTCTCCATTGACTGCCAGATTCCCCACTGCTTCAAGACTGCTAGATCCTCCCACTGCTTCAGTATTTACCTTTTAACTTGAAGCTATCTTCCTGCTAGCAAGCGACACTTTACATCTTTCTTTCAACCCAAACCACACGGTATTCACTCCGTTCACTAAATCTGTGTTCAAACCCGCAAACAATTTCAGCTACCGGCCAAACCAAGTCCCTGTCTCAGGTAATTCAGACTGCACACCCAGCCATAAGTTTTCCTTCTATTAGTGAACCACCACTGCGATGAGTGCCTGTGTTACACTGCCCCAGGTCAGAGGGAGCAGCAGCAGGCACTGCTTTTTTCCTTCCTGCCTCACATACATCCCAGCTGCTCTGCTTACACCCTGGACTTTCTGCAGCTTCCTTGTGCCCATGGGGTCTCATAGTCCTTGCTGTCACAGCAGAAGAAAACCTCTCTGCAATGCCTTTGTGCTGAGAAAGGGGATTAACGGGGACTTGTACTTCAGAGGTTTCGGTTTTCCTTTGTAGTTATCACTGCAGAACAATGAAAATCTCACTGTTGCCTTCAGGCCAGGGGCAAACAATGTGTGGCTACAACCACTTACAACACAAATTCTACTGAAAGGTCACGGGAAGTGCAAATATTCCTGGGCCTAGAAAGGGAGCAGTTAGTTATTTCTATAATTACATCAAGTAAGAGCTGAAAGGCTGTTACTCTGCTGCCAGCTTAGCTGGACCTTCAAAAATAAATGTGCTTTCTTGATTGCAGTGAGCGAATGCATGTCACCGGGGAAAGCAAAATCAAAATGGAAAGGTGATGGGGAAGTGAGATACGCACAGCCTGTGCCTGCATTTGCTTCAGCAAAGGACAGGGACTGTGCCTGGACTCCCAATGAGCAATGTGCTCTGTCAGTGCATCATGGAACAAGAAGCAATTTTGCTGGACTCCTCCTGAGTTTAATGAATCTCTCTGCAGGGAAGTGAAATGGTCCCAGCTGCTCTGCCACAGTGTCACTTCTCCCTCGTTCAAGTTCCTAGTGCAGTCTGGGGCACCACAGTACAAAAAGGACACAAGACTGATAGTGTGTGTCCAAAGGAGGGCTATGAAGATGGTGAAGGGTCTGGAGGGGAAGGTGTGAGAGGAGCTGCTGAGGTCCCTTGGTTTGTTCAGCTCAGAGCAGAGGAGGCTGAGGGGAGGAATCATGGCAGCCCAAGCTCTCTGGTGACAGGGCCTGAAGATAACCCCCCTCAGCCATAGGGATTGGGTTTGGGTGGTGCTGTGTATGGCCAGGGGTCAGATTTGGTGATCCTTGTGGGTCCCTTCCGATTCACAATAGTCTGTGATTCTATGCTATTCTGGGAGAAAAAATATGGAAAAGGTTGGCTAATAACTCAGGGACACAAGATGAGGATTTTTCGACAGGGAAAGGTTCAGGCCTCATTGCACTGATCAGCAAACTGAAACAATCCCTGATGCAAAGAGATCAAGTTTAAGCCAAGGCAGAGCAGTCAGATAAATTTATAGCCTGTCTCAAATTGCAATCTCTAGAAACAGTAAAAATTGAGGTATTATAAGTCAGTGTTTTAGCGTGGCCAGTGATACAGGTAAATAATATGGTTACAACCAGGACAGAAATACATCCCATTCTCCTGTCCACCTGATTTCCTTGTTTAATAATGGGCAATTGAGTGCAAGGGGTCCAAGAAACAGCCTCCCCCCCAAAAAAAAAGAAGTACAAATTTCTCACTGCAAGGTTGTCACTGGGTCTTACACCTGCAATGCCTTGTACAACTGCAGCAGGAAAACACAAAAACTTAAAGCAGTCCTGGACAGGAGCAGACCAGCTATAGATAATGGACAAAGAGCTGTTGCTGTTTGGCAGAGATAAATGTCTGAAACCAGAAACCCCAAAATACACTGTGCTGTAGGCAATGTGCATGCGTCCATAATGGCTCTGCTATTTTCAGTCTGGTCATACAACACAAATGTGATTCATGCTCTTCTAGCCGGGCATCACAGCCAAATGTGAGCTCAGTGGGAAGTAAATGGTTGGAATCATTTATGTGGGAAAATTTGGACCATCTGAGGACATTTGAGCAGTCTAGATGACTGGCACTATCCATTTCTCCACTGCAGCACACAGTCATCAATATCCTGCAATAGTCTGGGCTTATAGCTTCATGCACAGCCACACAGTCACTGAGGGAGGGTAGGATGGAAACTTCTGCTCATTTGACTTGCTTCAGCTCTGTCCAACATCAACCAGCCCGTGCCTTAGGAGCTAATCTGACCATCTATCCAATTACAGCTAGTGCTCTTCAAAGCACTAACCTCAGCTGTAAGAATGTACACTAGATAGGATGCATTCATTATACAAAGATGACCAAAACAGTTGCCAGACAATGCTGTTGTTTCTACATCTCTAGATGCAGGCCTACTTGGTGAGAAACTAATATATAATGAATATACATGGTCTGTGGTTAGCAGAACCAAGCCAACACCTCTGTAATCTCTCAAGCACTGCCTGTGTAAGCTAGAATAGCATTGAAAATATGCCAGGCATTCATGCTCTGAGAACCAAAGAAGCCAAGCAACCACCCAACACATTTTATAGGCATGTGTCAGAAATGTAAGCTTCAGCCTAGGAGTGAGGAACCTTCTACTGTTTTTGGTTTAGCAATGTCTTAAGTGCCACTTTGCTACTCAGTGGGCTGGTTGACTAAAGTAAGCCCCCAGAGACAAATACGATCATGCACCTGCTACTCATTTCTATGTGAGCTTGTGGGCACTATCCCCTACTCACTTGTCTTTTGTTGTTATTTTTACTTCTTATGTCTCCAAGATCGCTAATGGATGTCCTTCAAGATGGCAGAAGCAGCCTCTGGAAGATGTTCCCCCAATAAGCACCAGATACTAGACACCCACCTCAATTTACACTGGAGCAGTGCAGCCAAAACTGAGGCATCCAGTTTTTTCTTTTGGCAGTAATGAACACACCAAAGGTTCTGTGCAAGCTGGATCTTGCCCCATGTTTGTGGACTTATTTCTCTTTACACATCCCAGACATTGTTTGCCAAGAGAATGAATGCCTTAAAATACTCTAGACACACACTCCAACTTCAGTTTTCTGTATGTGCCCACAAAAGGTAAGAGATTTACAGAAAACTATTTCTAGTGCCTCAAACCTGAAGAGATGTTGCATTTCTTAAGAAATCTGCTGTAAAGAGCTTTATACCGTATTAAATGGGAGCTAAATCTGTGTGCTTCACTTCTTATTTTATGGACACTTTAGAACTCTTTGAAGAGCTATTAATTGAAAGCAATCACTAGTGTGTGAGTGGAATATGGTTTCTTCATACTATTCACATTGTTCCGTGCAGTTCATCCCTCTGTTCCCTAGTGAGGACAAGCTTGGTGAATTACAGCTGGGGAAAGGAAAGCAGAGGTTTCCTTTTTCCAGCCACTCAGCAACTTCACTGGACTGGCATGACTTTTCAAATGCAACAGTTAATGGATTAGTAAACTCATCTGTCACCTCTCTCAGGATCCATGGATGCATCACCATCAGGTCCCACGGACTTGTGTGCCTTCAGGTTCCTTAGATGGCATTGCACCTTGATCTTCTATAGTTCTTCATCCTCCTCCTCCTTGCTTTTGGGTTCTGTGGATCAGGTAGTGAAATTGGAGCACTTAGAGGAGGATGTGGCAGAACATTTGTTGAGTATCTCAGCCTTCTCCATGTCTACTGTAGCTATGTCTTCCATTTTGCTTACCAGAGGGTGCAATTTCATCTGTCTTCCCTCACTGTCCTATGTACTTTAAGAAAACCTTCTTGCCACCCGTACGTCTTGATGTTACTTTTTAACCCATCCTGCATCCTTCAAGACTTAGAATTCTACTGGGTATGAGCACTTCAGGCCAGGCTATCTCCAGCTCTGAGCTCTCTGATAAGTTCTTCCACACTGATGAGCAACAGGTCCAGCACTACATCTTGTCTGCTATACCCTAACACAGGCAGAGCTGAGCACATGGTATCAATATGTGACTTCTGTACCAGAAGTGTGACTTCTGTACAGAAGTGACTTCTGTAACCACACACAGGTTCAAATATGTACAAATTACAACACAAGAATCATGTTTAACATCTCCCTGGGGAAAATACAGGACTAATTGCAGCCCAAGTGCTTCAGTTCACTAGAACTGGGCCCTGAGGCTGGGCCTCACCTGAAGCTCTAAGGAACCTGACAGCTGCAGAGGGATAAAGAAAAAAAGCACACGGAAATTCTAGAGAGGGATATTTAAATGACAAAACTAAATCTTAAACACTCCAGTTGTTTCACGTGGAAAAGCAGCGATGGAATTTCATGGTTCTATTACAGACACAACAGGAACTGCTGGATTTGAGCAACCTTCAGTGAAAAGCACACATAAGCCAAATATTTTTTTTCTTTTCAAAGAAAAAAGCCCTCTACTACAAAAAAATAAAGGGGGGG
>VXAB01008910.1:141974-229398 GCA_013399175.1 Odontophorus gujanensis | reverse complement strand
GCAACTGGAAAAAAAGCATTTTTTTTTTTTTTAAATAAAATAACTTTTCCTCCCCTGAGGCACCAGAATTAAATATAAGCCTGAAAAAGCTGAATGAAGCTAAAGTTTTTTGGAAGCTGGGATGTGGACTTGACCTAGATAGCGCTATCTTTTTTGTGCTTAATTCATGGGTTGTAATTTTATACGAGGCTGCTCACACTCCAGCTCTAAAACAAATTCTACAGCGTCGTATTACTCCTTCCAACCTCTTGACAGAGCTCTACGTGTCTGAATATGATTCATTCTTTTCCCTTCGAATCCATTGTGGTTCTTTTTTTCCTTTATGCCTTGCAAACTATATTATACTGTAAGAGGACTGGGATGCTAGAGGAATATTAAATCCTATGCCAACATACAAAAATCTGAGGGAGGCAGCCAGGCACTCATACCCACATTAGGTGCCCCCACCCACTAGGCAACTCCTTTGTTGCTCTGTCACCAATCCTGGCCTGGCCCCACCTGGGCTCACAGAATGGAAGCTACAGCACCTCAGTGACCACAACCACATCTTCCTGAGATTGGCAGTGCATGCATCACGGGGTACGACCCAGCACCTGAATTTCTTTGGCTCCTACATGCTGCTGTACAAAATTGCATAGCCATCTTCTTTCAACACAACAGGCAGCAAGCAAAAGATAGACAATTACAGCAGATACAGCAAAGAAGAAGTGAAGTGGTTTTTACTGGAGAAAAATTGAGCCTCCTTAAACAGATTTATTTCCTCTGAGACACAGACCCTAAGATCTGAAGGCCAGGAAAATGCTCTGATCTCCCTGATAGGTCCCTGGGTGATATATACTTGCCAAACTTTAGGCAACCATCTCACTCAATTAGATGAAAAATAATAAATTATGATATCCCTGCCAAGGCATAGCTAATCTGAAGGCTGCCTTGAAGATTAAAAACCCTGCTCTGGCTTGACAGATGTGAGCATCTAATCACATTGTGATTCTTTACCCTACTTGAGCTGGCTCCTGAAATTTCACTAATTAAACTTTGCCAGGTCACCTTTTCTCAGTTTTGATTGTTTCGTTAACATTCTCCTGGATACCTGAGCAGCCAGAGCTAATTTGTAGCCTTCTGTGTTTTGCAGCAAGCACTGAATCCATTAATGCTAGCCCAAGAAATCAAGAGAGGCAAAAATTGGACAGCACTGTATTACGCCAAGTGACAGTGCAGCCAGGTAGAAGTTCCCTGCAGCAAATTACTGGCTCCACTGCTTATCCTCCAAACACACTTAACTTGGATCACTGAACCTGACAGCAAGAAAACAAACCTATACCCAAATGCTGTCTGTAAGAGTGGCTCACTTGACGCATGTCTTCTTCTGCAAACTATAAATTTGATAAAGCTCAGTATTTTCCTTGGAAGCCCAGGCATTTTGGGCAGCTGGGACAAGTGTACTTTCACATGCACTACTACGAGGAAAAGAAGTAAAAAAAATAAATCAATCAAAAAAACCCACAACCAGAAGTCTGGGTTTGCAAGAGCCTCTTTTTCTGCCAATATTTCAACACTCCTTCCATGAATGCAGCCTCTCTTTCTCCCAGTGGGCCCCAAAATGCTGTTTCTGTATGGTGAGAAAGAGGGCAGAGGGCTTTACCTTGCAGATGTCTTGTAGGTAGCTGTTGACAGGGTTTGTCTCTAACCCTGTGTGGTAGACAGGTGGTAAAAAGTCTTACAGAAATTTATTTTGTTTTGTATTAGTCAACTTAATGGTTTGGTCTTACTCTACAATCTTGCACATACTCTGTCTGATCTCAGTGCAATCTCACAAGGCCTGAACCATGCTGCCAACCTACGGCCCAAATCTTCATTATTGCCATTTCAAAGCCCATACATTACTCCTTTTGTTCTGTGAAGTGTTAGCCAACCAAGAGAAACTCAAACTTCTACTTGGTGAGACTAAAAGCTTTGCATCAGCATTTGAGCTCACCTTTTGTAGAACATTGTGTGGGGCTCTTCAGTGCAAGGAGTTGAATCAAGCTACACTGATCCTGGTGTACACTGCTAGTTTCTTGCCCTCAAATGGTGTTTTGTGCCTCTGAGCACCACTCTCTGTGCTCAGTTGTTCAGCCAGTTTCCAACCTATCATAGAATCACCAAAGCTGGAAAAGACCCCCAAGATCACCTAGTCCCACTGTCCAACTACCACCAATATTTCCCCACTAAATAAGGTCTGTTAGCACCATACCTAAAAGTTTCTTGAACACAATGACACTACATAAACACCTTGTCTATAAGGATCTTAGGGGGGGCAGTTACGAAGATCTTAGAGAAGTCCAGGTAGACAATATCTGTTGCTCTCCTTTCATCACCACAGCAGAAAGAGGAGGGGTGATGGTTTTCTCGCTCACAGAAGGTGCCCTTTTCTTCTCCTTACTGCTTTGCCTTCTTTAGGTCACCAGCCAGGTATTTCTGTGGGTATCCACCAAAGCTTTTATGGTGAACATTCTTCAAAATGACTCTCTCCCATTACCTAGGGAAGTCAGAGCCTTTCTAAAGACCATAGACCAACACTCACATTGCTACCTGGATGGGACAGGGCTTGTCTCCAGACAAGATGCAGCAAAGATCTATAGATATTTTCTCCAGAAGAACAGTCATGGGAGGCACACAAACTACTGATCTCAGAGAAGACAGCTCATTCACACAGAGACTTCCACCCAATTTTTGCCTTGGGTATTCATCTGGCATAAAATCACCTTGCTCTTGAGATTACATTTCAGATAAACTAGACAAGAGGAGGAAATTGTTGTTAGTCTTCCTACTACTACTTGCCCAGAAGGCCAAATTTGACTTATCTCTGAAAACAGACTGGGACAGACACTAAACAGCTGAAGAATGTGCTTTCCCCCTAAGAAATATATGTCTAAATGCCATTTTATTCTATTAACAGCAAACTCGTTATCATTTAGAAAAAGAAGTGTGGAATGCAGTCTCCTTTTTTTTGGAACAGGGTAAGGACTGTGGTAGCCAGAGTTCATTAATTATTAATTTTACCAATTGTTCACTGAAATTTATTCTGCTACTAGAACATGATTGTCTGCAAAAGTTACCATTTTGCATGAAGAAGTACCATGCTAAACAGTAATCTTTTCCAGTCAAAACCCCGTATTTGTTCCACAACACTTTGGGACTCCCTGAGATTTTTTTACCACATATTCATTCTGGTTTTGCTTTGTCATGTTGATTAAATCATTTAGAACACAGAGAATTAAAACAGCTTAATACGCTGTCACTTTGAGTACGTGTTACTTCAACATTTGCATAACTGCATCCATGATTCTGGTAATTAAACCAAAGCTACTGCAGAAGTTCTATTATCTTGCCTCACCCAAGAAGAAATTTGTAGCGGGGTCGATTTTCCTGTGAGGTGGGCAGGAATGCTCTCCATGCTGGTAAAAATAGGCTGCTTTTTGCTCAGCCAGGGTAGTTTAACTGAAGCAAACTCAAGTCTATGGTCCTCCCAGTTCCCTTCTTTCTTGGCAGATATTACAGCTGTTTATGGGCCTCAGCTATAGGAGCTACTGCTTCAGTTTAGGCAGCTGAGATCTTGTTCCAGAAGAGAAAAGGCTGAGCCCATTCACCGTCTCATTTAAATGCCCCACACCACGTCGCACCAAGTCGAGCTGGATGGCTCATTGAACAAAACCTCCATGTCTCTGGGACATCGAAGTATTTCAGTTGGCTCTCTGGAGTAAAGAACTTGTTGACCCTCCTTCTGGTGTTGCTTCTCCTGATAAGCTGTACTCTTAAGAAATTCAACAAATCTGAAAAGTGATCTGAAAGTGGCAATCTTGCTGATTGCTTGAGCCAGAAGTGGAGAGAAAGAGCCTCTCTTCCTGCTATCCTTCCTCAAGCACGAGCAGTAGGGTTAATCCTGTAACAGCGGGAACGGTGGCATTTACCACTGCTTTGCCAACAAGGGCTGCTCTCAGAACTCACTTTCTCCAACATCTATCTCACCAGACTGCAACTTGAGAAAGGGTTTGCTGCATACACAAGAGTAGTGAGGTGTTCCTAGCTTTCGGCAGCAGGTGCTGACCTCAGTTGTGCGGTGGGAGACGTGGCTTTGGATACACTGCAGAAATTGATTAATGACATAACACTGAGGGCCATGGTTTAGTGGGCAATATTGGTGGTAGGTTGGACTAGATGATCTTAGTATCATTAAGGTTGGAAAAGATCTCTATAACTGAACACATTATACAAGGAAAACTACCATGGCCAAGTCAGAGGGACCACAGCATGGGGATGCCCCCCACTGCATGTATTTCCAGCCCTCTGTCACAAAATACATACAGGAATGGATAGGTCCTGGGTCTAACCTAGTACAGCCAGCCTCCCTAGTCAGGTTCATGTATGTTGCACACCAAAACAGTGGGTCCCTCAGTGAGATTAGAACAGATCAGTAGTCCTTCTGGGGAACATAAACCTTGCCCTTGGAATAAAGCACCCAGGTGTTTTCAGAGTCAGAAGTGGCATTAAAGCACTCTCTTGTGGCAGGAGAAGACTCCTCCACCTGAACCTGGACTTTGAGTTTTCTTTTCCCAACAGTGGGAATAAGGAGTCCCTGTATAAACAAAGAATTGCTGGGATTTTTGCATGGAAGTCAGTAATGCCTTAGTAGCAGTAGAGATGCTGATTACTACAGACAAAGCCAATACCATCCCAGCTCTGGTGGACTATGAAGGATGATTCAGGCTGAGCTCTAACGAGCTGTAATACTCATCATTACTCCAGTTTGGAAATGGTGTTGAAGAGTGACTGTCAAATACCCCATTACACTCACAGGCCCAGTTCCACTTCAGCTTTCTTAAAGCAAACCACTTCTGTCACTTATTTTGAGTTATACGACTGAATGCCATTTTTCCAGCAAGTGAAAATAAAAAGTTTCAGAGTTCAAACTTGACTAACTCTGGAATTGAGTCAGCTTACTGCCTGTCACTCTTCAGCCAAGGCGATTAAAATCCACTTGGACAGCATTTTGGAAGCTTTCTTTGCAGCAGCAATCGTGGGAACTTAGATTCTGCACTGGACTTGAATGCAGAATGGCTAGTAAGGAACCTCAGCATCATCTTCAATTTGCTTGGCCTTGTTTGCACAAGTGAAGAAGTTGTGTGGATCCCCAGAGAGCACTGAGCAATGTCAACCTACGGTCCACAACCATGGTTTTGCTACTGCTTCTTCAGTACTAATTAACAACAAGAACCAATTGCACTGTCAGATCATTAGTTTGCATAGGAACAATTGAACTTTAACACCAACCCAAACTTGCTCCTGCAGGAATGCTTGTTGTTTGTTTGCTGTCAGGGAAGCGATGCTTGCTCCTCTGAAATAAGGTAACCGAGCACGTTCCCTGAAGGATTTACTGAGAGCCATTCACACAGCTTAGCTCCTGTAGCCATATGCAATTTTAGAAATGCATAAGGCACTGCTGGACTTGTGGGCTATTTGTTTCCTACTCAGCGCTCCGTTCTGTGGTGGGATCTTCCGTTGTTTTCCTTTTTATTTCTTTGGGAGACGTGAAATTCTCACTGGAAAAATGCAAGGGGAAAGCATAGCTGAATCTCAGCTGGCTGTAGCATTGCCTTGATTCTGGCTTGAACACAGACCTGGCTGGGCTACGAGTCAGGTCAACAAATGCAGTGCTTTCCATTATAATTAAAACACTGTCTCATAGGAGACTTTCAGTACGCTGCCTATGTTTAAGCATCAGGGAAGGGAATACCAGCAGGATCCGCACTGCCCTATAGGAATAAACATTAGAAATCTTAAACTCTAGATTGAAAATTACAGGCAAAGGATTTGTAATCCTACCAAGACAGCTGGAGGGAACACTGCTGTGAGCAGTCTGCGAGGGAGGACCCAGCTCGTGTCAGATCCCTCCTTAAACTGACAGCTCAGCTCTCGCTGTGCCTCTGCCTTTCTGTGCTGTCCTATCTGGAATTAAGGCTGCTGAGGTTCCTTCCAGCACTGAGAAGCTGCCAAGTGGATGTTTTTAGGCTACGTATTAAAACACAGAGAAGATTTATCACGTATTTTTAGCAGCATCTTCCTGTGCTTCCGCTTACGCCACAGAAAGGGGAACTCAGAGCATCGTGCAAGCTTTCGAACTGCTAGAGGCATCTGCAGTCAGTGCCACAGGCAGGCTCTGGAACTCACAGCACTGCTGACAACAGACAGGAGAAGATCTGTCTGGACAGCATGAATTGCAGCCCTGGGGAGGCTGCACACATGACCAGCTGGCTGCCCATTCTGCAGTCCTCTTTTCAAGTGTGAGCTCTCTGCTCTCTGCAGCTTCCATGGGTGTCTTTATACAGGGTCCTTATGGCAAGGATGGCCATAGCTCTCAGAAGTTATACTCTCTAGGGCAGCTCAGAAGTTATTTGCCATTTGCACTTCTCTCTCCTGTTGCATACTCAGTCTCCAGCTGCTCCCATCAGCTGCAGCTTCTGGGAGACACTGCATTTTCATGATACGATTCAAGCAGCTTTGGCTATAAGCTTGTACAATAGCAGGTAACCACTTGTTAGGACACACTAGCCACAGAAATCTCATGCCTGAGTCTCCAGCTCTGAAAATAAAGGAGTCATTTGATGGGAACAAAGAGACTGGTTCATCAAACTAACTCCCAATGAACAAGAGTTTGCATGGCAGTATTTTGTATTGTAAACATTTGGACTTAATCTGCAGTGCTGTATTTGCATATTTAACTGGGGGGGGAAGCGAGGAAACATTTAAGAGCACAGTTCTATCATTCTGAGCCTGAATCTGTTAACCTAGCAGCAGACACCACGAGTTCCTGCAGTCTTCTCTCCAAACTTCCCTCTCCAAAAGGTTGACAGCAATTATAAGCAAAGATCAATCTCTTATTGGATTACAACAACATCACTCAACAGCATTATCTGTTATTTGAACAACTTACACTGACATTCTGCCTTACTGAAATAAGAATCTACCAGAAGCAAAACAGAACAAGATCTAAACCCTGAGGTTGCAGAAAGCAGTAGGAAGACCAGGAGATCCAATTAAAAAAAAAATCTGCTCTGCTCAGGTGTTCTCTGGATGGCAATGAAGGTAAGAGCAAATATCAATCCATAAAATGAAATGCCTTCTTTGCTTTCCAAGCCACCTAGACTCAGAAAGAAGAGCTGTGCAGATGGATTTACCCAATATGAAATGATGAATCAATCCAGTAGTAGTGAAGGGCATATTTTAGACCCCGCAGGGTGCAATAAAGCAAACACGAGGTTGCCATAAGGGATGCACTTGCCTTCTGGGAAGCACTGTTCTTGCGCTCTCTCTTCCACAGCACATCATTCACACCCACACAGCTCCTCTCAATTTCTGTCTTCAGAATTCAAGCAGTAATGCAATCCCATGATAGGCTAATAACACCATTCCATTAATCATTTCAAGCCCTTTCCCCAGGGTAATCCAACCTTGCCTACAGCTGCCAAATATCAGGCTCGTTTAATCTCTAACCTAGTTTCAGAACTGCCTCATCTCTCTGCCTTTTGTGTTTTCAGCTTGCATTTTACTTGCACATTTGGACTGGCCATGAATCAGTAAAGAGCAGGAGAAGGGGAAAAAAAGGGGAGCCAAATGCTTTCTTTTTCTCTCCTTTTTTTTTTTTTTTTTCCTTCTTTTTTTTTCCCTGTAAAACTTAGTGTCTTGGAACCAGATGGTGGCTGACTTGCTTAATTCTATTCTAAAAGTGAACTCAAAAAGGAACAAGTAAGCGCCAACTGGGCAGCACTCCCTGCTGGCGAGTATGTATGGCTCTCTAATAACTGCAGAGCGTTTGTTCACTGCATGAAGCAGAATTCTCATGCAACACCATGCCCTGTGGTTACGTTATATGGGTGGGATTCACGTAAAGGAAACTGGGGGAGTGCTGGCCCACACTAGACTCGGCCATTCAGAATACACTTTACCAACTCATACTCTGTGTATGTATGAACTGATGCCCTGGCATCAAAGCAGAACGGGATCAGAA
Organism: Odontophorus gujanensis; assembly: GCA_013399175.1. Lineage (NCBI taxonomy): Eukaryota > Metazoa > Chordata > Aves > Galliformes > Odontophoridae > Odontophorus > Odontophorus gujanensis. Next base: position 221,354 of record VXAB01008910.1, on the reverse strand, counting down.
CCCTGAGGTTTTAGAAGGCAGGAAGCAGCCCAAAAGAACCAATATTCCTGATGCACCAATCCCTTGATGCCAAGCCCTAGCATCAGTACCCTCAAAAAAGAGATTTCAGTTCCAGAGATTTAAGATCCAGATCCAAGTCTTGCAGTTCCTCAAGGAGCTCATAAGCCAGGTTTTTGGACAGAGTAGCCCCTGAAGCCCCTGAGCCCTGTTGTATAAACCAGTCATGGGTATGAATACAAAACAGATGGAGTTTCCTGAATCACTGGCAACATTCACATTCAAAGCATGGCAGACTGCAGCCCACCAGTATGTCCCAGTGGAACTCCAGTCTCCTGCTCCAAGCTGTTCTCCAGCAGAGCCAACACTGCAAATGAGCACCACACTACCTCTGCTGTTGTTCAGTGGGACCATGCAGTAAATACTAGGCTCTCCTCAAGATGGGATTTTTAGGGAAACTAGATCATTGGCAACTTTTAGCAGAGCTGTTCCAGCCAGAGAAGGACGAGAAATTCAGAAGTGTCAGAACATTGCCTGTTGTAAAATCACAGGTAGCAATGAGAAAGCCATTTCACTAGGAAATAGTCACAATAAATAGTTATTTTAAAGGAGAATCAGTAATGCACTGGAGCAGAAAGCTAAGGCCCGCTATTTTAGCCACAGGCTTTTTTTTTTCCCCACTCTCTTGATGTGAAAAAACTAAATCTGTGACACTCTTTGAACTACAGGTGAACAGCATCCAAGAAGAATCTCTTCACACACCTCTCTGAGGTCAGTTGTGCCTTTGCCATGCAAGTCATGGAAATCATCCCATCTTTCTACTTTATTGGCCACATAGGGTTCAACAGATACTGTCCCCTAGCCTAGCTTAAAGTGCTCTCGTTATGCCCATGTGTTGAAAGATGATTGCTGTCTTGCTCCGATGACAGAACGTAAATGGCATTGCTTTGGCCATTCACCATCAGGACTGGTAAATCTTTTAAAAGCATTTAGGGAACTCGAGACAGTGAAACAGTTCAATGGAAAAGTGCTTATTTCATTTCCTTCCAACAAGATAAAAGGGTTGCAGTTCATAAAACACCATTTTTAAACTAGCTTGGAAAACCAATCAAATCAAAAGCTCTTGTTATCGGTTCTAACGTTTTGTAAATTCAGTTTCTTCCTCTCCAAAATACTCTTCAAGGCCATTACACTAAGCAGGAACATTGTAAGAGATTCCTTTGTAGCCCTGACATCAGGAGACCATCCCAGAGGTTTTTTCTCCATTTTCTTGTCCCCTTTATATTTCACAAAACACCTGACAATTTCTCACTGTTGAACAAAACTGCCTTCAATATTCAAATAGCATGGAAAATTAAAGACACACAAGGAAAACATGGAGCCATAGAATGCCCTGGATGGAAAAGACCTCAAAGATCAAGTAGTTCCAACCTCCAAATGGTTGGAATTGAGGCTTTTGCTGCCCCACAGGTGTCATGTAGCCCTTTTTTAAATAGGTATGTTGCTTGTGCAGGCACCAAAAAGCCATTCACTGCAGTCTCAGAGGTTGTCTACAACAACCAACCCTGCACCAGCTGTACTTGTCAAGTGCCGTCCACTCACTTTGCAATTTTGTCCATGCCTGTTTTTGAGCTATGATGCTTCCTCACATTATATCATGCCTATATCTCTCCTCTACTATTCACTCCAGGAAGGGCTGTCAGAAGCCTTTTGGGAACTCCAGGTCAGGCTTCTGCTTTCCTGATGCATCCGAAGTTTTCTCTGCAAAAACAACACTGGCAAGACTTCATGGTTTTGCTATATGCCAAGTATACTCCCTAGATCATTTCAGCTGATATGCTCGATGTGGACAGAAGGCTGGGTGCTTTAATTTCCAGGTTTAAATATTTCTGACCACCAATCCTTTGCTCAGTGACTATTTTTAATGAGATTATGGCCTGTTTTGTTTGTTTGTTTGTTTGTTTTTACCCATTAATAGCCTTCAATTTTGGAGGCTATTTCTTTCTCTTCATTATTTATCCCAGACCTGGAGGCTCAGCCAGCAGCAGCACCTACCCAACTGCCTACAAAAAGGTTCCGCCTCAAAAAAACACACGTAAGATCCTTTTAAAATTGTCATTAATCACTGGATGTGATCCCTGGGATCCTGCCAGACTCTGCAATTTTCCAGGTGGTCTTTTGCTTCAGCCCCAGATCTCACAGCTAGCTAATGCCCTGAACCACTCTGGTCAGTTTCCATCCCAGTTTCCATCTTACTCTGCTGGTTCCAGTTTCACCTGCCCCCGAAGTACTCTGCAATGAACATCTAGGTGAATTCCAAGACCACAGGTCAAGGTGGTGACATGCAGCTTCAGTATCAAAGTCTGAAAAACAAGCAGTATTTGGAGGATGTGGAGAGCCATGTGCCTAAGTGCCCCCACGATCCACGAATCCAGTAGAATCAGCTGCAAAAACCTCCACCAAATGGCACAGGAAAGCTCCAGGTCCCACAGCTCTATATTAAACCTGAACCTCTAGAAACTGCAGCTCTACAGAAGTTATTTTACGGCGCAGCAGGCTAGAAGTCAGGAATTAAAAAACTAAAAATAAAAATCAGAAGAATATGAAAACTCAGACCCTTTCTTCACTGTGTCAGCCTTGCATTTGTTCAATCCTGACACCTAGTGGGCATCGCCACCAGCAGCCAGGCTCACCAACTGCAGCGGTGTTGATGCTCAGCATTATCTACTGACTGCCTGCTGCGAGGGATGTGCTCCATCCTCTACACAGCTGTGTCTCCTTAAACACTCCCAGGCCTCTATGCTGCATTTGCACTTGTAAATGTATTGAGAACTGCACATTCTGTGGTAGAGTCGAGGCTGGAAAATGCTCAAGTCCCGACATCTCACTACCCCGAATCAGGAAACAGGCTCTGCTGTGAAGGCCTATCCTTCATTTCAGAGAGATCGTCCAAAGGTCAACGCCGTTTGTCACCCACCTGAGATTAAGTTGCTGACAGTAAGGTGTGTGCCAGGAAATCTCCACATTCCTCCATGATGAGAAATAAGCTTCTTCTGAGCATGAGCTTATTTCTCCCAGCTGTTGCTCAAGATGATCTCTGCCTTTGAGAAAATTTCTAGGCTATTTTCATGTAGCTCCAAACCCCTCACCATCACTGGTAATTCTTGCACGTCATGGCAAAGAGAAGGTCCAGGAAATGAAATGCTGTTCTGTCCTGGAGGACAAATTCCTAAGTATCTCATAGAATCACAGAATCACTAAAGTTGCAAAAGACCACTAAGATCCACCAGTCCAACTGTCAACACATCAACACCATGCCCACTACATCGTGTTTCCCCAAGTGTTGATGGAAGAGTAGGAAGGGCACTGAGATCAGGTTTTCTGCAGCACTGTATGGTGTTATCCTTTATCTATCAAAGGGGATTCTTGCTCAGACACTGTCAGTGAAAGAAAGTGCTGGGGTATACAAAACAAGAGCAAAAATGCACGTGAACAACACGGGCAGTGAAGCACTTGCACAGTCTGCCCAAAGAGGTGGTGGATGCCCCTTGGAGACACTCAAGGTCAGGCTGGACAGGGCTCTGAGCACCTGATGGAGCTGTGGGTGTCCCTGTTCACGTTGGACCGGATGACCTTTAAGGGTCCTTTCCAACTCAAAAGACTCTATGATTCGAAAAGAACCAACTGCCACGAGTGAAGTTTTTATTAGATTTACATTGAGAATAGAAAGTCAACAGTTTTCCTTTTTCCATGGGGACAAACTGAGATGCTGAGGAGAGGGGCCATGGAGAGCAGAGCGTGCAGATGCAGAACAGAGACTTTGACAGTATGTCAAAATATTTCATGGTGCAGGAGTGCAAAAAGGGCCTGATGTTAAAGTCCTCCATTTAAACTGGTTCCCTCTAACATTGGTGTTTTTAGAGTCTGTCAGTGTACTCGGAGGCTGGGAGCCCACTGGAGTGAAGACATGACTGAATGCTAACAGAATCAGGATCCTGGTATGATTTCATGCATCAGCCCCAGTGAGATTTGCTCTTGGATGCAGATGTGGCTTTTCAGAACAGGCTCACAGATATGGGAGTTGGAAGGGAACACTCATAGCAACTATCGTTAGTTTGTTGGAGTAACAAATGCTTGAGTCAGCACTGAGACCACAGAAGACTTGAGTAATGCAGACAAAATATTACCCTGCAGCCCCAGAGCAACATTTGCACAGCAGATGTCACATCAGCTTCTGGGTGTGAAGGTATTTGCATACAGATGGCAAGGGGATTAAGATACCTGTAATCCATTTTTCTGGGGAAAATAAAAAAAGTGCTTGCTTTGCAAACTTTGCAGAGAAGTGCACACAGATGATTAGCATATGGGTGACCCATGTACGTTGGAGAGGGATGGTCCTTCATTGCTGTTTGTACACCAGTCAAGAAGAAATATTACAGCCCATGCACGTGCTACCATGATGCTGACCACAGATCCTGCCCTCGTGCCCAAGGGACACAGCTGCAAAGTCCTGCCTTCAGAGAAATTTTTGCTCATGGTGGAGTCACTGTCCCTGGAGGTGTTCAAGAACTGTGAAGATGTGGCACTGAGGGACGTGGTTCAGTGGGCGTGGAGGGGGTGGGTTGGTGGTTGGACAAGGTGATCCAACCTTGACCAACTCTATGACACCCATATCATCAGTGCCAAAGGATCAGAAGACCGTTCCTACTCATTTATCACGAGGGTCACATCTGGAGGTCAGAGGCAACTCCACTTTTCCTTCTTTAACACTTAGGATGCTTTATCTCAGACAGTAACTGTGTATGTATAATCTAACTGCTCTATGCGTTGCAGTAACAATATACTGCCAGTATATCCTGGGAGTGATGGACAGACCCCTGCCACTGATTTTTTTTGTCCTGATTACAACCAGAGAGCAAACTAGGTTTTCAATCTTCATGGCAAAGGCTTAAAAAAGAAGAAGAAAAGCCATGATGCATAGCCTCTTTCTAAAGGACTGCAGGGGTGGGACACATGCATGGAGCAGAGAAAGGGACAAGACTGAAAAGAGGAAAAAAGGGACCAGGTGCCTGTACTAGTATGACTGAATCAATAAGCTGCAAGCACTGCAGAAAATTACGAGCAACTGGAGAGCAATGCAGAACACAAAGATGTGACAGTGGTCCTTTAATATCATTGCTGTGAGATGGTACAACACATGCTGGACACAGTTACACTGGGGTCAGAACACTACTGACTGAGCAGTGCACCCATTCAGCATCTGATGAACTCTTCCAATGGCCAGTTGACTGTAAAGCAGTTGATTTTAAGGAAAGACTCATTTCATCACAGTTTTTCCTGAAAAAGAGAAGGAAATTGCATCAGGTTTGTTCTTTACATGCTGGATCTTTGAATCCTGATATTCTTCATTCTCCAATCTATGAAGCATGCACAAAGGAATCTGAGATCCGTTTCCCTAAGGGAACACGAGAGTGCCTCTACAGCAGTCTGCAGCCTGCACTGTATCTCCATCATGTTTGTAACCATGGCAATGTGAAAAATCTCTGGAAATCAATTTTGTTAGTAAAATCTTATGGTGCCAGAAACAAATGTTCACATGTGTGGTAGCGACAAAGGGTCAGAACATATGAGAGCATGCTGTTTTATCTCCTACTGCCAGTTACAAGTGCCAGGTGACACCCGGAGTTTGGCAGTGGGAAATGGAATTAAAATCAGGCAGCTTCGTAATGAGAACATGGGGGATAAAACCTTTCAGTTCTATGCCCCAGGATGGCTATGCACACTGCTGCACTGTTACCTTCCTGGAAGAAGGAGAAACAAGGATCCAGTTCACTCTGAGATTGGGATCCTGGATTTCTTGGGTACGAGCAGAAGAGGCCGAATATCACCAGTTATTCTTCCACTGAAAGAGCCCTAACAGCCAAGGATGACAGCCTGTTGACTTTGGCTCCTGCCAGGCTGCTAATCAGCTGCCACCATCACATCCCAGCCAGCACTGAGCTATGCCACGTGAGAGCTCAGACAGAGGATCATTTTAAGAACATGTAGAAAACTCCGGAAAGAAATGACAGCCCTTTGTTGTTGTGCAGAAGGAATCCCACTGTCTGTTAGAACAAACAAAACACTTTCCCTGTGTGGTTGAGAGAAATCCAGCCTTCACAACCTACGCATTTAATGCAAGCAATGACATGCGTTATTTTCCTGCTCAAAGAAATGAAGCACTGCTGGTGTCTGCAGATATAAGTCACAGGTTGAACTGTACCTTGTGCTAAAGGCAGCTTCTTTAGGCAGCAGATTTTGAAAAGGCAGAGTATCATGTCTCTTTTCCTCTGCTTTTTGGAGTCTGAGCTATTTCAGTTAGATGGAGCCCTTTTTTGAGGGCTCTTCTTTGTGATTCAGAGCACCATAAGGCAGAGTCCAGCTGAATAGAGCCCAGAGTTCCACATCTCCATCCCCAGAGCATCAGTGAGGGATGGACTACACAACTAACACGCAGTTTGCTGACATTGTGCCAATTTCACCAAGCCCTGCACATGGCTGGCAGAGCTAGATACGTGCTGCATCATGACCTTAACACTTGTTGCAGACTCAGGTTGTTAAGCAGTTAATGGCTTTGCACAGCAACTGGCCCTCCTGCTGTCATCACTCACTCATGTGCCCAAGTTATTTGTTGGAGAGGCCAGTCCACAGCATGACACGCAATACTCACAAGTCTCCCCAGTTCCAGAGATGCACTAGGAAATTAATCCAGAAAATCTGATTAGCACTTGTCAGTGAAATTAGCTCTTTAGTCATCGGCATGGTTCTTTCATATGCAATTTGATAATGCCTGGCAGGCAACAGCAGATCAGTAGGTCTGAATACTGCAGACCTGAAAACGTTCTTTATGTAACAATTGCATTGATTTTCTTTCCCCTCTTGAATATTTAGCACTTTCAAATAAATAAAAGCAGAGAGACAGAAAACATCTGTGAGACAATTTAGCCTAGCTTCCTGCAAACTGGCGCAGGAATCTCCTGAAATAATTCCTGTAGCCAAAAAGAGGAGATGATCTACTTCAGAAAGTGATAACTCCAGCATGAAACATTCTTTCAGCAATTTGCCTTAGCAATTTTTGCAGTGGTCAGTTACTCACACTGTTGCATAAAAAAAGAAACACATTTCATTTCTTACCTTAACTTGTCTAGCTTTGCCTGTCAGCAACAGGTTCATTGAGCAAGAAATGAAAGTCTTCTATTATTAAATCTGTTCCCTCAGCCTCCTCAAAAATATTCTCATCTGAGAGTAGATGCCAGCTGAGCTGCTGCTATCTCAAAGCACAGCACGTATTTCCCATGACCTAGCAAACACAGTCACCACAGATGGGCTTGCAATAATGCCTGCCACGATCACACAGTTACCAAAACACAGGAGGACAAAAAAAAAAAGTCATGAATAACTTTCCTTGACCTCAAACACATTAAATAATTTCCATGTATGTTGTTGTTGGACAGCTGTTGGGCAACTAGGACTCAGCTCCACGACTGACACTCACGGCCTATCTTCAGGAATAAACATTAAAGATTAAAACAGGAACTCCTTAGCATTTCCAGAACCATGAGTGTGTACCCATTTGTTTCATATTCTCTTTTGAAAAGGTTTTACAGCTTGCTTTTTGTTTCGAGATTTGGAGTTAGGTGAAGGATCAAAAAATGCACGTGTTGACTGCCTGATAGCTCCTCTTGAGCGCCAAGGAATTTATCTAAGGCACCTCGCATCTTCCAAATGCCAAGAAAAGGACTTCAACCCACGTGGAGAGCACAGACCACCTTCCCCAGAGCTTTTCTAGCTGAGGAAAGTTGAACTCAATTCACATGGCCAGACTGAGACTGTTTGGTCTCAGAAGCCAATTTATAATGTGTCCCTTGGTTGTCTGCAACAGAAAGTCAACTTGATGTTATTTTTCAGTATGCCTCAGTCTTTCCATGCTTCCTCATTGGATAAAAGCTACACAGAAGGATGCAGAGTGCATGCCAGATGCCAATGCATATGCTTGAGGAAGTTCAAAAGCATTTGGAAAAGACAAAGACCCCTGTAAGAGGAACAAAACCAGCACCTTCGCTGGCTCACGGCTAAACCAGAATAGCATATGGGTTTCATAGAATCATTTAATGAAAGCACTTCTACAAAGACCTGACTTAACAGAAGGACTATGTTTTCCTTTCAGTGAGAGGAGGGACACATCTCCTTCAGCACACACAGATTTGCCACAGGTATGTTTATGAATAACGTGTTGCTGGTGAGTCACCACTGCTAAATAACACCTAAAACTTTCTCGTTTCAAACACAGGAGGCCTGAGTTGAGCTCCACACATGTAGCATTCTGTTCTGTAGTTAGTCTACAGGGATAAATACCTGCTAGTGAGTGTGTGAAACCCTTTTAATCACACAGACATAGTGCTAAGTAACTCCTCTCCCTTCCCAACCATTTTAAATCAGTTCAGCATGCCGAAGCATGATACTCATTCTCTATTGCTCAAACGCTTTTAAAGACACTTCCCAATTTTTTACTCCATAAAATGGTAGGTAACACACCAGCAGAAATGAGAGCCTTTCCCAAACAGAGCCTCAGAGGTGAGTCAGATAAGGTGGTTTGTGTAGATTGAGCTTTGCCAGCTCCACTGAATCTTGAATACCTTTCACTGTCATTCGATTAACTGAGCCCCAAACATCTCCGTCACAGCTTCCCTGCAACAAACACTTGCCCAGAGCAAACTGCTTCTCTGCTCTCTCAAACACCTTATTACTAATATTTTTTAATCTTTTTTTTTTCTGAACTATGCAGCCTCGCGGGTCTGTTGAGTTAGATTCAGCACAAAGACATTTGAGAGAGCTGGGAGTGTAAATAAATACAACGAGCTGTGAGGGGAAATACAGTGCTGGCACAAAGATGGCAGGTGACTTGCTCACCTCTATGTTAATGCACTGTCAGGGCATGTCCAAGGTCCCACAGCCCAGTGATACACCATGATTTCACCAAAAATAAGCCACAGGTACAGTGAATTTTAATGTGCTCCCAGCCAAGATGCATGTTCCCAAAGAGATCTTTTATCCTGAGTAGTCACTTTTCCTCTCTACCTCAAAACTTGCAAACTTAGTGTGCATAAAATCTACACTTGGAGCTGTACTCACCTGAATTGTGTTATTCAATCCTGCCAGGGCTAGTATAATCGGGTTTATGCCAGTTACCACTGCTGCGGCCTCTTCCCCTGGACGAGAAGGCTTCAGAAACAAGAATACAAAGAATGTGGAGACATGCATGAGTGTTGCATGTTGTCAAGCTTGTTTCTTCAGCATTCTGCACATCAGGACAATTGTAAGTTGGCACACAAGTACAGGTTATGAGAACAAAAATCTATCACTTCTAAAAACGGCTGCAAGCGTGCAGCTCCAGCATTGCCCTATCTTGCAACCCCATGCCCTCACCACTTTCCCAGTGAGAAGCACCCCTACACAGTAAAAGAAGCTGGATGTGACCTGAGCAAACACTGGCCTTCTGTTTTTTTCTCTTCCTTACATAGATGACCTTCACATGGCCAAACAGATAAATCCAAAGGAAAACCAACCAGGAGTATCCAGCATGGCAAAAAAGGGCTTACCTTCAGAGCGACTGCTGCCTCGCTTGATAGGGTCTGTCATCAGCATATGCATCATCTGTAAATTAAAGAAATGACTTTAAAAAGTTCATCTACCAAGAAGTCACACTCACCTTTGTTTCCTTGGGTACTACGTGATCAGTGAAGTAATTCCAGGCTTCATTATATTAATTTCTCTGAGAACAAGATCACTGCTGATACTATTCCAAACAGGACTCAGAGAGCTGAATTAGTCTGTGGTAGTTGCACAGGGCACCTCTTTGACTCACTGGTCCCTAATTACTGTTTTAAAAGCTCTCTATATTCTTATAGAGAATAGGTTGCTATCCTGGTAGTATGATCTCAACCTTAGTTGCAACTCCTCTCCTACCCAAATACCACCAACTCTGTAGGTGCTACATCAATATCATTCACAGTGAGCCAAACTGAGATCCCTTTAACTGAGTTACAACCTGCAGTGCAAGTGCTGCAGTGCAGCCCTCTTCAGCAAGGCATTCTTTTTCATGTGCAATAATTCTCTTTAGCATTTATTCCTTATTAAATTTGTAGGAAATATATTCCCCAGCAGGAATATTGGCAGCAGCACTGAATTTTAAGTGATAGTTAAAGCAGACTTGCAGGAAGAGCTCTGCTTGTATAAGCAAGTGTTTATAGTCAGTTCCCAATTAAATGAGACTTATGCTTAACACAAAGGACAGACTGAACATGCAGAACTACCGTACATATTTCAGAACTTCACACTCTGCCTTTCTGCTCTGCAAATCAAGAATTCCTATGGCACAGTTACTAGCTCAATCTGAGTAGAGATTCTGAACAAAAGCTGGCAATTCAAATAAAGAGAATGCAACGTGTAATTGTTTGCCATGAGCAGCTTCCAAAAAAAAAAATGCTGCCCATAGATCTTCACGTTGCTTGTGAAACTAGCTTCATTCCCTCAATATAATACATAAACACAATATTCATTGAAGGCCTGTATTGTAAGTGCAGGCATACAATTTCAAGAGTAAGTTAAAGGAAAAATTGGCTACTGGTACAATCTGAAAGCAGCTAGCAGGGATTTACTGACTGGGTCAGCATTTAATCACACCTTAAAAACTGGATGAGAGCTCAAAAATATAGATGAGTGGATCACAAATCTCAGAGGAGCAAACCCTCTTCACCTATGCTATGATTGCATGTTCAGCTGAGGGATTTAATAACAGAGCCAGAATTTGTTTCTGTCTGTAAGATGTGCCAATCATTTTTCTCCAGGCACAGGCATGGTGTATATTTCAATGGAGAAAGAGTGTCAAATTTGGTGGACGTGCCAGACTGTCACTGATTCACACTCCACTCAGGCATCCATTGAGCAAGGTCAAACCTTTCATACGGAGGAACGTGAAGCATTAGAGGAGGCAGTGGGATTTCAAATCACAGCTTTATGCTGAAAACTTCCAATTGCTTCTAAATGGATGTCAGAAGCTTCTACAGAACAGAAAGCACAAAGCACTGAGGTTACTGGATGTTTGAGTGCCACCATTGGGATGAAAAGTCTTCTGGCAACATGACAGCATGTAGGAAAATACTCTAGACTTAAACGACCATTTTGGGTGGGACATAGTGATGAATTCCATGCCCTCACTGGTAGTTTTTCCACTACCAATGTGGGAACACTGTGAAGTGATATGATACGTAAAAGTCCCTGAACTGTCCTTCAGAGTTTCACAGGGTTAAAGCCAGCTGTAAAGCTTGACTTGACACTTAAATACCTTACCTCTCCTTGAAAGAGGATGAGCAGAATTCTTATGTTCCCAGGTAGCAAAAAATAGTTTTTCACTTCCTTACCTCCTCGCTGCTCATCGATTCGGAGCTGAATGTGCTCTGATGGCATCGCACAATAACATTCCCAATCTGCTCACTGGAGACTTCCACAACACTTTTGCAGACAGCAGTTGACTGTAACAGATAAAAATAGAGTGAATCTGGTGGAAGAAAGCTACAATGCAAAGCACTTCATGGGAGTTAAAGTGGGAAATCTTTACAGGGAGTAATCAATCAAATTCCAAGAGGACAAAATTGAAGCTGTATGCCTAACAAATTCTGGGCACAGCCTGCAGCCAGATCAATATATTCCAGCAGTGTATAACTTCACACAATTTATAAATCCATAACTACTGTGTGAAACTTTGAACCTACTAGTGCTCGGAAAAAAGTTCTCCCAAACCTTTTCATGGCCGTAGCATCACCAATCACAAGCAGAAAATGCAGGGCTACACTGATGGCAGCTCAGCTCTACCTCTAGAAGTTGAACAACTGTTAAAGAAGTTGTCTCTGTAATTTGGCAGGAGCTCTGGCAGAGCCTGCACCCAAGTTTGGAAATCAGACATCCTCACATCTTTTGTATTGCACCAACAAGAAGAGAAACAGGATACATCTTCCCTGTCACCAAACAGCTTTGCCACCTCTCTTTATGCTCAATCTTTATGAATACGTTCAGTATATACATCAAGATGAACCTGTTCCAGGCCTTCACTCAAATAAGCAGGTATATCTGATCAGGTTTCACACGGACCTATAGGAGAGCATCCATTTAGGATGCAGTAATAACTTCCCAGCTGCCAATCCCTCTGATTTGGAAGATAACTTAGTAATATTTACCAGTTTTGTGTTCCTTCTATGCACATGCAAGTGACTCAGCTCAAGAGTAGTAACACCTAAAGAGATGCGTGCTTCTCTCTTTAGTGCATAAACTGTCTCCAGAGGTGGTAGCACAACTCATTATCTACCAGAAAAGCCTTTATTCCATCTGTTCAGTGCCTTCCCCAAATCCTTTCTCTTCCCTAAACTCTGTGCCCAGGAAGGACAGGTGAACTTAGCAGTCATTCACTAAGGAAAAAGTGACAAGGACTCAGCTTAGGAGAGTAAAAGGACTATAGTTAGTCACCAAATCCTTCCTTGTTGTTACCTTCCAATCAACATAACATCTTCAACTCACATACAACTCCTAGCCTTACTACACACTGCAGCACAGTGCTGTGAGGATGTTGCACATTGTCCTATCAAGTTTGCCAACTCTGTTCTTGTCTCCTGTTTTCCTGACTTCTTGCCTACATGCATGATAAGAAAAAAAATAAATGAGTTGAAGCATCAGTTTTACCATCCTCTTAACTTGGATAACAAGCTATCATTTCCTTCCAGGATTTGTTCACAAAGCACACAGACACTTTTACCTCACAGACACTCTACCTCCAAGGCAAGCATCCTCTTGTTTCAGCTCACAGCAGCTCATGTACTCCCCACTGGTCAGAAATAAGACAAATAAGGGGCCATTGTGGCCCCTTCACATGTAATACCAACTTCACTCTGCAGATTGTATTTGTTTAGTGTTTATTTTTGTCTTCTGAGGCCCAATCAGTAGTATTTCTACCTGTCTACATCCTGCACCGAGATGAATTACCCATTTACACCAGAGGCACTTACCACAAAAGGCCCTACTTTGAAGTCACATGTGAATGGGTCTCTTCCTGAAGCTTTTCTGCATTCAGTTTCACGAATGCTGAGCTGGAGCTCTAGTCTATAATCATTGCTGTTCCACATGTCAACCTGGTAAGAGAAAGGCCAAATCAGCCAGTGCCTGGAAAGTAAATCACAGAACTGCAAAACGTTGAATTGGTGCAGCTTGTGGCCACTCCTTGTCAGCTCAGCTGTCCCCGTGCAAGCCACGTGGCAAGCTTTAGAGGGTTTGGTTGCTTTTGTTGACACATTAGGGTCTTCTTTTCTCCTTCTCACAGTCTTGTCAATGGATTAACTCGATATGGAAGTGTCAGAAATACCCACTTTGCCACCAGACTGGGCTGCAGCCCTTCAGAGGGTGAGCATCGGGGCCGCAGTGTGTGGGAGAGGAAAGTGGAGGGCTGTGCTCCTTATGCAGAGCACTCGGCCAGAGGGCAGACATTTAATTCATTATTTTATGCCAGTTTATTTTATGCCCACAGCAAAACAGCTAGCTGGAGTTATTTGGAAAACACCAGCTCTTTTCTGAATTAATTTTTGAGCAAAATCTTTAAGGACACCCATCAAAGTCTTCTAAGGGTGGACATTTTGAGCTCTAAACATGCTTATAGTTAAAACTGAACATACAGAGGATATTTAAAGCCATAGCTTTGTATAATGCCCCAGACCACCCTCTTGAGAGACACATCAGAGAACTCCAACTAAATTCAGATTTCCAAGATTAGGCAAAAAACAGCTTTCCAAGTCAGCAAAGCGTATTTAAGGTAGAGGATCTCAGTCATCTGTGCACTTACATGTCTCACGTGGCTCCTGACAACACCATACAGATTTGGCCCCCAAGACTGAGAGTTGATCCTTGCAATAGAAGCATTGAGAGCCTCTTCTGTGACAGGGAGTTCATAATTGTACACTGGAAATCCTGAGACAGACACACAGCTCCATTAGAGTCCAGTGTTTTTCCCAACTAAGTCATATGAAAAAATGACTGAAAAATCCTGAACAACTTACCTGAACATGAGAAAATGCTCAGTGCGAGGACTAAAATCAGGTTCCTCATAGTGTGTCTTTCAAAATCTTCTGGTATTTTCCCCATCAAAGTGAAAGTTTCCACTGCATATGCCTGCCTTTATATAAATGCAGCCTTGATACTATACCTGACCTTCCCACGTTCAGGCTCTGCTACAAACATTGCACTTTAAACAGAATTGATCTGAGAGTAAATATTTGCTGTCAGCTTTTCTCCATTTAGCAGCAGTTCTCTGATAAGAGATGGTCTGCTGTATTTTTCCTTAGCACTGTCATTAAAAAGAAGCAGTAGATAGCTGCTGGCTCCACAGGCAATGCCAGTGCATAGTCATTTTTTTCACTTTCAGCCATGAGTTTTAGACTGAAAGCTGGTGAGGCAACACTTTCCTTAGTACCTTACGTGCACCTTTGTGTCCCAGGTACAGCAGACAGTACTTAGGAGCTGGAACTTCTCAATTTCCTAGGAACAGAATGGGAATCCACCCACCCAGACATGGCTGACACCATGACCCATCAGGACATAGCACTGAACACATCCTCCAGAGACAAAGCACATAGCAGACCACTGCTATGCCGTTGCTCTACAGCCACTCTCACATTGCCCTGACCTCTGTGCCAAGCCTGAGCCCAGCTAACCAAACAAGTGAGTATCTGAGACCACTTGGTTTCCCCTGTCTGATCCTCCTAACGCTCAGCACTCACCTTCTGCACATAAATGAATAGAAAAATTACGTTTCTTCAGTATGGAAAGCTTTGTAAAGAACAAGGGACGAGGCAGATGTGATACCTTCCTTGGCTTTTAGCTAACTGATGCCAAGCTGCAACTGGGCAAGGCATTCTCTACACCCTCTCCAGCACAAGGCATTTCCCTCTTCTAATCACTTACTCTATTGTGTGTTTTATGGGGCTAGAAGATTCTAGATTTGGGAGAGGATTGCTGCTGTCTCATTTCAACCTCATCTCAACGCTGATGAGTGTGTTAGGATCCCATGCAGTTAGGACTTAATGAACCAAAACACACCACTTACAGGGCAGTTCCCCATCCTCTCGTTTGCTTTTTTGCTTGATTTTCCCCATATTTCTGACTGATCACTTATACATTCTTGACTACAGGTTGCCTCTTGGAGACTACTGTCTACTTGCTTGTCCTTGGTAGATGACATTAGGATTAAGATAGCCTTCAGCATCAATACTCAGCAGTGCCACTATCACACCTCCCTGCCATTCCTCATTGCTGCATTCATAACTTATGCTAGAGAGGTGGCTGCATATTCTGATTCATGGGAGAAACCTCCAAGTACTTGCAGTCAGAAAGTAAAGATACTCCCATCTTTATTCAAAGTAACAGTCACTTTCCATGCAGTGCTGAAAGAACAAGCAACTAATCTCCTCAGCCTGGGCTCTGCACTCCAAAAGAGATAAATAATGATGTGGCAAAGCTAAGTCAAGTGAAGTCATCAGAAGAGTTCCTCCTGTTCCTGGCTCTGACCAGGGATATCTTCCAGATGAGCCAAATGCAGTTCACAGCTGTGACAGTTCAACAGTGCTCATGCTAGCTCTTATTTCAGAGTGTTGCCATGGTTTATTCATCTTTCCTGGACAACACACACAGTTGTTGGGAGCTCTTTGGCTTTGAACATCACTGGATTCATTCCATGCTGTGGTGAGATCCTAGAAAAAAGCCATGCTAAAAATAAGGATAGGGCTCATGTGCCACTTGCTAGAAGAGCACATGAAAATAAAGACTGTGCTAGAAAAAAAAGCCATGTCTCAGTGTAGCAAAGTCTGTCCTTCCTGTTACCCAGTTCTCTTTAGCTGCTGTCTGGGAGGAAGTGTTGTCTGCTCAAGGGTAGGAAAGCTGTACAGAAGGACCTGGATAGACTGCATCACTGAGCTGTGGCCAATTGTATGATTTTCAACAAGACCAAGTGCTGCGCTTTGGTCACAATAATCCCACGTAATGCTACAGGTTTGGGGCAGAGTGGTTGGAAAGCTGCATGAAGAAAAAGGACCTGGGGGTATTAGTCTACAGCTGATGGGTGTTAATGATGTCTCTCTAGATAAAAGGAAAGTTGACTAATTGCAAAACAACATTTTTGCTCTTTTCCTAGCTCTGGCACTGGCAAAACCAAAAGGCTGCCAAACATTCTTCTCTGTGGTTGTTTCTCACCTATGCAGAAGCTCTAATCGTTGTATTGACCATAGGTGATAACAACAGGAGAAAATCTTCCACATTTTGCTCAGACTGACAAAAACTTCGACCTGAGTCACAGTTCATACACACCAACAGAGACTCAGTTTTCACTCCCTCTGGATCCTGTTCGTCCCTTGAGAAACTAGGAGGCAATGGTACAGCCAGCACGATGTCCATGGGCTGGTGTTCAGCTCTTGCCCACTTGGGGCAGCTGGGATGGAGGTGAACAAGTCTTCCTTTTTCCCAGTTTCTCTAATTGCCCACACACTCTCCTAAAGTGGCACCCTATGCCATGACAGCTGCATTCCTCAGCACCATTTGTCTACGAAAGCACTAGCAAGACTAAAAGATTTGATGGCCAAAAGGACAGTGAAGTGAAAACAGACACAGTGGCAGCTCAGCTTCATAGTCCTACAGTGGTAAGGATGGAAACTGATATATCTTGTAAGTTTGGATTTCATGCAATGGTAGTTCCATATTCTGCAAGATCTGCTGTAATTCCAGGGAGCTCACTGAGTTGTTCTGTCTCAGGACTGAAAGCTGTTGGAACTGATGTCATCACAACAGTTTACAAAGATTAAATTCACTAAGTGTGTAGAGGTAGTGCCCAAACTCCTCTGCACTGTCATCCTAAGGTGCACCATCCATGCTGGTCTAAGAAATGCAACCTAAACCTGTATGGTTTTTACTGCCGTTCCTGTGGACTTTGAGAGTGAAGCAATAGAAAGCACACATTGCAGCAAACAAAACCTCAACAATACACACTGGATGGCTGCTCTTAAACATCACGGCCTGCAGCAGAACCTCAGAGGTCTCTCTTCGTTCCCTTGAGCCTTTGAAACGTTAAATATTTATATTTCTTGTTTCTGCCAGGTCAGCAGTAATAGTTCTTATGGGGTCACTGGTAAAATGCTGTAATTGATGCGAGACAAATGTTACCTCCAGCCTCAGAGACCATTACCTGGAAAGCCAAAGAAGGAGATACATCTTCCTCTTATTTATTTTTTACATTTTGCTGACCACACTGATCATTCTCAAGGCTTTTTCACCTATCCCAAATGTTGTATGTATGTGTTCACCTGCAAATATCTGCCTGTCAGTTCAGCACCCCTCTTCATTCCTGCTTCCAGCAGAGCTGAGCAATTATTTGCAAGTGATTAAATGCAGAATTCACTTGGAAGCTCTTTGAGGTGCATGATTATTTCATCGAGTTCATTTAATGTGCAGCACGCCGTTCCAAATCACATCTTGCTGTACTGGGTCTGTCTGGGATGGAGCTGATATTCTTCGTAGCAGCTCACACGGTGTTGTGTGTTAGTGCATTAAGTTTTACAGTTTCACTTGAGCACAAATGCTAGGGCCCCATCTTTGCTTACTAGATGAGTTGCTTGTCACAGCAATTGTTTCATCCTGTGTATGGGGGTGACTGACATTTGTTTGCACTGTGGTCCTGTGCTGTTGTGTTCATTGAATGCATTCTCAGAAGACAACCTGCTACCCCAGCTGAACAGGAAAACCTGGACTTGGGTTAATCCCTGCCCTCTCCCTTCTTGCTCTCCCCAAAAACAACCAAACAGAAAAACCCACCAAGCAAACTCCACCCTACTCCATTTTCTGGAAAACTTTAACCAGGGAGGAAGTCTACTGGACACTGTTTGCAGCCCCATTCTTGCTATGGGACTCCATCCAGCCACATCCACCTCCTTCGTGCAAGGCAGTAGCAAGCCAGGCAGGTTCCTTCTACCTGGAGGAAGATCTCCACTCCTGGCAGCTGCTCCCAGTCCCGAGCTGGGGACTGCCCAGAGCATGAGGCCGTGGCTGAAGGAAGCCAAACTCAATGCTTGAGCTGTCCAAGGATTCACTGCCACAAAGGAAAGGCACACATAAAAGGCAGAGAAGCAGGAATACGTATCCTGAGCATTTTGTTCTTTCAGACTTTGTCTCGAAGTTGCATTCATCGTTTCACAAAGGAATAATTCACTATGAGTTCTGGCACGTATGCTGAAGGATTTATAAATTAAAGTTATGTACAGAAAGCACATCTTTCACATCCTCGGTATACAGATGTCACACAGGAAATAATCTCTAGAAATTAAACCGATCTTAATCATTTATGATGTGATCTACATACCACAGAATGAAGGTCTTGCTGAGTTTTTCCTAATTCTTTTTACAGGAAAATACTGAACTTTGTATATACACATAAATTAGGAGCACTCCTATTTGTAATGCTCTATACCCCAGGTCTGTGCAAAGCAGGGTGTACAGTAACATCAGGAAGGGTCAAGCAGCAAGAAATAACTAGTAACCTTTCTGTCGAGGGCTCACCAGAGTTTTCCCTGGAAAACTATTGCTTTTACAGATACAAACAGAGCATCAGCTTCTGCAAACAACAAAGCAGGATACGATCTGGAGTGTTTTGTGGTCAGATTTAAAGATCCCCCTGCAGAATGCATGTGTGTAATGGCCTTTAGATCAGCCTGCTGTGCCTCAGACAGCTGCATCTCAGAAACATTCCCCCAAAACATCCATGCATTGTATCCCTGCGCTGCCCTGTTTTGTCTTCTTCTTCTTGGGCCAACGTGTTTCTACAGCATGCAGCAACTGGACAATACTGTTGGGCTTTTGGGCTGCTTGTAAGAAAAAACAAATTCCAATGCTCCAATCCCAGTCATAGAAACAAGTAGAGATTATACACAAGGCTTTTCAAAAGTATTTCTATATGAATTACATCCTTCCCATGCAGGATTGTAACAGTTGAGTTTCTGCATTGCTAGCTACACAATTACAGGCAGAAGAGGAAGAAGTTTGCACTGTTCATGAGCAGTCCAAGGGTAAGGTTGTTGGGCTTGGGATGCCAGCTTTACAGACTTCAGCAGATAGACTGTACAATTAAGCTAGATATAGCTACAACATGAAGGAGAGGAAAGGGGGATTAATGAAGACAAGCAATTAGTAGCTAACGGAAACTCATGAATAGATTCCTTCAAGTGAAATCCAAAAGCAGAGTGATTCTAGCAGCAGTACATTTGGAATTAAGAATGAGTTTTAAAAGAAGCTCATAAGGACTACCTTCTGTCATTGAATTTCTGGGAAAATGAGTTTGAGTAACTTGGGTGTTCTGACAGGAGAGAAACAGTCTTAATGTTTTACCATCATCATCTAACAAGCAGAAAGGGTTGTCTTGTTAAAAAAAAAACAGAGACACTGACACTCTGGTGGGTTGGTTACTGTTTGTATGGTGGTTACTGCCAGCTCTGAGATTCTTGGTGAACTGGTACCTGTGTGAGAAAAAGAAATAATTTAGGGATTGCAGCCCACATTTTGCTTTCACCCTCATGACGTCCACTCAGAACTCAGGATGTCTTGCTCAACACTTTGAATCAAGGAACTCTCTGCATCACCTATCCAGAATCGTAGAATGGTTTGTGTTGGAAAGGGCCTTTAAAGTCACGTTGTCCAACTCCCCTGCAATGAACAGGGACACCTACAGCTCCATCAGGTGCTCAGAGCCTCATGCAGTCTGACCTTGGGTGTCTCCAGGGATGGGGCATCCACCACCTCTCTGAGCAACCTGTGCCAGTGCCCCACATATAATGTGTCTGCAGAGTAGCAGAGATGCTAGCTGTCAGGAAACAAAAGCAAAATTAACAGCTGCTTGCAAAGTACCTGGAATGGACAATCTACCACTTAATGGGGAGGTGGGGATAGACCCTTTACAAGGGCATTTAGTGACATGACAAGGGTTATGGTCTTAAAATAAAAGAGGGGAAATTTATATTACACTTAAGAGAGAAATTCTTCACTCAGAGCGTGATGAGGCCCTGGCACTGCTGCCCAGAGAAGCTGTGGGTGCCCCATCACTGGCAGTGCTTAAGGCCAGGCTGGATGGAGTTTTGGGCAGCCTGGTCTGTTGGGAGGGGTGGCAAGGAGCTTTAAGGGTTTCTTCTAACCCAAACCATTCTATGATTTTACAGCCAGTGCAGATAACGGTATTCCCTTTCAGATGAAGCAGCTTAACATACACATCTGCTTCCTGTGAGACACTAACCTCTTTGTTCGTGCCTTTACATTAGTACTGTGGCCTGCCAAAGCTCAGCTTCACAGTCTGGACAGCTCACACGCAAAGCAATTTGATCACATCCAGGATGTCATCTGGATATTTTACTGGGCATAAGCTGGAAATGGACTCCATCTTAACAAGACACTGATTACTAACAACAAGAGGTCATTTCCACAAGCTCTGACATAAACAGGTAGAAAGGGTCTCCACAGAGACCACTTCTGTCTTCCCACCCACCATTCTGAATACAAGATCAAATACACCTAAAACACTGTAGGCAGCTTTTAGCCAAACTGGGTTTCAAAAGCTCCCAAAGCAGACTGCTTCATGGCATCACTACTGCAACTGCACAAAAACATTTCTTGTCACTTAGAACTGCCCTGCTGTGAATTAGGCCTGTTATGTGTATGAAGAATGTATGCTTTCCTTCCACTTGCAACTGCCTTTGATCTAGGCTAGCCCAGTTTTAAACAGAGTTTGGATCAAAGTGTTCCTTCCAACCACAATTATCCTATGATACTACAGCAGCCGAAGACAACAGTCTTCTCAGTTCTTTCCTAGGATAACTAATTCATTCCCTCCTTTCTAGATTATGTTGTTAAGACTTCCAGTCACTCAAACATTGTCCTTGAAGCTTAGTGCTGACCCTCAATGCCATATCTATCTAACCTCCCAAACTGCAGCTACCTTTGATCTGAGCTGGTGCTGTTTGAGCAGGTTGGATGAGATGACCTCCAAAACTCTGTTATTCTACAACCAAGAAGGCAAGAATAAGATACTTTAGGCCTTGCCAAAAATTGTTAGAAACACGGTAGAAAGTTATATATTTAATTGATTCATTCTATTTGGTCATCCAAAAGCACATTCATTTAATACCATGGATGCAGATAAATCGTTCAAGTCAGAGAATGGATTTAAAGTGGACTTACCCTGCTCAGATAGCTGCTTTTCAGTCGTATTCATTTGAGTTTGCTGGAAATCTCTTTAAGAAGCCCTTTCAAGTCAGAGAGCTTAAGAATTAAAAAGAAAAAAAAAATCTAACTCATTTCAGCAGATGATTGCAGCTCAGATTGGAGGAGAGGGACCAGATCAAGCAAGCAGTTATAAGTACCTTAAAATACCATAGAACAAACAAACCCTAGAAAATGTCATAAAACATCAGCAACAATGAGCATAAAACCCCTAATCTGAACTCCTGCTTACCTGGGTACCCCGTGGGTGCCAGCTATTAGTTAGAAAGCAGTAACTGACTTCTCTTTGTATTCAGTAGTCACACCACAGTGGCAAATGAAGCAGTGTTAATATTGTCTTTTGCACAAAAGCAGTATTAATAAGTAATATGAGTTACAAGCAATTGCCTTGCAAAATGTTATCTCAAATACAATAGTACTTGAAAAAACGCTCCCAATTGCAGTTTTCAGCATTCAGTTAAAGCAGTGAGCCCTAATACATATGTGATTTAGTTATTTAATAAGCAGGCCTCACGACAGCTAGAAGCTCCAACCTATGTCCCATTTCCTTTTGCTCCATCAAAGCAGAGATGGCTGATCAGTGTAATTTTGTGGAGCCAATCTGCCATAAGAGAGTGCTGTTTGTTGTCAGGCTACTGAAAAACACTTCTCTAATGCCAAGTAAGCATCTTTCTACTTCATTCTCCAGTACAGTACGAAGCTACATGTAGAATCAAGGGTGCAAAGGAGCATGTTAAGAAAGCACCATGAAAATGGGGTCCCGGTGGTAGCAACAAAGACCACAAATGGTTCATTTTCCATGTGGATCACTGTCTGCTTTATCAGACACAGGCACATTCCCCAGAGCAGAATGAAGCACTAATACCTTTGCATCCAGTTTTCTAAATCGATGCACCATCCTGAAAACAGAAAAAAGACACAGAAGAGAGGGCTGAATCTACACACTAAAGAAGTCTTGGATAACCACCCTCCCTTCACAAAACTGTTCAGAACTGCCTTGCAAAGCTTATCTGTAGCTGGGACATCCACTCCTCATTGGTCAAAAAGTGTTTGCCTACACTTAGTAAGTGTTTACTGCAGCTACATAAAAATTATTGTCAGCACTGAACTTGTCTTTCTTGACAAGACTCTTCTACTTCAAAGTGCTGTTTTTAACACCTCATCCAATGCTGAGTGCATTTATGTACACTTAACGTATTTGTAAATGGGACAGAGAAGTATGGAAGGCTCTGGTTTCTCCCACCTATTCTTATCTCTTCCCTTACATTTGATTCAGAGAAATTCTGAAGCTCTTGGAAGCTGGCTACAAAATTAAGCCACCACACACAGCAGGGTACGTTGCCGTTCTCTAGCTTTCTTTAATTTCTCTTTCCTCTTATAATATTAGTTTGAGAACGCTGGGATTGATCCTAAAGATAATCAACACACCACAATTTGGTAGCCTTAGTATTTTACCAGCCTGACTATTTCTGAAGCCAGTGTGCAGTAACTGATAGAGAGGGGAAAAAAAAGGAATCATCTTATTAAAAAATAAAAAAGGCAATTTTATACTTATCGAATTTATACTGGCTTTATTTATATTCATAATATCTTGTAAAAATTTAGCGCTGCTGAAAACTTGATATCACTGAAAATACTCAACAGAAAGTTAATAAAGACAAGGAAAGGTAGACGTACTCTTCTGAGGTATCACTGGCTTTGGTATTGATTTTGACAAGGTAATTTTCCTTCATGACAGCTTCCCATGACAGAGTTTCATTGTCCTCATTTTTTGAGCCTGGGGAACATATGTAAAATAAAAAAAAAAAAGAGGAAAATAAAAACACAGAGGAAACATTAGATTCAGTCCATTTGTGCATGATGCATAAAGGCTGGGTCAGTGCTTATGTTCAGAAGCATATCTTCTCTGCATAGAGAACAGCCCCACTTCCCACCTGTGAGAAAGTTCTGATAAGCATGGCCCTAATGCATTTTACAGTATGATCCTGGCAATCAGAATTGGTTAAAAATGACAACAACAACAAACAAAAGTCTCTCTAGATTTTTTTTTTAGTCTTTCTTAGTATGCTTTGCGAAACTGCAGCCATTCCACCAGGCATAGGACATTCCAGAAAGATCCAACGTGGGTTTCAACTTTCTGTTTGTATTCAATGTTTCTACATTATCCCATATTGGATTGTTAAGAATAACATCTGTTAGGAACGTGTATAATTCAATTCAAACATTTCAAAATGCTGAAATACTGTCTTCTCTGAAAAGCATCTCCTGCTGATGCTGTAAATTGAAGAATGACAAAGAGCAAGACAAACTTGGAGGCATCAAAGTCCTCTAGGATAATATTTCTGCATTTTATCTTGTTCCAACTGGATTAGTCCAAACCATATGGGTCCTAGTAACAATAAAATTTAGCTAAGTTTCAAGAAGTCTGCATAAGGCCTGTATGCCAATTACAGACATTCTTATCTGTTGGCAACTCCAGACCAACTGCTGCTCTCTAAAGAAGCACCAGTACTGAGCACTTAATTCAATCTGATTCCTCTACACAGTGCTCCTCTGACCTCACAGTCTCAGTTTTTGTCCCAGATACCAACAGACATACATTCACCTGAGTTCCAACCAGATTATTTCTGTAAGCATTAAGTAGGGAAGCAGGGATTTTGCAAGTCTATCCAGTAGTATGCTTTCTCCGTGCAGTTCTCTGTTCCCATCAACACTTCAATTAAAGTGATGCTCTGGCTTTAATTAATTCTTTCATCTGCTTTCACCCCACATTTGTGCATCATCTGTGCAGAAATATCTGTTAATCAACCTTCCCAGAAAGGGAAGTGCTTTGGACAGCTTAGTCAGCACTAGGGAATTTTATAGCCCAAAGATATATGGCCTTTGTCCTAATGAAGTAACAAATCCTGTCTGTGCTGCACGGTAGAACTCAGGATGCTGATGGAGGGAAATAAGTCTGTCAATTAACTCAACTTATCATCTCTCCTCTGCTTCTGAATGGCACTTAATAATTGAAGACATTCCACTAGTAGGGGGAAAAAAGCTTGTTAAAACAATTCATATCTGTGCCCTCTGATGAAGAAAACAAGGGGACAGCTAGAGGAATAAACCATTCCTGTGTTTTTGAGGTGGTCTGCCCACTTGTCCATGCCCAGAGAGCCAGGAAAGTCTCTGCCATTCATTCAATCACATGCTAACAGATGGAAGAGCCTACGAAGAAAACAGCTATCAGGTTGCCCTTGCAGCTAATAGCTGTATCACCTGGTACACGGAAAGGAAAAAAGAAATTCCAGGAGGTCAAGTAATAATCAGAGTCTAAAGCCACCTATTGTACAGGTTACCTCAATATTTAGAGCATACAAAGTCAGGCATCAGTGCACTTGGGAACCGTGCAGGAGGGACACACTACCAGATACTGAACACAAGAGGGTTATTTTACATTCTTTGTGCAGAACATGCAGATGGCTTTCAGCAGCTGCAGGCTCTGAATGAATTTATTCAGTGCTCTAACACACACAAAAAAAAGAGCTTCAAAGTTATCAAGCACCATAGGCAATCCTAAAATGATACAATTAATTTGAGGACTTAATTGATTCATACACATGAAGTAATTCTGCCCCAGAACAGCTTGAACAGGAAAGCACTGGATAACTCTGCACAGTACTCAAGTGGAGTAGGTATCATGATAGAACTCAAAAGCTCTCTAACCAGACCATACCCAAAGCTACTGGGGGACAGGGAGTGAGAACTACAACAAAAGCAACGTTTCTGAAACATCCAGTTAGAATTTTAGCATAAGATGTTAGCAGTAAGAGTTCCCATATCCCAGACAGAGCACAACTTTGAGTTCCAGGAAGATAACAGCTCAGAAGAAGCTGAGGCTTTGATTCGTAACTTAGCAAAAAGATTTCCAATGGTTTTGCATTTGATGGAGAACACAAAGGAGCTGCTCCTCATTTCCACTGCACCTACCTCCTCGAGGGTCTACACAACCCTTGAGCTTTTCCTGACCAAACTACATGGTTTGAGCACAGCACATCATGAAAGAACTGCAATGCATCTGCCACGGAGCTGACTTCCAAGAAGAAATAGCCGTACTCACAACAAATAGATGGTTCTTTACTTTCATTCTTACAGCAGCACTTAAAACATTTCCTCATCACCATGAATATGTAGGCAAAGATGACAAAAGGAAAGGGGATAGTCAAGCGACTGCAGTATTCCTGGACCAAGAAGTAACGCTGGAACTTCCACACTTGGTCATTGTTCTCTTGTACTGACCCAACAGTGTAACTAACAGGCAAAGAAGGAGAAAACACAGACATTATTAGCTATTCACCACGGAACTCTTATCAGAGGCAAGTTACGCAGCATTTCTCCTTATTATACTAAGACATATTTTTGTAAGGTCATCCTGCAGCTGGTCATTTTCACTGGTTTAGAAGCCTATTGAGTTTGTGCACTCCTTTTTAAAGCAATCTGAAAACTTAAGGAACAAAGACAGTGGGGAAAAAAAAAAAAGACAAAGCCCAAAATAAACACAAAAAATTAGATACAGGGAAAAAATACTCCACGTTTTCACTAGCTTAGCTCTAGGCAATTTTCTTCCAGTCTAAACACATGAAACATATGAGAACAGAACACTTTGCTGCAAGATACCACATCTCATTAATTCACCAGCTAACATCTTTCTAAGCAAATAAAATAAAATATATATGTCCCTTTCTCAGAGAGATACTGTGATCACGCGCAAATGATTACTCCTTCATTACATACCCAAACATGGCCACAAGTAGGTTCACAAGGAGGATGTTAGTTGAGAGCATGTATATGCACACAAGGGGAATAGTAATCCACTCTGGGAAGCGGGGTTGGTTGTTGGCATCCAGTTCCACGCACAAGGGCTTGGACTCATTCCCAGAAAAGGTGCAGCGGTCGAAGTTGTAGGTGGTACCTCAGAGGGCAAGAGAGGAGAGCAAACAGTGAACCTTCACTCTCATTTTCTGTTGGTCCAGCATCAGATATTGCAACTGAACATAACAGGTGTTGCGTCCTCATTCCTCCATCTCCATCAAACATAAAACGTTGCTTGCTGCTCTTTGGAGAAAAGGGGACAAAAGGGCAGAGGCTGTTCCTCAAATATGGACAGCTATTTCAGCTATCTAGGCAGAAAAGGTGGTTGGCATCTAGAGATACACACAGGGGAGGACTGAACAGTCCTAAGAGAGCACTAGACAAGGAGGAACTGATTTCTCATGGCAGGCCTTGTTTCAAAGGTCTTAGCCTGAGCAACCAGTCAGCTGCTGGCCTACTGAAGACCACAGATCAAAGAATTTCTCCCCCACTCAAGCAATGGACTGGACAACCACTGAAAGGACAGAGCCTTCCACCAACCACAGAAGATAGCTACCATCAACATCATCAGGGTACTGGCCAAACATAGCCAGGTATGGCTCGTAGATGACAGATCGAAATATCCACTCCCAGCGGTGCTCATTCTTCCTCAGAATGCCTTGCCTGGCTACACCAAAGGCCACCATCCACACAGCAAAGAGGAACAGGAAGAAGAAGACATCTATCATCTGAAAAAGGACAACAAGCAAACGTGACAGTGTCCCACTGCTGTGTGTTGCAAGCCACCCATATCATTTTTCTCCCTGACGTGAGAGTGGAGAGCACGTATGTGGTTAGTACCATTTTCATGCAAACGTACAGCCACCAACATCCACATACAGAAATAACTGACCACTCCCATGAGGGAACTTCAAAATCACTTACATAAGCATAAAAACAAGAACTTTCAGAACACAGATTAGCCCACCATCATCAGACAGGCTCCTTCCACAAAAACCAGACCCATAGACAAAGACTATTTGTGGGACAACTGCAGCCAAGTGTCAAGTAAAAGCAGCCACCACTTCTGCCACCCCAGGTGGCTTAAAATTGGCATTAATATTCCCAACACTGCAGCTATTGGTTTCATACATTTCCAGCTTTCAGTAACATACAGATATATGAAGACTGGCAATACCCTATTTAAGCCTTCCTGTTGTTGCAGACCAACCTTCCCCCAGTGACTGAAACACACCACTGAAATATTTGAAACATGTAAGACAAAAGCTACGAGGAAGAAAAATTTCTCTTCTGTTCTTCAGTCTAATCTTTTTGTAATCAGAAATTCAATCTTGCATGGAGGAAGAGAAATAGGCCTTGCTCTTAATTAGATCCTATTCAAATCTTAATTAATTCTGTTCAGCAGATTTAACAGAAGGAGTGAACTTGCTGCCATCAGCAGAACAGTGGTGATATGACACCTTGTCATATCATTTATTTAAATGTTCTTGAATGGATGCCAGAATCTTACCATCCTCTGCAGCATAATAATTTTGGGTCCTAGATTCCTGCTAACGGTGAAAATATGGATCAGTCTCAGAGTAAAAACTATGTAGTCCAAACAGAAAATGACTCTCCCAGAATACCAAGAGCTTTCATCAGATGAGTGAAGCCTGATGGAGACAGTAAAAGAAAATGAAGGGCACTGGGTAATGCATAGAAAAGTCATGTAAAAATACAGTGGAACACTGAAACAGAGTGAAAAGAGAATAAGTGGAAAATAGCACAGCTAGCCAGGATCTCACACTCTCTCCCACCCAGTTCCACCCAATAATTTATGGTAGAACTTGTTACCTACTGCTATTTTTACACACTTAGCTATATCACTGCTGTCTTCTCTCCCCTTATAATAACAACAGCAAGGAAATCTTGTACCTTTAGGTACCCTCTAAGCTTCATCACAGCACAACAACCACTCTGCTGCACTGAGATTACAAGATCTAAGTTACAGTTGACTAATCAATCACAATACCATCATTTCTTTATCATGGTTGTCAACCCGTCCACTCATGTAAAACAGCTGATGTGAGCTGATAACACTCTGTTATGGTATCGTAAGTAAAATTACAGTCCATTTAAATACAACACACTACAGGTCAGAGTCCAGTTTACCATACTGAATAGTCAATAATAGGAGCCAGGAAAAATCCCAAAGTGCTTCTTACTATCTGGGACATTCACTATTTTATCCTGAAAATTTACTATGCTTTGTATTGCCAGACTTGAAGACACTGCCATTAAATGTATGTCCATTTAAACCACCTTGTAAACAGGTTCATGCAAATTCAGATTTAGAAAGGTTGTCACAATGGCCCAGAAAGATCTCAGTTTAGGGAAGTCACCTTTGATTCCAGTGAAAGACTCAACCTCCATTAAACAAAAAAGACAAAATGTTGCATGCAGGTGCTCCTCCAATCACCTTATTTTATTTGTTTGATTTGTTTTAATGATTTAGAGTCAAGACTGTGAAGTATTTGTGGCCTTCATAAAGAGTTTCAGGAACATGTTGTTTCCCACATTCTAGTTACAGGTTGTAGTCAAAACTTGGAAAGAAAGGGAGGTCATAGAATGGTCACAAGAGAAGATGCTACTCACCTGAACACAATCCCTGCTATGAAGTAGAAGATTGCTAGGGTATCCATAACATTCCACAGATCTGAGAGATACTTACTGCCATTCATATACCACTAGAATGGAAAAAGAGCAGAAAGTAACAGTCACATAGCAGTGGTCAGTTACCTGAGGTGCTCATACATGACTACTTCCTCCCCCCACCTCTCCCACCAGATGGGTCAATCTTCCACCCACTGCAGCAAGAAGGTTTGTCTCCTTGCCCAACTAATACTTTATAAGGCACAACAGCTACAACAGATTTTCAACTTCCTCAAAACGAGTTTTTTAATACACCCAGCAATACCAGAAATTACTGGCAGCATGTTTTTACTGTTAGCATCTCGGGATTTTATACATCTCGAGCTCACTAACACATTTTCTCCTGCAGCCTAGATGTCCTAGGTTAATGCTCCTGAAGTGAGACCACAGACACTGCACTTCAGTGTGGGTTACTGTGCTCAGAGGACACAACCTGATCACATGGATACTGGTAACAAGGAATGCTCCTGATGAAAGTTGAGACTGATGTGCTTAGGGATCACACAAATGAATACATACACTGCTCAGAGAGCTTCTGAGTAGATCACAGTAAGCTCCAGCAGAACTGCTGCCAAATGGGTCAAAGGAGTCTTGCTTTAACCTACCAGGAGCAGCTGAAACAATGTGGGGAGGCAGGAGGGTCAGTGCTTCAGGGCTACTGAAGTATTCTGGCTTCTCTTTCATCAGAGCTCATTTAATAACCTGTCCCTGGCATGTGTTTTAGATCAAAGATGCAGATGTAATTCATTCTTCTAACTACAGGACTCCCTAATTCTAATTTACAAGGTGAATAAGAATCTCTACTGTTTCCCAGAGTGAATGACTTGTAGAGCATCCTGGACTGAAAACGTGTGCAACTAACTTCTGGATTCAAAGCAGAGATAGCTTAAGCCACTGGTCCTGAAGACACAGTCCAAGCCCTGATCATAAACAAAAAAAAAATCCATTACAAAGGCTCTGCAGAATGTCAGCTGCTTACATTAACTCCATAACCTAATTTGTGTTTGGAATGTACTGACTTGTGTAATCAGCAAAATCAACTCCAGCCCTTTAATTCACGTGCAGTTGTTGAAAGTAATCTCATGCAGTGGCAGATGATTGGAGGTTCAACAGGCACCTACAAGGCTGCAGCCTGTGTGATGTACAGCCTCCTGACTCCTGGAAGAGCATCAGCACTTCACGAGGCAGAATTCTGACACTTGGTGGCTCATGCATTGCTGAAGATAGACAAGTATATTTGGCAGCTAGCAAGTTGTGAGGCTCAAGATATTACCAGATACTATTTCAGCATCTTGGGACCCATACACACCTTTCTTACTATTTTAAACACCAAAGGTTGAGTGCAGAGTGAGGACAGCAGATCTTACACCTGTGACACTGGGTTGACTCTCTCTAGGAATTCCCTGCACCAAACATAAGTTGCCTCACTTACAGTAAGGCAAAAAAATATATATATATAACCCACAAAAAACTAGAAACAACAGTGAACTGATGTTTCTCATGATGCATAGGGTCCAAATGTCTTTCACAATGCTGCACTACAGCTGTATTAAATGTAGTAGGCTTAAGTCTGATGCCTCTGTCAATCCACTCACCTGAATGGAGGCTACATCCACGAGACAAAGATAGCAGGGAGAAAAGCATTTCTAGTAGTTGTTACCTCCACAGTCACAGCCTGATTTTTCCCTCAAAATAGTTATCTGATGGCAGCAGCTGCAGTTGGACCACATACAAAGTTATTCTTTCTCTTCCTTTGATGTGAAAGCAAAATCTAATACAAATCCGTTTGTTTGTTTTTTAATTATTAAGGACACAGATATTATTTTGACGGCAGAATTGGACTCATTTTTGTCCAGTCTATCTCAGAGGAAGCCAAGGAGAAAGTTACCTGAAAAGATCATAGGGCTGGGACACTGTTCTGCCTTCTGCTCCTTAGCAGAATAGCTTTGAAGCCAGGATGTCAGCTTCAAGTTTAAACCCACAATAAAGTCTCTGTTTTAGCTGCCCCTCCACTCCCACAATCAAACTGATGCAGTCTGGAGCTATTAAGGAATCACTGGGATCTGAAGCTGTTCTACCTGCTCAGGTTAGTGACAAATAGCAGCACTGGGAGGAAAAAAAGGTTTCTACCCCTAAGCCTTCCCTCTGGATTTTTGCTGGGTGCACAGAGGAAATGCACTGACAGGTTCAGAGATACCAGAATCTGAACCAGCAGAAAAAAAACCATTTCAGTGTTTTCATTGTGACAATATTTTACTTCCCTCCCATTTTCCTTTGCAAGCAAAGCTGGCTTAAATAAGGTACTACCATGACTAAGCAGAAGTATGTTGTCTATGGGTCAGCTGTAAAGGCAATCCTGCACACTGTTCCCACACAACACCAGCACAAAAATGTAGGCAGCCCCAGGCAGGCACTTGGGACTAGCAAAACCATCAGTTAAGACACACTGAAATACGTAATAATACGATGCTGCTCACTGCTCACAAAAGAAAATTAATGAGGGGAAAGGGGGAATGTAGAGGCAAGAAGACAAGAATCTCTTGATACACTGGTGTGTATCTTGATATATCTTCTGTTGAATCTAGTCTCCACATTCTCAACTGCTTTAGCAACCTCAGCCAAGCAGCCCTGAGAAGCATTTCCAGAGGCATCAACAAACCCACACAGCCTCAAAGCTGTGTGTATAGTAGCTCAATAGCCCAAAAGCCTACAGCCATTGGGATGTAAGTAGGAATCAGACATCGGACTGAACATACAACCCAGGAAATGGTTACTCTACAACTCTGAAGCAGGTTGCACTGCCTTAAACTATGGATGTGGGAGGAAACTGTCAATACAAGGCTTTTAACTGAGCATGAAACATTTTTGGTTTTCAAGCGCTGCCTACTTGTCTCACTTCATCACAAAGCAGGATGAAGACCAGCACGTAAAGGATGATCTCCAGGACAGTAGGTTCCTTCTGGAAATCCATGAGCAACACGTAGGCGAAGAGCAACAGGAAAACGATGTAGAAGATAACATTCCAGGAGAAGACTACAAAGGGTGAGGTGAAGAATGACACATAATACAAGAAGAGTTTCTTACTCTTCTCCACAGGCTTTTTCCTGAGGAATTAAAAGAGGGAAAGTGTCTCAAAGCACAGCTTTTATGCCTGGAAATATTTGTCCTCTTTATCAAAGTGAAAATTAGGAAGCTTGCAAAGTCTAGCACAGGACAGCACCGTCAAGGTAATCATAGAATCATTCAGGTTGGATAAGACCACTGAAATCATCTAGTCCAGCCCCAACTCATCATCACCATTGCCCACTAAATCACCAGAGCTATGTACAAGGGGATGACCACCTCATGTCCCTGCTGGCTGCACTAGTGCTGACACAACCAGGATGCCATTGGCCTTCTTGGCCATCTAGGCACACTGCTGGCTCATGGTCAACTGGCTGTCAACTAACATCCCCAGATCCTTTTCCTTCATAATGCCATTCTTCATTCAGTGATTTCAGGCATACAAGTGTATTGGCACGTCTTAACTCCAGATCAGAGGGAGGAAACAACTCATCAAAAGCTTTATCAGCCATTACATATCTTTATTTGTGACTGAACACAGGTTACCCACAGAATTTGTGGAGCCTCCACCCTTGGAGATATTCAAACCTCAACTGGACACGGTCCTGGGCAATTTGCTGTAGCATAGGGATGATCTTGAGAGATCTCTTGCAGCCTGAGTTGCCCTGTGATTCTATGATTACTCAACTTGCTTTAACTCTGTTAAGAAGAATCCAATTGATTACCTGAATGAAATGAAACCACAGCCTATTAAAGGGAAAAAGAACAGACACAGTATAATCTTCCAGTTCTTAGTATCTCTTGAAATTTCTCCATACCACTGCTTGGAAAGGAAATTCTGCAAGGAAGAGGAAAATATGCTCATCTGTTTCAAGAACAACAAAATAACTTAGGAAGGCTGTCATAGCACATTTGATTTAGAAGAAAATACCTTGAGATTTGAAACAAAATAATAATGGTTCCCATATCTACAATACAGTAGCATCAGTAACAGCATGCTAGCTCCTTAGTCCAGCCATCCTCTAGTCTATCTGACAAGGAATTGAATGTGAGGCTAAACAAGCCTTGAACTGATTTATAAGGCACTTTACACAGGGCAGTATATCCACACTGTGTGAACACAGAAGCTGTGCCATGGGAGAAGTCACTTTGGGCAGTCTTTATCATCATTTTTTTTTTTTTTTAATGATTCACTGCTCTAAATAATCTTTCCCTCTCAACTTAGTGTTTGTAGGCAAATCAGCCCTTTCCAGTTTCATGAAGGGACAGAAGCCACAAGAAGGGAAGCATTCCCCACCTGCCACAATCAGTGCTCTTTGGAATTGATATTACCTGCACCCCTGGCTGTGCAATGAATTGCTGGTCTTTTGCTTCCACTGCTAGTTCCAGGCAATTGCTCCCTCCCCAGGCTTCACAGGAATAGGTCAGCAGCTGCTCAGCTAGATTTTCATCATTGCTGTAGCACTCGGTGAACAGCTCTGGAGGAAAGAGGCAGCTCCATAAGGGAAGGAAAGCACCTCTTCCAAGCCTCCCCCCATTTGGCAACATCTGTAGTGCTCAAAGAGCAGGAATTACCCAAACTTGTCCTGCAGCATTAACACTCATTCATACAGCACCTGCTGCATTCTTGCATTTCCAGCACAATCACTCACACACTGAGTTCCAACTTCAGACTCAGTTTTCCACAAACTGGGATGCCATTTCCTCCACGGACTTCAAAAATGGAACATTGAAGCATGCAGATTGAAGAACTCTTTCTGAATTTCCAGCATGATAAATCAACATGTGCACACACTTTACACGTAATACACTTGCACATATTAAAAATTTAGGTCTGGATGAAAAGCCTTGTGAAGCAGGAGATATTTTCTGGCAACAAGCATTGAATTTTCAGTGTAGCCTTGTGCCATATTTAGCAGCTAGTGAAATGGGCTTATCATCATTCAGCTATAGACACAAATGCCAGAGGTCATGAAAAGAAAAATGACTGAATGTATGATCTAGATCTGTGTTCTCAGTAAGTGTCAACACTGCTTTTCTTTTTGGAATAACAAAGGATTATGATATTGTTGATTAGAATTTAGAAATTCAATACACTTTTTATCTGCAATTTATTCTTACTCCTACCTTGCAGTACTACTGCAAATTTGAAGGATGAATACACTCAACCCAGACATTACCAGCACTTGTGAAGAAAGTCTCTCTTAGTCTACACTGCCCTTGCTATTTCAGCCTTGTCATTACTGCCAGGTAGCTTTTCTTACCAATGAAAGAAATTCTCCATTAAAAAAAAATCCCCAAACACTTGTATTTGGAGGCAAGCTGTTCAGACAAAACACAGTTTCTGATGGGAACAGATGGTGTGGAAAACATTTCTAAGCAGTGAAAAATCACTATGTTAATGGAACAGGTGGCCCAGAGAAGTTGTGGGTGCCTCATCATGAGAAGTGTTCAAAGTAAGGTTGGGCAGGGCTCTGAGCAACCTGATCTAGTGAAAGGTATGGTGGGAAGGGTTGGGCTAGATGATCTTCAGAGGTCCCTTCCAACCCAAACCATTCTATATCTCCATGATTGAACGTTGGATAACTAGTTTTCTAAATGAAGGTCTCTTTCTAGTTCTCCCTGAGATGTCATTCCCTTCTTTACAAATCAGGCTAAACTGGTGAGTACTCAGCCAAACTGAATGAATTATCTTTCCTTGCATTCTGCTGAGGAAAATCAACAGGATTTTTGTTTCTCATTATTTGCACAAAATAAAAACACTATTACGCAAGCACAGCTGTGCATTAAGTCTGGAGATCAATAAAGCCAGTAACATCCAAAGAAATTGAACTGTTTCCCAATCTCTGACCCTTCTATTAAATTTCTTCAGGTCTTAAAGAAGGCACTTACCTACTGCTCTTGTCTCATACTCGTTAGCGAGTTCCTCAGACTCACCAGCAGCATTTATATCATTCTTCACTTTTGCCATGCTTTTCAGGAGCTTACTGGCCCCAAGAGCTGCCAAAGTACAACCTCTGGTCTATGGAGAGAGAGTTAAATCATGCAAACCCCTCTGGAAAGGGAAAGTAATACATTCTTTAAAAATTATCCCCTCTTCTTGCAGCTGCTGTGTTCCAAGACAAGAGTGACAAATGAAGACCTAGTTCCATGAATGGTGACTATCACTGCACCACTTTGGTAACGATTTTGTGACCAGTCTGAAAAGTTGTTTTGTTTTACAGTTAGAAATCAGCTCTGCAAGAAGAGAGTCTGCTCTGCCAGGAACTACATTCCTATATTCATAGTACACCAGTCTGGATCAGTTGACTATGCTGGTATGCTCCAGGGAGAAAGTGCTCTGCTTTGGAGACACAGACTAATGTGAGCAGGAGCATCCATTAGCTTTGCACACATTGGCATCACATTTGCAGCCAGTGAATTATGCACTTGAGGCAATTATAACTAAATGTCTAATCAAAATTAGAAATGGGATTCCAATCAAATACTTGCGATCATAACACTTCCATATCGAAGAATGGGGGGCACTTAGCATTCAAGATTGAAAACAGACAAGAAAATGTAACTATATGTAAATGCTAGGTTGGATTGCTGACACATATCTGGCATTATAGAATGAAAATATGAAATCCACGCCCAAACATAAAATGGGTAACATTAAACCTACTTACAGAGCTACCTTGCAATTATCCACCAGAGTTTTGTGTTTAAAGATGGATCCACAGCCTTCAGAGGCCAACAACCCAAGGCACCACTGTGCTGTTTACAAATAGGAACTAAGAGCAATTCAACTCACTTGCTCCCAAATGACTTTGGACAACTCTTTCTTGTTCTGAAGAACGGACCAGATAAACAGAGCTTGCAATGGATGCCTCGTGATAGGACACTCAGTCTAAAAGAAAAAGCAATAATTCTTCAGACCAAAGCCCAACTAAACCGTTTTCTGGAACAAGTCCTTGAAGCTCTACACTATCAACTTCTTTGCTCTAGAGCAGTTTGCACCTGGGGATTGCAAAACCATTGGGAAATAGCTATTAAGCAACAAAACCTTCAAGGAGCTTTGGTGGAAACTCTCAAAGTTAAGTAGCAGTTTTAAACCAGTCCTCCCCTGATTGTCATACATGTTGCAACTCTGAAGTCCACAACTGATTTCAAAAGTTTAATAGCTGATGCCTAAGCCACAGTTCTGCAATTCAGATCTTAGAAATAAGTAAGAAATCTAGAACTACCTGAAATACGGTTCAAAAGGTGCATAACACCCTTGTAACAAGCAAGGTTGAGGGTACAAGAAACCATGGTCTGTACCAGGCTATGGGTCCTAAGTACTCACTCTCAGCTAGTACTTCCATACTGAACTCTGTGTTTATGTTGGAGTCCTTGAAGAGCAAAACTACAAGCAAAACTACAGCACTGATGGCTGTAATAGAAATTCTTATAACTCAACATCCAAATACAGTCACCCATTTTGCTCACAGCTAAACAACCCTTACATGTATTTGTAAAATGAGACCACACGTTAAGTGTAAAATGAGGCAGAGGCTGTCAAAAGCAAATCCTGCTATACCAGAAATAAAACATGATTTTTCCTTTTTCTTTCTTCTCTTTTTTCCCCCTCTCCTTTTCAAGGATGCAAAACGAAAGGAAATGCCTCATCACTTACTGAAAGATGTATCTCCAGCTCATGCTTGTTGTTTTTGTCATCTCTTTTGAGACCTCTTCGGAAGTCTTCAACCATCTTCCACACAAATGTGAGGAGCGCATCATTATAGGAGTTCTTGGCGATCTGCAGGTTCTTGAACACCAAGCTGCTGAAGTTGTTGGTGTACAGCTCTCTAAGGACCTCTGTGGTAAGGAATTTCCTCAGATTCAAACCATTTTCCAGAAAGAGACGAACAAATTTGGGCCTGTCTTTCACTAAGGCTGTGAACATGACATCCTGCAGATCAGCAGACTGGGAAGAAATGGAAGAGTAAATATCAGGGGTCATAAGAGATGTGAAAAGCTTAACTAAGGGGCCTGATACATGTAGCTGACTGCCACATTTTCCTTCAGGCC
The DNA here is from genome assembly GCA_013399175.1 of Odontophorus gujanensis. Lineage (NCBI taxonomy): Eukaryota > Metazoa > Chordata > Aves > Galliformes > Odontophoridae > Odontophorus > Odontophorus gujanensis. The sequence goes on along the minus strand of VXAB01008910.1, from coordinate 184,313 downwards.
AGCACACTTCCATCAGGAACAGTTTTTCACCCATGCAATTGCACTTGTTGGATGGCTTAGAGTACTTTTGGCATGACCTGTGATACCAGTGCTGGGAGGAAGGGGATCTTACTATCATGACAGAGGGTGAGATGCTGAGACAGTGGCTGCTTTTACAATGTCTCTCCTCCCCCTTCTCCCCTGCCCCATATCACTGTACTCAGAAACCATTTGTACCTCCCAGTTCCGGTCATTGGTGAAGATCTCATCACTGGCCAGGTCCAACTGGTTCCACTCCAGCAGCAGCTTCAGCTGCCCATTCCAGTTATCCCTTTCATGTTCATTGGTGCTGAAGGCTGCTGAGGAGGAACAATCCTCTAGGTAAAAGACCAGAGATAGAAGAGCTTCTTGGCATACTTATTCATCTCTGATTTTCACACTCTACTCAACAAGAGCCATACATTAAGTATCTTTCCCCAGACTCATCTACATCTTCCTGACTGCTTTTAGAGGATTCTCAAAGCTTAGAGACACACCTAGTGCCCCATGCGTGCATATCACATCTTCAGTTTCACACACCATGCAGAAAATGGGTACTACTTTGCTTTTTTATTATCTGTTTTAATCTCATTTATATCTTCAATACTAACCTTAATAGGGAATTTTACAGGAGAAAATTAAACAAGCACAAGTAAAACCAAATGCTAAACCAAACCCATCTCCCACTAGGAAAGTTACTTCAAGTTTAGGAAAATGTTGCAAGCGAAGAGACTGATGGTTTTCAGGTTCAGCACATCACTCAGTTTGTGAAGGTACATTTGCTCAGGGCTAAACCTCACTATTCAAAATCCCAGAGTAACCCATCTTTGTCCATCTATTTAAAAAGCAGTTCACAAACAACAAAAAAAAAACCAAAACCACACACACACACACACAAAACAAGAGAATAGAAAGACAATTACTTGCCTTTGTACAGAGCAAAAGAAATGGCATTGCTCACAATTTCATCTCCAGCTTGTTCTATTTTAATAACTGTCAGTAAATAGGGGTACTCAAGGACTTCTTTGATCTACAAAAAGAAGTTTCAATTCAAAGCCATCTAGAATGTTTAGCAGTCAATCTCTGAGAGCCTCTTTAAAAGAAATCTTCCATCACATCGAAGCAAACTTCCTTCTCATCATTCCCATTTCCAAATACAGTTAAAATTTACACAAGTCCGGACAGATGAGATTTAAGCCATCAAAATGCAAGATTAATTTCCCTCTGAACATACAGCAAATATCTGTGTTTCCTTCCTAAGCAGAACATTATAACCCAAAAAAACATAGTATCAGTAATAATGAACTGATTGCCCGGGGCTTACAAACAACTTGCAACAGTACATACATCAAAAATAAATAACAGCAAGTTAAAGGAGAGAGAAAAGTGAGCGAAGGGGACTTACATGTACAGGAAGCAAAACATCATTTTCTACCCCCCACTATGAACATGCAATCACTCTCTGTTCCCTCCTGTGAACTTAGGCAGGAGATAATTAAACAAAAGAGGAAACCTGAGTTACACCCCAAGATAAAGCACTGGTTTTTAATTGAGAAAGTCAATTATCCTAAGTTAATGGATTATTTGGCTGAAGTGTTGTTGGAACAAAGACTTCTGGAAAAAAACAAAAAAAACACAAAAAAACCCCCGGAACATTCAGATTTTCTGGAACTCCATTTTTTTGTCCCTGTTTAGGAGGGGAAGAAGCATATCTAAAACCAGGTCAGTAAATGCAGAGTTTGAACAGCTTCCTGTGTCTGGCCCAAGCAATCCAAGTCAGCAAATGCTTTCCTTAGTCATCCAGTTTCCCCCTCTCTCCAAAAAAAACTACTCTTGTAATAAGCAGTCACTATGGTAACTAAATTCTGAGGGTTCTGTCTGTGGTCAAAGACTAAAAAAAAAAAAAGGTAAAGATTTTTGCTGGTGTATGTACAGGGCTACACCTCCAGTTGCAATCCATGTAAGCAGTACTAATAAGTCCAAACTCCATTCAGCAAGTGTCCTGCTCAAGATGACACAGGGAGATGCTGCTCCATTGAAACACCAGTCAAGTAAGCCTCTAGACCTAAAAACTCTCCTCCTAAACAGTAAGGAAAATCTGTCTTGCCTGGTGCCATGAAGAAACGTTAAAACTTTTTAAACAAATGAGAGAATTGTGGAGTAAAATTGCTCCAGTTTCAAAGCCCAGACACATTCTTTTCTTCCAAAAGCTGTCTGCTCCTGACCTCGTTTCCCTTCTACCCTTCTGCTGCTTTAAGCCTCACACACTTACCCATTTGATCCAGCTTTCAGTCTCCTCTTCTGAGAGCCTTGAAATGGTGCGAGGCAGGTACCTGAGCAACCTCTCCTTGACACATGAGGAAGTAAGAGTGTCTTCTGCCTCCATCAAGCTAGCTATAACATCAGCTATCCGGCCAGAGCCTTCCACAACAACACAGGGAATTTTACTCTTGATGGCCACATGGATTGACTAGGAAGCAAAGAGAGAGAGATGATGACTTGCAGCATATCTGTGCTATGAGAGAATACTATTCAGCATGAAAGCCTAGCAACTTTAATGCAGAATTATAGCATCATTTAGGCTGGAAAAGGTCAGATTCTAACAACATGGCCTACTAAGTCCCATCACTAATCCATCTCCCTTAGCACTATGTCTACATGTTTCTTATATGCCTCAGGGGACACAGACTGCACTACTGCGCTGGTAAGTTCTTTCAAAGCCTGACCACCCTTCCTGTGAAGATATTCTTCTCAATATCCAACTTAAACCTACAGTCACTACTCTTTTACAGCCAAGTATTGCTTAAGTAACACTTTATTTGTTAGAGGAACAAGCAATAGTCTTGTACATGCACAGACTTGTGCAGCACAAAACCTGCTGATCACTTTAAATTGATCAGACTCCGTTAACTCCTTGAGAAGACAGGTTTTACCTATAAATGAGCAAGAAGGCAGACACAGATGTCTGAGTAAACTATTAAAATTAATGAGTAATCCCTATGATTGCCCTATGATTGGCCCTGAACTATAACCTAGTAATTTTTCAGAGGAGCCTCCTTCCATGAATGAAGCATTTGATTTAACACAACTTTTATCATGCAGACTAGATAGCTAGTAAATGTGTTATGCATCATTTCTTAACAGTGGTTTGATGTCTCTCCATACATTCAGTCATACAGCTTCCCAACTAGCTGTACTGCATCCTGTATAAAAACAACTCCTTCAGTTGTAGTAAAATCCTCCCATAAAAGTTGGCTATTTGGAACTAAAAGAAGCTAGCACTTACAGCAAAGCTTCACTCTAAAACTTGAATGGATGCTTTCATCTCATCTTTATCTTTGGACTTTTGATTAGCACATTGAACTGTATTCATCTACAGTATGCTTGTGGGCAAAGCCAGAATTAATCATGCAAGTGGAACAAAACACCAGGAAACTTACAGAGAGGCTGGGGTGGTGATTTCACAGAGTGATATAGACTAATTGATTAATGTTAGCAATGAAGTGGTAACAGAGAGCGTGCTTAGCAGTATTAAAAATACTTTTTGTCATCCAGTTTGACTAGCCTCAATACTAGCTGCCTTGTTCAGCTCTCTAGACTTAAACCAGAAGTGGCTTACAGTTCACAGGATCAGCAATAAGGTCAGCTCTAGCAAGCTATAAACTGGAGTACCTCCAACTGATATTCTCTGTGTATGAAATGAAAATCCTAATGTCCACTGATCAAGTGAAAGGCAAATTTTGGCAAACCAAATCATCAGATAAACTTGTACAAAGAGGGTCAAGAGTGACACGGTTGGCAAAGACTCATCTAATTGCTGCTCAGATTAAAACAAGAAACAAATATTTTTGTGCTGGATTTGCTATAAGAGAACTGAACTGTCCTGGCCAAAATTTTTGCAGAATGTCAGCCTGAGGGAGAAACTTTGTGCAGAAGATTTCAGCTGAAACATGTTCATAAGCTTGAAAGAAATTGCCAGCAAGCGTTAGGGCAATCTTCAGCAAATAATAGGATTGGCTCCTGTATCACAGTGTAACCCCTAAAAATACTAGAGCAACGTCCCTAGTGTCACTCCTGGAAAAAAGTGAAAGAAATAAACTTACTTTCAAAGTCTCTTTCCCTCCACCTTGGACAAAACATACAATTGGAATCTTCCCGCCGTAATTTGATTCTATAAAACGTGCCAAAAGAAAAAGGGAAAAAGATTCAACCCATTAGCACAGTTTGACTGACTCATTCTCCTCAGTATGATGACAGAATTTAAGTTGTTTCTGCAATCATTTTGATACCAGTTTACTGCTGATTCAGGCAAAATCTATCAACAATTTTTCCTGTTTTTAGTGAAAACTCAATTTTCCTTAACATTCTGCTAAGTTGACATCAGCCTTCTCCAACTTTTTTTCTTCCTAGCAATCACAATTCCAATAGCTCTGAAGTCCCCAGAACAGCTGATTTTATTCTATCTACCTATTGCTTTGACCATGTGGAGTCTAGATGCAAGTTGAAGATTCCAAAGTGCTGATTCCACGTTTTCAATTGTAAAGGAAAGCTAAGAATCGTGTGACTCCAGCAGCTAGTTTGTAAGAGACACAAAGTGTAGTAATTCAGAGTGCTTCATCATGACTAACAGCAAATATGCTTCAGCTGAGTTACAGTTTCAAAAAGAAAACCACACAAATCTTTAATTAAGAACATCCTGCCAATGTCTTTGTCTTTTTCCCTCTTAGCAAAGAAGGAGTCAGACAGGAAACTGTTTATGAGCAGGGTGCAGGTGGATCAACACAAATAATTTGTGCATAATATCAGCTGCTGTGCTTCACCTATGTGGAATTCAGTGCCAGTTAGGCTACATGCAGAAGTCAATGGTCAGCTTCCAACAGAAGGAAGAGTAAGAAGGGCTGCACTGCTGAAGGATTGTTGTGTCCTACAGAAGACAGCAGTCACATGAGAAATAGAAATGAGGGGAAAAGATTGCACCGGTGAAGCCCAGTTGATCTTCAAAGTGCTCAAGATGCAATGCAGATAACAAATTCCTTCCGCTCAGCATTCAAGGGATGCTTCTATTGCTCTTTCTTTCCCTGAAAAAACACTGAGCCCAAAGCAAGCAAGGAGAAGGAGGTCTGCAACCTGACATCCACACCTACCTGGGATAACTCGCTCCGAAATGTATTTCTCTAACTGAGTTCGTACTTTTGCCTCTATCGTTGGGTGCCCATGGGTGCCATTGTCAACAAGTAAGAGATGGGTGTGATTGTTATCCAGGCAATAGAGGGGATCTCTCTTGAGATCATCCATTATGTAATGGGCCAAGTAGTACCCCTAGAATCACAAGCACAGCGTTTAACAGAAATGCAAGGGCAAGGCATGCACAAGTCTTGAAGGTCAAACCAGTGGCAGCTGACCCCCAACACCAATTATTGCTCATCATTTAGGGGTCTGTGTTTCCTGACTCCAGACACTAACAGTCTCAATAGCAATAAAACACAGTGAGAGAAACCTCATGAAAGAGCACAGTACAAATATCTTGTTTTCTTTACAAGGAAGAGGTGGCACAGAGTGTCTTAGTTCATGGGAATCTCTACTGTGGGCAACTATGCAAGGATCTCACAGCAGATAGAGAAATTGTGGAAGAGGTTATTCCATAACTCTGCCAGACCTGAAATTAGAGCAGCTGAACCACCATGCAGGTGTGCTAAGACCACATATGGAATCACTTTCTGGTCCCCCCACCAGGCCCGATGCATGAGACCATCTTGAACATGAGAACACCTCAGTACCTTCCTGCTTTGGAAAGAGCTCTTAGTATTTCATCTCACTGCACTGTTCTGAAGAAAAGCTGGCCCCAAGTTGAATTGTTTCGGGTACACAAAGGCTAAGTGTTGTGTTGCTAAGTTGTTGTTGTGTTTCTACACAAACATTTCATTGGAAAAAAAGTCTGGCAAGCTCAGGTCTACCAGAACATAATAAGCAGAGCTCTTCACTGATCACTCAAGTCAGTCATCACATGACTGATAGCATCAGCTGAGCCCATTACTGCTGAGAGCAGCAATCAGTCAGGGATATAATTTGCATAATTTAGAGTGGAGCTCTGTCCTTGTTTCCCCACTGACTGTATATGCATCTTACCTCATTATCACCGCTGCGAATCAGGCTTTCTCTGTTGGAAATCATGCCCCAGGCTGCTATGCCAATAGCCACCACATTCTCCTCAGAGCTCTGACTGACGGTGTTATCTCTGAGGACTTTCCCAATGTACTTCATCAGCCCGTAATGTGTGCCTCCTGTGAAAATCCAGGCCCCTGGGGACAACATGGAGGGATAACGTGGGAGGATGCAGCGGAATGCCTGTCCTTTGAAACACCACAATTCAACTCCCACTCAAGACGAGACACTTCAAGGCATTTATTCTTCAGTTAAACACAAAACACATGCCACACAGCCTACCTTACATCACCACGGGCATCCAGATGACTAGTTCTCAACTCTGTAACTTATAAACAGATAGATAATGTTTGCCCCAAGTGCACCAGCCAAGCAGAAACAATGCAAACGCTCTGCTTCCCTGCTGAAACTGAGCTGCTTTCTCTCCAACATCCTTACACAGCTGTAGCAATGCAGATTCGTTTGCAGGTCTTTACCTTTGGACTGAGCAATGTAGATCAGCCTGCTGAATATCTTGCGCATTCGGGGCTTGAGAGCGAAGTTCTTTGCCCCTCCAGTGACAGAGATGACAAGGTTAGGGGTTTTCAGGCGCCAGTGCTGTGTCATGAGGTCATAGAGTATTTCAGGGTCTGTGTCACACGACAAACGGATGTACTTCAGTGAGAAAAAATAAGAGAAAAATAACAAGAGATAAACACTGATAGCTGGAAACAGACCTGGAATCGTATTTTCTTCTCTATGGCACACTCCCACTTCAACAGCTGGTAGACAGAGAGTGAACTGATGAACAACTGGAGCTTAAGTATTCATTTCTTCCTCTGAGGCATCTTTATATTCTCCATACAACCAGACACCACTACTAAGACTTCTGAGGTACTTTTCTCTATAGATCAGGTCTAGAGATAAGGGACAGTCTTAAAGCAGAGCACTGAGTGGGAGTTTCAGAGCAGCAGCATAGCGAAGAACATGACTGCTGGCTTCAAGATCTCCCAGCTCTGCCTTTTCTCAAAACTGCAATACAGATCTCCAGCTCCCTGGTTGAGATGCAGTGCTGAGCCTACACTCCATATTCCGCCACATACATCTTGAACTGCACAGAATATAGACTGTACAGCCCATGAAACATTATTTTTGCCACCACTAGTGAAAGTCATCGAGTCATAGAATCATCAAGGTTGGAAAAGACCTCCAAGATCACCCAGCCCAACCATCCAGCTATCACTAATATTTTGCCACTAAACCATGCCCCGTAGTACAACATCTAAATGTTTCTTGAACACCTCCAGGGTCAGTGACTCCACCACCTCCCTGTGCAACTCATTCCAGCACCTGACCACTCTTTCAGAGAAGAAATTTTTCTAACATCCAATCTGAAGTCCACTGTCTTTGCACTGAACTGTGACTCTAAGAATCAGTTTGGTGTGAGCTTATTACAGCTGTGATAGCAGTTTTCAGGTAGTCTGGTAACCAATTGTCTGTGTTTGTCTTAACTTGAGCTTACAATGATGACAATTCTGTGGAGACTGAATAATTTATGTCCAGAACAGGGGTGGTGTGGAAGAATGCTGACACCAGACAGCGGAGGTACCAGACTATAAAAAGAAATCAATGAGCAGTAGCAGTCACTGAGTGTAAATGTGTGAGCACCGAAGAGAAAGAGCACAAGCAAACAGTCTTGAAAAAAATCTACATCAACAACTCCAAGCATCCCAAGCCCAAGGAGGAAAGGATCCCCATGACCAGTACTGAACCTCCCTTCAGAGACCTACAGAGTCACTGTAAAGCTTCCCAAACCTTCCACTAGTGGACCCTGGACTCAAAGGATGAGCACCAAAAAATTTTGTGGGATAGCAATTCTAACTATAATAAAACTAACTGCATCAGACTCATAGCAAAGTTTGAACGCTCCACAGGGATGCCACAAAGAACATTAAGTAGATAACTGGGTTCAGATAGACCTACCATCTCTCCATTTCCATATCTTAACCCAAATAACACGCTCCTATGTTCTAGGAAGGTTCCCAAGCCTAGTTCTGCCCAACAGCCAATGCAACTCTTGTTAGTTGTGTAGCTAGAACATATTTCTCCTGAACAAGGCCCTGAACCGTACCATCCACCTGGCACTTCCCACCCCTAGTCCTTGCCAGGCTATACCCGTGCAGCAGAATGCAGCTTGCTTCTTCCAAAATCCAACAGTGCCATCTGCCTGATACACCCAGCTAGTGCATGCCGACCAATACACCGATCACAGGCAATGCCCGGCACTTCAGCAGCTGAATTCAGATGGGTATTCAATGAAGCAAGCTTTTCTTTTCAGACTGAAGGCCACCAGAACATTAAACAGTGTTCTTGGATTGTTCAGCTCTGAGCAATGCTGCTGAAACAAATGAGCTGAAGTAGGACTTACTAAAGGCAGAATTTTTATTAGCTTGTTCACATCTAGCATCTCTGCCAAAATAACGTGTCCTTGGAAGTGGGATGCAGGGTGCACATCTTCCTGCCCCTCACTGACTTTAATTACCTTGGATTTGGGGAAGGGGGGCAAGGGGAAAAAGGCATGGAGGAGGAGGAAAAGGAGAAGGGAGGAGAAAAAGGTGAGTGGCCAGAAAGCTCTGTAGGCAGCAATGAAATGCCATGCAATGGTAAAGCCATTAAAAGCACAAGTGATGATTTTGGGGAGTAACAACCAGGTATGTGTGACTGGCTTCTGTACTGAAGTGCACAGATCCACAGAAGAAAGGACTTATATCCTTCCAGATGTGAAAACCCTATGATTATTATCTCACAAACCCTGTTGCACCTTCAACAGCAAAGCATGTTACCTATGCTCCTTCCCCAGGAGTCACACTGGTACACTCTCATACCGTTTTCTTTCTAAAGCATAAGTTTATCCACACTGGAAAGGAGCAGTATTCTAAGAAATAACCCTGCCTTCAAGTTAAAGTCAGTCAGGAACAAAGCACCTTTATCAGGAGCTCAGTCATTCAGGCACTTAAGCTTATCATGCTGGGTTCACTACTAAAGATGGCTGGACGCCTACCTGTGCAATCTGGTCTAGGGAGCTGCTTTGGCAGGGAGGCTGGACTAGGTGATCTCTAGAGGTCCCTTCCAACCCCTACAGTTCTGTGATCCTGTGAAAAGGGTGCTAAGTTGTTCTTAAAAACACCATCTTACAACACCATCACATTTCAGCAATAGTGAGGACCGCAGAGCAGGCAGTGCAGCAGCACACCGATGCACTCAGGGTGCAGAGTCCCTAACAGACATCACAGGTCAAGCTGAAATTATTTCTTTCAGATTCTAAACAAAAAGCAAACAAGCATCACCTTCACCCAGCCATTCTTTTGTCACACTTGGAAACACCTTCATGCACACACGCACACCCCCAATCTGTCTACAAAACAAATAAAATAGAAGAAATTGTTCCCTGTTACAGCTATCACAGCTTGAGAAATCATCTTGTCTCTTTTCTAGCCTAACTGTTCCCATTTCCTTCAGAATAAAATCAGCTTCATCTCCCTGTTTTCAGGAGCTCCCACTGGCATCGGATTCAGGACTCCCACAGCGGCCTGACATACGCCCTTGAAGAAAATTACTTACCTTTCCTCTTTTCTCTATATTTTCAAAGTGAACGTCCCCGAAAGCATCAGTAGGAAGTTCCTTAGTGTGCTTCTTATAATTCCATTTTTCATCATCATTGATCTGAGTGCCCTCTATATGTTGACTTTCAGGGTATCCACACTTACACAAATTGCCCCTGGAAGAAGAGTGAATGGGCCCATGTGACTTCTTTCATTACCCCAGTGGAAGTTAAAACACCAGCAGCTTAATTTTAAAGCTTACGAGATGCTCAGAAATAGAGCAAATCTCAGTATCAGACACCACCAGAAGTGACCATATCAGCCCCTAACCTGAAGGATACAAACAGTTTACTTTCCTTTTTGTGCTCTTAACCAGGTAGGAAGAATAAGAAATTAGAGTTAATGATTCCATGATGAATTCCAGCTCTTCTGACCATGACTGAACAATACCCCAGATGCAGGTTAACAGACCAAACAAGCAACGACAACCAAAAGAGTTGTTCGAGCAAGACTGAGGTGAGGTTGCACTGCTAGATTCAGGCTCCTATCAAAAAACTGAGTCTGCTTCCCAACCAAACCCTGCCACGTGGCTTAGCAAGAAGAAATACCCTCAGCTCCTGACCCCGACATCTGCAAATAAGAGGAAAATATCTGCTTACACTGACTTGCTGTCTTTTGTAAAGAAGACACATTCTCTCTTCTTAAAGTTTTCTTGAATGAAGTTGACCAAATCCTTGGAGGGGAAAAAAAAAAAGAATTTCTTTCAATAGCTTATGAAACAGCATAGACCTCAGTAAAAATATTGTCAGTTCAAGCACAAAGTGAAATTGGTGTGGTATTTTAAGTCTCCCTCCTCAAAGTGGTTGGCAGGGGCAAAACAGAAAGCACTGAGGGAAACTGACCAAACACAAAACATCACAAAGAGGTATTCAAACAAAAAAAGTGATATCTGTACTTTTCTATCAAGCGCAATATAACAGAAGGTGGAGCTTCCCTCCATAAAAAAACCTTGAACACCAAAGCAAACTTCATACCCTAAGAGTTGTTAAAGAGCTTACTTGAATTGCAGCAATTGTAATCTGAAAGACCCACACAAGTAAGAAAACATCTTACTCGAATTCAGAGGCACTACACAGTCAACTATAGACTAGAGAGCATTTCCACTTGCATGGATCGCATGGATTTCCAAATAAAGAGGTTAAAACTGATGATACTTTCCAAGCTGTGGGTAACTCTGGTCCATCTGGCTGGGAAACCTCCATCAAAGCAAAACACACACATCAATCAAACATCTCCCAAGTCTACCAGCAATGCCCTGATACTCACACTGTCATTGCATGACACATCTATGCTGCGAGACATGCTGGAATTGAGGAGCCTGGAACTCTCAAAATTGCCATTTCTTCGGTGCCGCATGGTGCCTGTAGAAACCTGGAATGGCATGGCAGAGGAGAAAGGCTCACTGCCACAGCTGTTCCCTTCAATAGATAAAATCAGCAAGGACACAGAGCCCTGGGAGGGCTTATTCAAATTCTGCACAAAAAATTTACATTTAATCGATCGCTAAAATGTGCAATTAACACTCCAAAGAAATCTTTTCTCCTACTTCATTCCACAAATAGGCTTTCCTCTTTCTTTCCCCACTTAGAAAGAATTCCAAGTCAACATGCTTTGAGAAAGGAATGTATGTGCCATTGCACACACATCAGTTTACCCCAGAATTTCTCCCCCTGCCGTCTCCGATGGGCACGCTGAGGACTTGTGCTATCGAGTGCGTCCATGCACTCAATAGCTTCCTAGTTTGGTGTGTGATATTAAGAAATAACATTTCCAATCACAGAAAATGAACCATTGTGTAAAAAGAAGTTGGTCCAGGAGTACATCAGAACCTTAGAGCAGATGCAGCACCTTAATTCAGAACCCTCACATCCCTGTGCCCTCCTCTACCAACGACAGCCAAAGGATGCAACCTGAAGGAGAGTAAGTGGATTCATAGTTCATTAACATGTCAACCTTGGCACCAAACACACTCCAGATACCCTCTGGAGCATGTAAGTGTGCTGGCTTCCCTCTGGTTGTAGGAGCATCATGTTGGTTGCACCATGCTTCAAAGCACTGAACAAAATTGCCTTTATGCTAACAGCAAGGGCTTCAATTTCCTTTGCGTTATTCTGCAACAAAATACTGAAGGAGATCTGCCTCGGAAGGTCAGCAGCCAGCTAAGGCAGAGAGCTGAAATCCAACTGCTTTCAATGCTGTTTTCTCTCCTGCCGTTCTTCCCACTGGGTACACTGGGGTCGTGCCTCAGGTAGTATCACATAGAGAAACGCTGCCTCCCAGGTGCAGCAGCACTCATCCTCCAGCTCTGACAAAGCATCTCTGGGTGAGAATAGAACATTTCTGAGGACCAGAAACTATCAAGTGGAAAACACACAATTTAGTCTCAGAGTCTGACTGAAAGGGGAAAGGTAAAAGCAGCTGAAAGCAGTTGTCATCATTAGAGCAACTCCCAAAGCGAGAAAAAAGGCAAATTTCCACAGAAACATTTGTATTTGTACTTCACTGTCATTAGATAACACAAAAGTGGATTGTCTAAAGCAACAGCAAACACACACTACTTCATTCATCTGATGATTGCATTGGGAGGCATAGCTACAACAAACCCACTGTGCAATTCATGTTATTTCACGTGATCAATTTTTGATGTAAAAATGTTTGTAAGGGTATTGCTCAAGATAAAAGATCCATGGAGAGAAACAAGTGTTGGTCTGGATTTGGGAAGCATTTATTGCCCCAGTTTTACTTCACTTGTTGATTTGCCTTGTAAGTTAACATCAAAAAATGGACCATGGACATATCTGTACGCAGAGAAGATTAAACAGAATAAAAGGAAATTGATTTACTCATTCAGAGCACTAAGGAATTTCAAGTTTGTCTCACAACATTTGTAAATAATTGATAAGAATGAGCACGCTGCAAACAAACTGAGAAAAGTTAGCAAGGGTGAACCCTGAAAGCCATGGACTTGTTGAAGTTCTGAAAAGCTGCCTTGGTAGCACAGGGCTCAGCTGATATCTGGGAGAGACTTGTTCACTCCGTGGGCGTCTGAAGCATTTGTACATATCCTAAAGAGATGTGACAGCTATAGCTTCTGCAACTGGCAAACACAATTCATTTCTCATCATACTTCCAATCCGTTAAAGAGATAGGAAGGCTTTCTTTAACAGCACAGACTACTGCATGGAAAGTCTAACTGTTTGGAACTAACACGTTTTGGAGAAGAGCAGATAAAAATCACAACAGTCTTTTGAGCTGTATGGCTTAGCATACAGCTTCCATAGCACTTAAAGGAGCATTTTCCAAGGAAATCTCCAGCCTGGAAGCAACTAATGGAAAAAAAAAATCATAAGAGGTAAACAGCAAGTTTTCACAGAGTCTTTAACAAACATTGCTTGTAACAGAAAAGACCCACTTCCATTTCCAGAAAGGTTTCAGATCCAACTAAACACAATCTGCAGCAACAGAATTCTAACATCCAGCTTTAAGCAAAGGCTTCCAAAAAGGTAAGAGTAGTGCCAAACCTTCAGAAGTGCAGCCACCTCAGTTTCAGCATATAAAAAGCATGCACTGTCAAGCACAGGAAAAACAAAGCCTCGTCGTGTACCGGTGCAGAGCACTTACCAGAGTCTCCAGAACGTGCCCCAGCAATTCTACTGAAATCATTACTCCAAGAGGAAGGTTTTGATATACTTGAGCTTGCAAAGCCCCACCTTTTTTAATCTGTGTCATGCTTTCCTTTTAAGGGAGAGGACAGACAACGAGAAAATGCACAGGACTAATCAACGGTAGGATTGCTCACCAATTCATTCACCAATTAATAATGAAGGAAGGTGTAATTGCAGCAGGATGCAGGAAATAAGTATCTCCTGCAGGTTGTTTGCAGGAAGTGGAGAAGCTGTTTCTGATGCCAATGTACTCTAGAAACTGATAACAACACTGCAGCTGATTAATCCCACCAACAGCACTATTACAAAGCCAGAAGTGTGAGAAAATGCTTGCGAGAATAAATAATCAGATTTTAGTGTATCCAAAGATAAAATACAGTTCTAAAATCGACCGCCATGAAACTATCCACTTTGGCAGAAGTCATTGTTACTGAAATTCACAGCAACTGCTCGGAGAGGCAGGTTTCTCCCAGTCCCCTCTCCCAGCAGAAAGCAGAGCTACCCAGTGTGTGCCCGTTTAACCACCCACTCAGGACAGATGTCACCACACAACCACTCCCCACCACCACAAGGACGTGCAGCAGGAGGAAGCTGACCGACTGCCAAGAGGTGGCAGCAGTAAAGGGAATGGATCTGCCATTTCCATTCTGCTGCCTGGCCTCCAAGCAATCTGTGATGGAAACAGATTTGTTGACCCAAAATTTCATGTTACTGTTGCACATAGACATCGGCGTTTGCAGAGGTCTTCATTTAGAGGCTTCACTTCACTCTGCAGTTCCATAGGATCATATCACAGAATCACAGAACAGCTTGGGCTGGAAGGGGCCTCAAGGATGACCTGTTTCCAAACCCCTGGGCAGCAGTGCTAACCACAAGATCAGGTACTAGGATCAGGTTGTCCAGGACCCCATCCAACCTGGCCTCAAACAGCATGTCAGCCCTTCAATACACCCTGCACACTTGCAATTAATGACTTACAAACAGACAGGTGCCAGGGACTTCATTGCTCCAATTTCTTTCCTTCTTGGCTTGGTATCCAACAGGTTTGCCTACAAAACAAGGAAGAAAAAGGAAGGAGAAACTAAACATTTAGACACTAAAAGCTGCTAGAATCACACGTGGAACTTGGTCCTCACTAAAGCCATGCAGCCCATAATCGTGACATACACATGCCACTTCACTTGTTCTAAGACAAGTTTTAGATAGACAAATTCTATCCCATTGAGTCCACCCAAAGCTGGTAGTAAAAACTGCTTAGGAACTCAAACCAATGGAGGCAACTGCAGCTTGCAGTTCATTTTCTGTGTGATGTCAGACCAAAGGAAAATTTTTCCTTTATCTCGTTGCCTCCCAGAAATGTAGGATGTGGTTTCACCATCCATGAGAGAAACATTCCCTAAAATAGCACAGGCCAGTGACCTTTTATATAAGTCAGGAGGGATTAAGGCTGCTTGCTCTACATGCGTGCTCAAGCCCAAAGATGTAATTCATCATGATCCAATACTCTTCAGAAGCATAAGAAAACAAATCAAAGACTTGCAGCTAACTCTCAGAGGGAGCTACTACACTTCTGTACATCTTCTGCCAGGGAAGAACAGTTCTCAAACAAAGCAGTTCCTGGTGATGTTCTGCATTCACAATCTGGATTCCACAGGAATACAGTTTCCAGAAACAATGTGGTCATCCATCCACAGTACAATACAACTGAAGATGAATCTTGACCTGTGGCTCATACCTGCATTGAGTCACTTAGCCACAGCCCTGAGAAAGCAGCCCAGCTGCCATCTCTCAAGATGGAGAACTAATGAGTAGATAAATGGGAAGCTCAATCCTTTTCAGAAATTCAGAATTGGGGAAGAAACCCTTCGGTCTGCTCCTAGGTACAGGAAAAATAGCAAGAGCTACTTCACAGGCAATAATTCACACTTCCCAGTATTTCTGCATTCTTGATCTAAGAATACACCTCCAGATATTCTAAACCTACACCAATTACTTCAAGTGATGGCAAATACATTAATATTACCTGTATTCCAGCAAAAATTCTACTTCTACCAGAGATTTCAATGAAAATGTGCCAAAACTCTACAGAGTTTGCTGTCCTTCCCAGTCCACACAATGTACTGATGAGTACTTCAAGATAACTCCAGTTTTGGACTAAATCAAGGTATTTTTTAGCAATAAAAGAGGTGCTACTATGGATTCTTCTTCAGATTCTGGCTTAAGAACTGCATTTCTATGACCAAAGACATAAAAATCTTTATCCTCAGGATCAGCATTTAGAGACTACCTGTGTCATTATCTACGCAGGAATCAAAATACAGCAAGGACTTACATTACTAAGAAATGAAAAGGAACAGTATAAAAATTTTTTCCATTGTTCCAAAGACTGTAAGGAAGAAAGATATCTCTGTACACAAATGAACCTTGTGATCCTTTAGAAAAAAAAATACAAAAAAAGTGCAAAGCAAAAGAGCAGATCTAAGGCAAATGGTGCCTGAAGTGCTACAGGGATTTCTGAACCCTGCAGTCTCCATTGTGCAGAAAAGTCAGATGTTATGGGGTTCAGTAGCTAGAAGTAAATCATCTTTTGACCCAGGACCTATCAGAGCTTCAAGTGGGCCTTTTATTGCTGAAGGCAGAATTGACAGTGCACCTGTGAAGTTGACCAACGTATTAATTCTATTTTTGTAGGTTTTAACTCAGTTAGCCTCAGTTCACCCTACAGAGTTCAATTTTTTTTTATGTCAAGTAGTACCATGGGCTGGCAGCATTAAAATCACCAACCATTGGCCATGAAAGCCATATTAAGAACAAGCCTGCTTTGGCTAAGCTCTGAGCCACATGCAATCAACACTGTTTAAGAACAGTATCTCACTGGAAGTTTTGACACTGGTTGCCCACAGTGGCCTTTGGTTTGCCATTAGTTGCCTGTGCTGGTCACTGGTTTGCTAATGGAGTTTGACAGTACGGTCACCATGCTGCAGAACTCAATGGCTGCACAGATTTTGGGGTCACCTGTTCTCACCCAAAACTCACAGCTGAGCTCAAACAGCTATGCAGATGGGCTTTGCAGCACTACCCAAGCACGATGGATCAAATGGACAAAGAGGTTCTGCTGAGTGTTGTCATCATCCTTTCCTCATCTAAATTATCACCATGGATCAGCAGAGAGAACAAGATGCCAGCCACTCTTGTGGAACAGCCAGGCTACTTTCTAATTACAGAAACATAGCGTTACATGGAGATTCACAAAAAAAAAAAATATATATATATACATTTCCACATTTCTATCACAGAAATCCCTTTGGACTTATTTTGTTTTGGCTAACACATTTCTGCTGATGTAGTTTCACAGAGATGCTCGTTTACTTTGTATGACTTGCCCTCTGCATCCCTCCTTCTTTTATGGCTTTCTATAATGACCTGCTTCTTCCTTTTCTATCCAAACAGCAGAAATTCACCTTTAGCAGGGACAGCAGACTGTGTGACTCTACCCTTTTAATAGTGTGAGTTCGGAGGAGAAAACAGTCCGTTCTCCTCCAAGGAAAACAGATCGGTTTCATCATGTCTCCAATTCAGACACAGCATTTCTGAAGTAGGAGAGAGGGAGAGAAAGCAATTAAAATTGTTTAATGTGAACTGTGAGGCAGGACTCGAGCACTTTCTCAAAAGCACGTTGAACATAATTGGCATGAACTTCACGACAAACCTGGGGAAAAAGAAGGCTAATTACTTGTCATTTCAATTTCATCCCCTTCATCTCTCCTACTGGTGGATAAGGAGAACTTCTGCAAAAATTGCAAGGAGAAAGGTCAATAGAACAGCAACAATTATCCCACAATGCCTTGAAATAAACTCTTCAGGTTAAGCAAGTGGACAAGCATGGATTTCCCCAGGAGCACACCCAGCTTGTGACAAAGAAAGAGAGATCTGAATCCTTCCTCTGTGCGCGGACTGCATAGCTCCTGGCCTCCAGTGCTACCTAAAAGCTACAAACCTTAAGCTTCTGGGTAGGAAGTCAAAATAAGCACTCTGGAAATTAGGCACCTCTGAGCTAAGCACTTGGATGCTCTGCGCACCTACCAGCCACAGCCAAAGACTCTTTGCTTTTGGACACTACGGGCAATGTACTGGCTTTACTTCTTGTTCACAACCAGAAGTTATACTTAACTGAGCCTTACTGTTTAATTATGCTTCCTGAGGTGGAGGTTTAATTAGTTTAACATATTAAGGTTCAGTAAAATGAGGGGCTTCAGAAGGTGGTTTTCATCCCAAGAAAAGTCAATGAAACTATTTCAAACTATACCAGGTTTGGGTCTTTATGGATCCTGGAACACCTAAAGAGCTGAAGCTGCCTCTGAGGAGACCGTGGCTCCAGAGATACGGTTTTGGTCTGCTTGCTCTTCATTGCATTCAGGAAGGCAAGTGTACTACTGGAGATCAATCAAAGCTGTATAAAGGATTCCCAGCTCCAGTGATTCTTATTTCTTTCCAGTGGAAAACCTTGCACAAAGTCCTATTTCCAGCTGGCTGCTCAAGTCACTAGGATTTCATATTAATTACCAGAAGCAATTCTGTTATTTTTAACCCACTGTTTTTCCAAGAGGCAGCACACTGATCTATCAAGTTTGCAATGACATAAATGATACACCAGTGCAAAACTGCAGTACTGTGACAATCACAGACACTAGAACTGTTCAAAAAAGGATTGTTAACAGTGCCCAATGTAATTGGAATCCCCTATTCCTACTCTGAGCTTGCTGCTAGGCTCACTGAAAGGGGACAGCTCACCTGGATATGTCCAAGTGTTCCTTTGCAAGGATACAAAGACTTCTTCTTACCAGAATTTGAAATTATGACAAAACAGAAAGCTGCAGATCTACCCTCTCTTATCACTTATTCTGCTGTTCCACAAGCATTTAAAATCCTTTTTAACAATTCCTAAATGCAGACATTTATATTTATTTATAGTGTGAGAGCACCAGAAAAATGGGTGAAATCACTGATATGCATGTTAGCCCAGAAAGCTTTAAAAGCACATTTTTGTGTGAAATATTAATAGGCATGAACAGAACACTGTCGGATTCTTTCTGTAAAAGCCTTAAAAATGAAATAAATCCACAAAAAATAATGTCATTTTCAGCTTATGAACTCTCAGAGTGATTGGTGATTGCGCACCTCAGGCTTTTAGGCACTTAATTTGATAGAAAAGAGGAAAGGGAGAGGAGAGGAGGAAAAAAAAATTGAACCAGTTGCTCCATCACAGAGAACTAATTCTACCTCAGTTCACAGGCATACTTAAGCAACAAAAATAATCATCAATTCCAAGAGCAGAAGGTGCAATACACACATTTTCCCAGGCCTAAGCACAGAATGTGAAGTTTCCACAAGTCTGATGTGATCTTTTTTTGTTGCACCAACTAGTATCTACATCGTAGTTGTCATAAACAACATACAGTTGTCTGTCTTACTGCTGGTTTCTAGTCAGATACAGCTAATGACACACTCATTAACCTAGAATAAGATTTACTAGAGGGGTGAAAGGATTGTTAAGGTTGGAAAAGACCCCTAAGATCATCTAGTCCAACCACCAACAACACATACCTAGTAAACCATGTCCCAGGACAAGGACACCTTTATCTCTTGTAATAGAGAAGCTGGGTTCAACCAAACTTGGTGAAATCAAAAGTCATGGAAACGCAGGTGACAGGGAACGCAGAGAGGACAAAAAGGATGCAAGACCTCATGCCAAGTCCATGGAAAAAAATAGTAACAGCCACTCTCCAGATTTAAGGTGAGAAAATCTGACTGAATTATCTGTGGGCACACAGAGGATCTGACTCCTGGAGCCCCTTAAAATACTAAAATACAGAGTCCTTCACTCTCTACCGCTGGATTTGCCGCTGGAAAATCAGTTTGAGAAAAGAAGGATCAATTCCTTTTCCCCAGTGATGGGAGGAAACTGTTTTCAAGAAAATTTAGCTGAGGTCAAACTGGGCAAGAGTTCCCATCCTAGATGAGACTGTTCAGAAAAGTTCTGAGCTAAGGACAGTCTTAAATAAGAAGCATTAAAGGCAGCATTAATAGAGAGAGCAACCAGCTGTGCCAAGAACTTCAGTGCTCAGCGAGAGGCAAGGAGACAGGGAGACAGTTAAAGTAATGCAATTCCCTGGGGATGGTCAGACTGATCAAGGCACAGTTTCAGTCAATTACCCACTGAAAACCATAGCTGAAAGCAAGCAAACCCTGAATACCCTTTTTACAGCATCCTCCAAGGAAAAGACACTCATGGCAAATATATACAGAAGCTTCCAAGTCATCATAAATTAGCTAAGATAGGTTTCTTTCATCGACCATTATTTTCTGCTAATTATTGCCTATGTGCTTAAAAACACTACGTTACCATCTATCCTGACAACAAATGACTCTCTAGAACATATTGGTCTTGAATACGGAATTCAAAGACGTGTTTGGTTTTGTAATCTCTTGAAGTCTGGGCACACTTGCATCACAACTGGTATACCTTGAGCAGTTCAGCAGCACAAGGCGTTCATTCATTACTTCTCCAAGATGCCACATCCACAAGCTTAAAAACAACTTAGCCCAATACCAGAAGTCTCCTCCGTACTTTCTGTGTTTCATCACCCTTGGTTTCAACTGGAAGCATTCCCTACAGAAAACAGTTTCACCATACAGTCACAGTACGGAAGGAGGTATCATGTTCTGGTAAAGAGCAAGGCCAACAAAAGGCAAATGTTATCTTCACACCCATCATTAAAATAACACTGTCACTTCTGTCAGCTACAATCTCAAAGATGGCACTGTTCTCTTCAGTGCCTTCATGTTTCTTACCATTATTAGTCACCTGACTGGAATAGACCTGAACAGATCATCACCACCCTCCAAGTTGAAGGGCAGCCTGATGCACCTTCGTTTCAAGGACCTGAGCCACCTGACTGACCACAAAACCATGGGGAATGTAATTGAGGGCAAGGGGGCTTCTCAATTCAGAAGTTGAGGGGAAACTGTGCGAGGAGGGCACGGACGAGGAAGGTCAGCAACTGTTTGCTGAGACAGCACAGAGCTCCATGGGGTTTTGGTTTCTAGAACCATTTGGTTTCTGCTGTTTGCAGATCACCATCTGGCCTGGGAGAGTTCAGATTCACCAGAACCTGCTTTGGGAAATCAGCACGACAGGGTATCTCCATGAAGTGCGTGTTCCCCAATGAACACAGCACAGAGTATTAGAAAGACTCGTTCTAAACTTCCACATCAGCTTCAACTTCCCAGCTTCTCCAGGTTACCATATAGCTGAAGCCACAAAAACAAGGCATGTGTTTGGAGCTGCCACTCCCTCCTTTGTGAGAGAATGCACTCCTGATCAATTGAAAAACTAATGAAAGCATTTATGATTTCCAGTTTCCCTGCAACTGCTGAGAAAGGTTTTCACCATTAACAGTTTGTATTAGCTAGCCTGGAATCTGCAACCAGCAGCATTTAAAAAGTAATTTGAAACTGAAAGCATACTTTGGGGGAAAGTGTCTCAAATGTCAGACAGATCTATTAAAACAGCCCTTGACAGACTAATTGATAAACCCTTCTTTTTTTAGTGTGATATTTGTATCGATTTTTTAAAATAGCAATCCCATTACCACACATTATCAGCATACAGAAGTATCTCTCAGAGAGTATTTAGCATTGCAACAGAACAAAGCCAGAATTAGAGGGCAATCATTTTTCACCACTTAGAAAGCGAGGTTCAAAGGCGAAAGAGCTAGATCAACACTTGGGTGTCAGAAAATGAAATCCATCTCTAAATCAGCAGCAGTGCTGACCTCTGTCATCCAAAGGCACTCCATGCTCTCCACTCCCTTCCCAGCAGCCAGCTCTAAGCATCACCCAACCCCTGGGCTCCCTCCTGAGCTGTCAGTCCTGGAAATCCCCTTTCTAATCCATCTAACTCTAAGCAGGTTCCCACTGTCACAAGGAGGAAAGCTGAGAGCAAACATACATACCCATGTGGGGCTGATTCACCATGAATGCAGGAAAAGACACACCCTGGCAGAAGATAGATGGGAGAGGCAGGCATCTGTCTTCACTGGAGTTTGGTCCTGCCCATAGCAGGAGGGTTGAAACTCGATGATCTTTGAGGTCCTGTTCAATCCAGGCCATTCTATGGTTCTACGACTTTCCTCCATCAGTTGTCAGAGCTGTGTAAGGATAAGTCACCTTACTCTGAGTTCCAGACAGTTTTGTGTGATACAACCCCTCGTGCACACAATTAACAGTCCAGGTGATAGGACAAAATTGAAGAGCTGAACCTTTGAGGCTTTAGTTCAGAAACATTTGCCTATGTCCTAACACAGGAACAACATTAGGAGGGCACTTGAAGCTTCACAGGACTAGACCAGCAGACCGAACAAGTGCTGCTAGTCGGAACCACACTTCAAATTCAACTCCTGTCTGAACATTGTTCAGATAGCAAGAAGAAGGTGCTGCTAGCAGAAATATGCACAAGCTGCAAAGCGCAAAGCTCCATTCTCTGCCACCATTTAGTGGTGGCTTTTATCCTAGTTTTCCTATGGACAACAGAGAGGAACAGCTTGCTACAGGCTTATGAAAGGAAGAAATGCTCACAGTGAAGGGTCTCAATGAAAAGGAGTCTCTCCTCTAATTTGAAGATGTCTGAATCACAGCAATACAGAATGGTTTGGGTTGGAAGGAACCCTTAAAGACCATCCAGTGCAACATCTAAGCCACAGACAGTGACATCTTCAACTAGTCCAGGTTGTCCCATCCATCACAATTCAGAGCACTCTGAATGATAGGATGTTCCCATCTTGTCTGGGTACCCTGTTCCAGGGTCTCACCAAACCTCATCATGAAAACTTCTGTATTATCTCCAATAGAAATCCACTTCCCAACCATCATCCCTTGTCCTACCACTACAGGCCCTAGCAAAAAGTCCTTCTGTGTTGATTTTTGTTTTAATTAGCCCTCTTTATACACTCAGAAGACCACAGTGAGATTTCCCCAGAGCCTCCTCTTCTCTAGGCTGAACAAGCCCAACTGTTTCAGCCTTCCTTCATAAGAAAAGGTGCTCCAGTGTTTAATACTCCAGTACTGACAACTGCTCTTGATCCACTCATCACTCCATACCGATATTTGGAATCGCCCCAGGACCTTGCACTTGGCCCTGCTGAACTCCAAGAAGTTCAGGAAGTCCAACCATAAGCTTGACCAGGATTTTAACCCTCCTCTCCAGCATATCAACAGCACTGCTCTTCCTGGCGTCATCTGGAAATTTACTGAGGGCCCACTCAATCCCACTTATCCCATCTACAGAAAGGGAAGAAGAGAAGATCCAGGAAACTACAGAGAGGTTAGCTTGAGCTCAGTTCCTGGAAAGTTACAGAGAAAGCTCTCCTGGGGGATACTGAAAGATGCTTAAAGAATAAGGCTGTTACCTGGCACAGTTAGTATGAGTTCATGAAAGGAAAGACCTTAGTAATGCAATCTTCTTCTGTGATAACTTCTATGATAAGGTCACTCACTTGGTGAGTGTAGGAAAAGGAGTGGATATAATCATTCTGGGTTTCAGCAAGGCCTTTGGTACCATCCTCCATGGCACCCATCTGGAGAAAGTATCCATAAAGATAAACAGATTTGTGCTATGCTGATGAACTGACTCCATAACAGCACTCCAAGGGTTGTAGTGATGGCTGGTAGCTGGTCACCAGCAGTGTTCCTCAGGGGTTGATTCTAGAGCCAGGTCTGCTCAGTTTTATCAAAGATCTGGATGCAGGATTGGAGTCAAGATTGCTGATGATACTAAACTAAAAGGTGCTACTCACTCCCTCAGAAGCCTATTTCAGTATCAGACCACGTGATAAAGAACAGTTCAAGCACCAGGAAGATGCCCACTGAGGTAGAAATGTATTGCATGGCTCCCATAGGGCCTCAGACACTTCTTGCCCTTGCGAGCCTGCTCTCACCCCAGCACATCTCCTTCCTACCTATACCCCTGGGTAGGTGGGGAAAGTTATCACTGATAGAGACTGGCAGGGCATCTGTCAGCTTGTGGGAGATGCAGATAGATCATTCTGAAGAGACTGTCCAAAATCAAGGTGCACATCAGTCCACATTTAGTGCTGCTTCAGTGCAACACATGCTGTTTCCAAGGGGAAGAACCATAAGCTTCTTCACAGTTTCAAATGCATACACCTACTGACAGCACTCAGAAATGCTCAGTTTCTTCAGCTAATCTTTCCATTACAGGATCCTATTACCTAAACCCCCCAAATCTTAGGGTCAAAGGGATATCAATTTACTTTCTAAATGGATTCTGTGCTGTTAATGGAGAGGAAAAAAACAACACAGTGAAACAACTTGAAACAAGGTCATGTACCAGAAAGGTGCACACCATTAAAGTAGAGATTTAAAGCCAGTTGCA
Source organism: Odontophorus gujanensis (assembly GCA_013399175.1). Lineage (NCBI taxonomy): Eukaryota > Metazoa > Chordata > Aves > Galliformes > Odontophoridae > Odontophorus > Odontophorus gujanensis. Next base: position 160,374 of record VXAB01008910.1, on the reverse strand, counting down.
TTATTCCACAGACCCAATTCTGCTATAGAACTGGAAATTCAGATTCGTCCTTCCAATCCCATTCTCCATAGGGCAACCCCAGTAACAGCACAGGAACAACAACAAAAAGGAGCTGGGGTGAAACAGAATGGAAATCTCTCTCTCTCTCCCCTTTACTCTCACACAACCTGCAAGCTCTGGGCTCCAACACCTCCCAGCTCTCCCCAGCATTAGATTTCAAGGTATAGGTCCCAGTGTTCAGGCAGTCCCCAGTTCAAGAGCTGTGATGTGTTTTCCCCAAACCACCTGTAACTAATTTATTAGTAGTTAGTTATCAGATTATTATTAATCAATTATTAAATTCCCTTTAAAGATGTTCTCCTGGCCAACGCAGCTTTAAGAAATAGGTATTGGGAATAAGCATTCACTTTTCCCAAATGCCTGAAGGGTCCAAAAGACACAAGGGAAGAGTTAAAGCATTTCAATTGACTTTCCTCACAGTGACTCATGGCCCTGAAGGAGAAGCCCTTTGTTTGATTTGTGGTGCCCGCTCTGTTTGCTCTCTGGTTACCCCACTACTCCCTCATACTTCTTCCTGTGCCCTTGGATCCTCTCTCAGGCCACATGGACCTTCCATGTGCCTTCTGCTTCCCACCAACCCCTACATTTTCCCCTAGGTGCACACCAGAGCCTGTTTCTTACCTTTTTTCATGGATGGTGACCTCAGTTTTTAGTTCCTGGGCCCTCGGATGGCCCCTGGTCACAACACAGAACTCCAACTGCCTTTTCATACATCCCAGAGGTCTCCAATTACTGCAAGACTCCTCAATTTCACTTTTTTTTTCCTTCTTTCCCAGCCCCAAGTCACAAACTCACACACACATACCCAGTGAGAGAAGCCTAATTTGGGAGGGGGAAAAAAATAATCTTCCAATTGAAAACTAAGAAAGTACAATGTTTTTAAACGGCCACAAGGAGGAGTGAGGGTAGAGCTGATACTACCACTGGAGTTGCAAAAGGAGCAGAGTGCCTGTGTTACAAACTGCCCACTTCCACAAGGCACAAGCCTGAATTTGTTTCTGCAATAGAATCCTCAGCTGACAGCCCTGGCCAGAGTGGATTAAAACAAACCTCTTTGCTTTTCAAAGTGATACTGGGGACCTTGCTTGAATGTGGAAAGTCAGAAAGCAGGACTTCATTAACTAATCAATATTTGTCTCTGAAAACATTTCCCGCTCTTACAAAGCTTTTGGAGTAGCAAGCTTTCAGGTAGCATGAGCATGGGGGGGAAAAAAAAATCAATGAAGACACTGTGTGAAGAATGAGAGGACTAAGTACTCAACCACAAACATCATCATCATACTGTGGACTGCAAGGGCCCTGAGGGTAAATAAGCCTCAATTGCCCTGAGCAGACTAACCAGGAGCATCCAGCTGCAGTACCCCCATGGCCATGGACACCCATTCCCTTGGATCTTGCCTACAGCCTCAAGCCTTCCAAGTGCTGAAATCCCTAAGGGAATCCTGTTTTACTCTGTTCACAGCCAGCACAGCACCCTCCTCCTTTGCAGTCATGCAAATACACACACTGTCATCACCAAAATGCTCTCCTGAGTGCCATCAGCCACCGTCAGTTGAAAGCAGCTTTGGTCGTGGTTCATGCAGGACTGTCTAACTTTGCCACGTGCAGACCCTGTGTTGCCCAAAGGGCAGCCACATACTGTACCCAGAATCAACTGTGTATGCACAACCTGTGTCTGACATGATTTGCAAGTGCTCTTGTCCCCCTGAAAGCACAATGAGATGAACCAGCTCACAGGCTACCCGCAGGAGAAAGGCACAGCAGGAGGACCTCTGCATTTGCTGTGCCAAAGCAGATGCATCTGTGACAGCTGGACACAAACATCACCTCAAGCACTTGCTGTTAGACCAGTGCTTGCCTTACAGACAGATAAAGCACTGCATTTGGAAAGAGGAACAGAGTAAATATTTTAGTTTCTCTTGCCAGCATAAAGAATTGGGCAATACATATTTATCTCAGCACAATCTGAAGAAGCATTTAAACAGGAAGAGGTACTCCCATTTTTGTTTCCTTATGAATTAGCAAAATAAGAAGGCCACTGAACTCTTTTGAATCGTGTTATTCAAATTAAGTGCTTGAAAAGTTCTAAAAGTCTTGCATATATTTCAAGCATTGCATACTCTCCCCCCCCCCCACACACACACACACTATAATAAAAAAAACTGTAACGTCTTCAGCAGATTAGTTCACCTTCAAAGATAGCACTGTGTGCTGGGGAAGGTCACTGACTTGGCAGTCAAACTTTATTCAGTTTAACCCATTAAAGCCCAAATCTTATTTTTCTGATTTGCCCAACACCTGACTTGGCTGAGAGTCAGATTATTTGGGGACGTGGGCTAACTCCCCATAACAGTAAATGCAAACCCTTCTACTCTGCCACCTTCAGGCAAAACGTGCTCTTGCAATGCAGCTTTGAATGGGGCCCCTCCATCGCCTGCTGTTTTCACTTTGGCTCGTAGTGCCATGCTTCTGCTGCTGCATCGCTCGCCTTCACCTCAAACCCAAACAAGCGCTTGAATACATGAACCAGCAGCAGAGGGAAGAGCTGACAAACACCGCCGCACAGACGTTATGTCAGCAGAAAAGCAGCCTTCCCCACGGTAAGCAAAACAGGAGAGGGAGACCAGCAGTCTGAAATGTGTACTGAATGAGGAAGTGTACGGTTTTGCCAAAGCACTGCAGCACAAACGCGGAGATATCAGTGTCTTCCTTAACAGCAGGAGCTCCTCCTCCTGAGCCACGCAGAAACGCTGGTGCTGATGTAGCAGCAGCAATGACAAACGCACCCTCCAGGTGGAGAAAAGAGGCAACGCAACGGAGAAGTGCCAGAGAGAACAGGATTCTTTATTTATTTAGTAGGAAACGCAGACTACAGCAAGATTTAATTTCGCCCAACCAGAGGCAGCTACAGCTCGAGCAGTAACGCTCTGTGCCCACACAGAGCCAGCATCTGGTCCTTTTAACCCCACTGTCTCACCCTGGATGCAGAGCTGTGCAACCTGGGCTAGGGAGCTGCTATGGCAGGAGGGTTGGACTTGATGTCCCTTCCAACCCCCACAGTTCTGTGATACAGTGAAGCACTTGAAATATCAAGGCTTAGGATGGTCGTATATAAGGCTCTGAAAGCACAACCAAGTCCTTTCTGAGCCAGTCTAACAAGTACCTCGACAGGGATGCATTCCCAAAGCACAAAGTAGTTTGGCAATTGCCTCTCATCTACTTTTCTTAAATATGAGGGAACTTTCACGCATGTAAGGCAGTGATAACCAAATCTAGTGGGAAAATAATACATGCAAAGAAGCTCAGTAGTAACCGAGTTGCACCAGGGGAGATTCAGGTTGGATGTTAGGAAAATAGTTTCTCTCTGAAAGAGCGGTCAGGTGATGGAATGGGCTGCCCAGGGAGGTGGTGGAGTCACCGACCCTGAAGGTGCTCAAGAAGCATATAGATGTTGTACAACAGGGCATGGTTTAGTGGCAAAATATGGGTGATAGGTGGATGGTTGGACTGGATGATCTTGGAGGTCTTTTCCAGCCTTGGTGATTCTATGATTCTATTCCCTTTGCCTAGGATTACAGGAATAAGAAAATGTAGGTATGTACAGCCGTACCCTTTCCTTAGGAGTTGTTTAAAAATCCAGCAGTAACATGACATTAGCAGAGACCAAAATAGATGCCATCACACCCACTTTCTTTGAAGCCCATGTTACAGCTGCTCACATCAGGAGCCCGACAGTCTGAGATGAAATGAAACCAGAGCTTGGGGCTGGAAGCCTGCACCCAGTGTTAGGGGATAGCTCAGGCCCACAGAATACAGCAAGCTGACCCCGTGGAAACAGGCGCAGCTGATTTCAGCCACCCAGCTCCATACCACTTAATCTGCTCTCCCTGAGTCAGCATTCCCTGGCCAGCCCTGGAGGAATTGGGCAGGTGTACAGTTGCCTTCTGCCAGACCACAGGAGTCTCTGTCTCAAAGATGGAGATTTAAGAAATATAACATTTCTGATGCTAAAAATAAGGCTCGCTTTCCACAGACAATATCCTTTCCTGCATACCTGGTGGCAGAGCTCCTCCATCTGTCAGAGGACCTTCACGCAATCAGTGCTGAATAACCAGTGCCCCACACAGCAATTGTTAACAAACTGCACTGTGCTAAGGACTGAATCCAACAAAAAAAATATAACTGCAGTTATATGAACCTGCACATAGGTTTCCTGACAGCAGCCAGAGATAAACTTGCAAGCATTTCCTGAAATAAGGACTAGGCAGACAGTAAAAGTAGCCATTGTTGCTAGCATTCCTTATGTTGCTTTTTTGTTTTTTTTTTCCCCTAGAAAAATCAGGAATATATGCGTGTATGCCTGACTTTTAACTAGTACACAAACTAGTTAAGTCTGTCTTTCCACTTGCATTCATTTTGAGGGATTTGAGCTACCATCTCATGCCAGCATCCATTTACCTAGGTTAAATTCACTATATTCAAAGCCCAACAGGGGTCTGTAGTGATGCACATATCCTGGTACCTACAGAATAGCAACCAGGGCATTTAGAATTATCACAGCGATGGTCTTCAAGTGACAACAAGGTCCTTCATGGTTTCCATTCAAACATCCCTGTTCCTGTTTTGTCACAATGCCCAGCAACATGCAAGAGACACGTGTTCTAATTTTGCTACTAGTTTGCCCCGGGACATTTTAGCATTTCAATTAAAGTCCCATTTAATTCATACTTTAAGTCTCATTACAGATACGTAATGCAGAAAGTACATTCTACTGTGGAACCTCATGCTAAGAAATCCTGGCAGGAGCCATTGCAATGAAAATAAATTTCCTCCAGGACCACGTCCAGGCAGTACTCTGCTATGGATCTCAGCCACAAAAGGAAAAAAGAGCCTACACTGCTGAATGAGAAAATAGTCCTGTGCCATGGTTGCACAGTGACAATTGAAGAAGTGGCTACCTTAGTGCCAGAGCCAAGTAATCCTCGACAGAGAGCAGCGAGAACACACTGAGACGTCGCTCTGGGATTGAAAGCTTTCACACTACTAGGCTGTAAGGGACATGTAGTAATCATAGTGTTCTTTTCCAACCTTGGTGCTTCTAATGTCATCCAGCCCAACTGCCAACACATCACCACCATCACTAGGTGTTAAACCAAGCATTACAGGAAGAAGAAACATGTAAATCAGACATGATATGGCTCGAACAGCTTATGCAAAGTTGCTGTGCAGCGACTGCCTTCTCCTTTACCCCTGGACCTCACACGCTACAAAAATTCAGGAGCAGTTTGTTGGTACTTCCCTTCGCTCCCAACATTTCAGGGCTGCAAGCCTTGGAAGCTGCACTGGCAAGGAGCAAGCCCTGGGGCTTGGGCCAGTCTAAAACTGCAAGAAGTACAATTCACCAAGCTAGAGGCAAAGTGCAGAAGTCATGTGGAGAAAAGAACCTAAAAGGGAGAAGAAATCCTAGCTTTTGTTGTCTGTCAGCACTTGAAGACCAAGGGATGTTTTTTGCCACAGGAAAAATAACGATGCCACATAGAATCACCAAGGTTGGAGAAGACCTCCAAGACCATCCAAGTCCAACCTACCACCAGTATTTCCCCACTAAACTCTTAGTGCAACACCTAAACATTTCTTGAATGCCTCAATTAAGTCTACACATTTCCTGACCTAGAAAAGATTTGTATAGCAACCAGTATGAGATGTCATTTCAGTCTGCAGACATACACCTAAGCAAACAGAATGTGAATTTGAACGTATTTCTGTGTGCTATCAGCAATCTCAAAACTGTGTCCTTCCACGTGTCCTACAGGCTGACACTTCTGTGCAGGTCTGACATAATAGGAGCAGTCCACCCACTACTCCTTGGGGAAGACAGTAATCCAGAATTGTGCCACCAAATCTCATCAACATGCAAATTTAGTTACAATGAAGAGCTGAGACCTTAATTAGGCATTTAGCAGCCTGCTGCATTTGTTTTGGTAGTTTTCCTGTTACTGTTGTGACTGTTGTCTGTGCTTTCACATAATTAGGAGCAGCATATTGTCTACTGAGTGCTTCTAATTTCTGAGGCTGCTTTTTAATGCAAGTGAAAAAGATGTAAGCAGACATAAGCAAGCAAGGCAAATCAACACAGTGCTGGTGTGGGCAAACTTCACTTTCTGCTCTGAGCAAAGACCTGAAATGATGAGCAGAACACTTTGTCATTAAGGAGTGCCCCTTGTCTCCTAGCTCATCCAATGCTCTCACTGAGCAAACCTTTCAACCTCAGTGAGCTTCAGGCAGAATTTCTTTGGTTTAAGATGCAATTTAGTAGAAGAGGCACTGCCTCAGACCACCTCTAAATGAAACACTTCTGTCTGCTGCACAAAGTCATGCGTGGACTAAAGCATCCATCCGAAAAGTGCTGGGATCTACTGCCAGCATCACCAAACACTTCCTTCACAGACAGGTGGGGCCAAAAGTTCAGAATGCTTGCTTGAGGAACTCTTCCCAGGAAGCATTTTAGCACCTGAAACAGAGCGTGGCTGCATTAGTGCACCTTCACAGGCGCCCTCCCAGTATGAACTGCTGAACCCTGCAGCTCAATATGATCAATGTTGCCTGACAACCACTCTGGTGCCACACACAATTGAAATCCCCAGGACAGTGTTCCTTCAGGCTGCCCGTCCAACAAGGATTTGCTGTAATACCTCACCATCCCACAAATGTGATGGTTGTAGAGCAAGAGGCACCAGCACTAGGTTGGCTCCAACTGGCTAAGGACAAAGCTCGAGCAGCAGACACCAGAAGAAGGGCTTTCCATCACTATGCTGAAATAGAGCTCACATAAATTTGATTTCTTTAATCCCCTCACCAAACCTTTTAATAAATTCTTTACCTATGAAGAAAATCACACAGCACCACAAACTAAACCTAAGCAAAATTAAATCAAAGCGTGCCCATTGTGGCTTTGTCTATGGATGAAGCATGCATTTCCTTAACCTCCCGGCCTTTACACTTTTAAAGCATGCACTCACCCCTGGGAAAAAGAAGAAAGAACAAACAGTATGTGACAAAATGTTACCCACGTCACCTAACATACTGCTGGACAGTGCTGGGATACTGCAGAAGCAAGGACAGCCCAGGAATGTGCGAAACAAACAGTTTTGCTTTTCATTTCCTTCCCACGCTGTGGAAAAGATGTTTTGATCTCCAGGACTCGAATGTTTCCCTGCAGCAAAAGGTGATGAGATCAGGCACTTTGCTGGCCAAGCAATTACGATGACTCTCCCAAAGGGAACTATTCTGTCTTCAGCCACTGCATTCAGGCACTCAGCATGCACGACTGCAAACGTTCAACCAGGTAATTAGGAATCAATCTTTTAAATTACGGGGAAAACAACCTCCCTCCCCTGCCAAGCTAATAATCTTCCTTAGCCAAACATGCCTGAACTCTTATTTATGGCTTGAAAGCACTGAGGGCATGGCTTTAGATACCACTTTTCAGGCTCTGAAGTGATGGCTTACTATTTTTCACCATTAAGCATCTGCATCTGCAAACAATTCCAGTGCAGATCTTAGGAGATTGCTGTTTTAAGCCTTTCCCATGCAGCTGAACAGAGAAATGAAGAGGTCATAGTGCCTTGGCTTATTGAAGACTAACTACAAGCCAGTTGACAACACTGCTGTCAGCAGAGTCATCCAACTCATCATACCTAAGACTGGAGGAAGCAAGCCTGTTTTTGTAAAACACAGCAACATACTACAGATAGGTCTGAGTGAGGACTGAACACAGATAAAGGGAGGATTGCAACTTGATGGAAGCTGCTACTCCATCTAGAGAGCAGCCCAGTACTTCCCACAAAATATATTTGCATGGATGATCTTGTTTCTCCTTTGGTAATGTGAGAAGTCAAGGCCTCCTGTTTTAACACATTCCAAAAGTAAATGAAGTTCACAGAAAATATACGTTTGAACCCAGAACTGGTGCCAGAGATAGAAATTTTATCTCTAGTAGCATTCTGCTACCCTTCCAGAGAGCATTTTCTACTGGGAAAAGCACAGCACAAGGCACTGGCCCCTCAGAAGCCCAGACCTATCCAGATGCATCTGCCCTTTGATTTATATTCTCATTTGTTACCTGGAAAGTCATTGGCATTCTCCTACTAATGCGCTCAGTAGCTTAGACCCAATTTATAAGAGGTTGCATCTACAGAGCACTTGCACTTTCCTGGCATCACAAGGCTTCCTACGCCATTTACATCACTGATCTGGGTGTAGGATGATACTGGCAGAGGATGTTACTGGCAGAGTGTGGTCTTTCAGTCCAAAAGAAAGGAGTCTTTGGCTCAGAGCTATTCAACATTGCCATCTCTGTGAATGGATCACAACTTCAGAGCCTGGTCTGAGGCAGTAGGTGAGCCCAGAACATTCTGGACTAATATTTGCTCACATACCATCACACTGTAATGACAGGCAGCCACTAGGAAAGCCTAAATTCCCTTCCACACAGTTGCCATTCTTTGCTTTCCTTCACTGAGTTGCTGATATTTCAGCTAGTCAACATTTTGGATGTACATGTGCCACACATCTGCCTTAAGGAATGGTAGTCATCACCTACACCAATGTGCTTACTGCTTCAATTGAGAACCTGCCTAAGGAGCATTGCCACTTCTGAACATTCTTAAGATGTCTTCTTCTCCACTGTGAGCTGTCCGGCCCAGAAGAGTGTTTCCCAACAAGAAAGACGCTTACTTAGTAAATGCCAAATCTTGAATCAAGATATTGGGAGAGAACTTACCCCGTTGTGCCTTCATCTGCACTGCCTCCACTTCTTCTTGCAATATAACACTCCCAAACGAGCTTTTCCTGCTTGTCTTATCCTCTTACCTTCTTCAGAAATCAGAGGCATCAAACCTATCAACTTTGAGTCCAGCTCACACAGCAATTACTCAGCAAAGATGTTACAGTAAAAGCAGTAATTTGTGCTTAGCCACGCCACTAGAGAGTGTGCCAAAGCTGACTGAAAAACTTGATACAGCCATGCTATTCAATGTGCCCTGCTTGAAACGAGGAATTAAACTCAATATATTAAGAAATATGCACTAAGTTCATTCACAATCAGAGGGAAAAAAAAAGTACATTTACAAACGCTCACCTTAAATCACATTTCATTATCTCCTAGAGAACACAATATTCCCATTAACCCATTGTCTGTGCTGAAGTGCAGCAAACTCCATCAGCTGTGATCAGTGCTGAGCACAGGGCTGCTAGTAAATGCTAAACAGAGCTTCTCCCTTCATTTTTTCCCCCCTTCTTTTATTTTAAAGCCATTTATTAGTCATACTGAATACTCCATAGCTGCAGGCTAAAGGATTAAGTGTCCAATGTATACCAGGGAAAGGTTAGCAATTGTTTTGTTGTTGTTCTTTTCTTTTTAACTCTAGCACAGAATAGCCAAATGAGCATCTGTTTTTCATATCAAAAGGCAGGTTAAATGTTTTAGTTCCCCTCTGGTTTGGGCATAGCAATACAGAGTATAGCTCACTTCCCCCCAGCCTCCTTTATATTATCTATTAGTGCAAGTTCAAGAAAAAACTGCTTAGCTTGGTCACCATTATTTATAACTATTCAAGCCCATAAAGGATAAGGAAGTGGATTTATGCTCGTCTGGGTACAGAAGTTAAGTGATACAGTACTGAGCCCTACTCAAAGCATGTCTGACACAGCACTTAAAAGATTTCTTACTGCTGCACTCCAAATGAGAGCTGAGGCAGTGCTGTCACAATCCTTCTGAGCCAGCTGACCCTTAGGGGAAGCCAGTCTCTAGGTTCAGCACAGGGAGGAAAGACCCAGTAGGGAATTTCAGACCCACTGGGCCAGAGAAGTACCTTTGTCTGACCTAGCCCAGACATTATTTAAAAACGAAAGCTGGCCAAATAGCAGATGCAATTTAAATCTCCAAGCAATTTCACACAGGAAAATGTGAGCTAAGGTTAGTCAGTTCCATTGCCTCTGCAACCCTGGGCACAGACTGCTTTGTTTGGCATTATAACAAACATCCTAACCTCAAACTCCAAAAATGCTCATCTCATCAGCATGTATATGGTGATCTCATCATAGCTCCTCTTTCAAAGCATGCTACTCTCTCAGTAGCTTGTAGAACAGCTAAAACAAGAACCAGTATCTTCACTTATGAGAAAACAAACAAAATCCCCAAAGAACATTCAGTCACAACAGACCATAAAAGTTTGTGAACACACGACCACAAGTTTAAGTGAACAAGCCATATGGATTTAAAAAACGAAAGTACATCCCAACAGGGAAAGGTGACAGAGGTTAGTGCTATTTGTGTTGCAGAACGATGGGAACTCAGCTCTTCCTGCTGATCTGATGATGCTAATTTAAAACCCACTTAAACCAAGGTGATTCAGAGAGAAGGCCGTGAGCAGTATTTGCAACCTGCATTTAAATAAAATTCTTATATCCATTTGTCCAAACAGCCTGTTTGAGCCAACCATGCTAGTTACATTGCTGTTTTATAAAGCCACCATTTGGCAGCTATTTGAGGTGCAGTACAACGGAACAGCTTCTCTTGTTGGGTTTATATTGCTCATTGTAGAGTTCTGGCATCTATCCCTGATGGCATAAAGGCCTGTTCAGAGCACACTGATGGTTATGCTTCAATCCCTGGTCCAGCATCAGAGTGCTGTGCAACCTGATTAAAGCACAGCTATTGTTACTGATAAACCCTATACATCAGAACAAATGTACTGTAGATTTGTTTCTTCACACTGCTCCTCTAGATAAATAACTCAAGGGTAATGCTTTTCATTAAAGGATCTGTTTTGAGCTCATCTTCTGCATTCTCAGATATTAAAAAAAAAAAACAAACCTATTTCCAGAAGTCTAATTGAGTTGCATTAACCTCAGATTTCAAACTGGTCTAGGACACTCTTGAGAACCAGGCCTCCCATGTTCTTTCTTTGCTGTCAAACTCCACATGGAGTCTCATTCTCCCCCAGCTATTTCACTGTGAGGCAACTACCCTCACAGCTTCCAAAAGTTAAATATTTAAGTTATACCAACACAGATATGGGACCAGCAGCATCTTTCTAGAAGACTACTACAGGAACTTTAAGATACTGGAGATAAAACTGCATCACCTACCAGACAGAAGACAGCACCTAAGGATAATTTCACAAGGTCAGAAAGCTGCTATGAGATCTTACATTACAGTAAATATCCTATGCTTGCTAGTAGAAACTACAAAAGCCAGAAACTGCAACTTGCAAATCTGCAAGAGGAGTAGAAGACTCCAGCTTAATAGGCTCACCCCAGCATTCACAAATATTTGCAAACTACGTGGGGAATCTATTGAAATAATCTGCATAAGTGAGTCTGGGAAAGCCTGATACTTGTTTGGGAGGGGTGGAATCACGACAAACAGCAGGATACAAGGATCAAAATGAGCACAAAAGGGCAAGTGTAAAGCCAACAGCTGTTTCTTTCCCGCTCCTTTCAACTCTATTTTTATTCCTGTGACAGATGATTGAGATCATACTGTAAACAGAAGATTAAGACTGTTAGCAAGGAGCAGCATAGGCTGCAGCCTCATTTGAAGACAGCTGACCAGAACAGTCAAATTTCTGCAGTCACAATAGCATTATTAGCGATCATCTCTGAAGGCATAAGATTTCATAGCATAGTATTTACTACTGCAAATATGTTGTGGGAGGGATGCTATTTAAGCCAAGTGTTCAGTTTCTAAAAGGGAACAGACAAATGATTATTTGGGAAATGCTATTTACCCCCCACCTTCCTACCCATTTCATCTCTCTGTGAAAACCTCCTTTTTCATCAGCTTGGGCCCACCACTAAGACTTCTTGACACTGCAGCTGAATGGATCATCTCATGTTAAATAGCTGTTATTTTCTGCCACTCCTACACAAACTGAAATAATTGCAGCACAGAAAACAGTCATTAGGGAAGCCATGACTGTCCCAGCATTGGCAAAACATCCACTCTACAAAAATAGAGATGGCTGTAGAAGAGTCAATCGTTTCTCAGATAGAAGTACAGGGAGTCATTGCACGAGGTGTTTGTGCCTGTGGGGGCTCCAAGTGAGCCTTCCAGGCAGGAAAGAAATTAAAAACTTGTTTCCACACTTTCTGATCAAGGATGTGAAAAACATCCCTGCCAGGATGGTTCCATTAGTACAAAGATCAGATGGGTATAAATGGCAAGTTTTGGTAGCAAGGGAGATATCAGAGGATCAGATGAGATATGCACACCAAAGCATGATGGTACCTGGTGAGGGATCTCCCTCTTTTTACCTTGACCCACAAGCTTTTCTGCATTGTTTTCTCCACCTGGCTTGGGTTAGAAAAGATCTTAAACCTAGGTGCAACCAGATTAAGCTGTGCAGGGCCCCATCCAATCTGGTCTCAAATGTCTCCAGTGATTGGGCACTCACAGCTCTCTAGGCAGCAGTGCAAGGGCCTCACCACTCCTGAGTAAAGAATTTCTTCCTAACACCTAACCTGAATCTCCTATCTTATAGTTTGAATCTTCTCCCTCTTGCCCTATTTGCCTGTGTTTAAAGTCAGCCCACCTCCTTTTTACAGGCTCCCTTTAAGTACAAGAAAACCTCAAGGAGATCTTGTCTCCAGACTTTTCCTCCAGGATAAACAAGTCCAGCTCCCTCAACCTTTCTTCATAAGGAAGGTATTCCAGCCCTCTGATCATCTTTGAGGCTCACTGAGAGATCCCTTCCAGCCCCCACAATTTTGCCACAAGCCTGGACCTAGTACTCCAGATGGGGCCTCACAAGAGCAGAGTAGAGGACAATCATCTCCCACTCTCTGCTGTCTCATCTCTGTGGATACTGTTGACCTACTGTTGGCCAGTTCCTTCAGGACCCTAGGATGTCATCCAGCCCCATAGACTTGTACACATTGTCTCATGACTTGCTCTGCTCTTACAGTGAGAGGGATTTGTTCCTCTGACCCCAGCCTAGAGTTTCAGGGACACAAGAGGCACGGGAAGCCAGACTGCCAGTGAAGACTGAGGCAAAGAACTTGTTGAGTATCTGAGTCTTCTCCACGTCTGTAGAAGCCATTTCTCCCTTTTCCTTTATTCAGAGGGGGTATGCTCCCCTTAGCCTGCCTCTTCTGATCAACGTATCCATGGAATCTCTTATTTTTCACATCCCTTGCCAAGTTCAATTCCATTTGTGCTTTGGCTTTCCTGGATCTCTCTCTGCACATCCAGATAGCATCTCTGTATCCTTACCAAGCATCACATCCCTGTTTCCACTGCCTGTACATTTCCTTCTTATCCTCCAGTTTGACCAGCAGGTCCTTGTTCAGCCATTCTGGTTTCCTGCCTCTTCTGCATCATTTCTTTGCTGGAGGATGGAGGGTTCTTGTGCTCTCAGAAGCACATCCTTAAAGAACTGCCAGCTCTGTTCTGTTCCTATGTCCCTAAGGACAGTTTCCCAAGAGATCTAAGACTAAAAGATAAGATTATTAATTAATCAATCTTTGCAGTCTCTTTTCCAAAGACAGATGAAATTGGTACAGAGGAGATGCAAAACAGACAGTAGCTGGCCTTACAGAAGTAAAAGGCATGAAAAGAGTGACAATGCTGCCAAGCATCCCTTGCTATAGTCTGCCTGCTCCAAACAAGCACACAGCTGTGTGCAGCCAGCAAGACAATGAGCATCTGACTTGCATCTGCCTGGTGCCTGAGCTGTGACTAGAGCAGTATAAAAACACCAGTACAACTGCACAGAAGCTTGCAATATTATATTAGCTGCATGTTTGCAGAAAAGCAATTTGTGCAGCTGCCTGGCCAAGTATCAGCAAAGCCATTGCCCTTGCTGTGCAGCATGACAAGGCAAATGCACGTGTTCATGATGAGCTCTTTGTCCTCTTCACAGCCAGTTTCATTCTGCCTGCACAGCAGTGAGCCAAAGCCACATACAAATGTTTAAATTCAAGATAAAAAAAATGCACTTGTCTGCATGGTTCAGTCCCACTCAGTTTCATCTTGTTTGGCTCTGTGCAACACAGAAGCAGATGAAGTCATTTTGTCCAGTCACTTTAGTTTTGCTAAATTCAGGAATATATAGCAAGAGTAGTATTTTTTTCATTAGCACAAGCACATAACTGGAGATCTGTTTTTCCTAGAACATCTTCATTTACGCAAGATGTGCCACAGAAAACTGGAAGGATGAAAATAAGACAGTATAGCTTTTAATTCCAGGAACCGTGCTGCTCAGAAAGCTTTTCCCATGCAATCTGCTATCAGTCATCACATAGTACTTGCTGCAAAAGGTCTTGCCAAGTGGGTGCCTGTGTCTCTCTTTGCAGCTTATTCCACCAGCCATGCAGTGACACACAGCCATGGGGGTGCTGAGAAATAAAGCACAGAAGAAAAAGGTGGTCTGGTCACCAGGAAAAGTGAAAAGGGGCTCATGTGCAACACATTAACAGCAAGGAAACCACATAGCAGGTTATGAGTAAGCATCACAGAGGAGTAAAAGAAAGACAAAGCTCTCATTTAAATCTGGAATCGAGATTAACAAGCAAAAAATCACACTTGAGGTTTTTGGTGCCACACATTTTCATTACAGCAAAGGACTGAAGAGCTCTTCCAATGCCCCTCTGGGGTCACTGCCTATTTAGGAAAGTAATCCACACAAAGGTAATCTCCAGAGGTGCTTCATCCTTTTAGGCTAGATTTAATTTTGAGAAGTGCCCTGGCAAACCTATCATGTAAGCCTAATACAAGAAGCAGATTACATAAAGAGCTGCTGCTCCTGTGTGCACAGGTGGAGCTGTAACATATTTAATTGAACCCATATCAACTCGGTAATGGGATTACAGACAATTTCTTCTTTTAATCAACACATAGCAAGCACCTCAAAGCACACTCCGGTACCAGAATACCACTACCAGAAGTTTTTCACCCTAGTTATTAGTGTGCTTGACTTGCTTCTGCACTAGCACAGTTTTATTTTGCAAGCATGATGACAACCATTAGACACCTCCCCTCAACCAGCCAGTGCAATTTCCAGGAAATTAACAGGGTGATGGAGTAGTATTGCAGAACTTAAGTGTACGAGAATTAAAGTAATGAATAGCTGTAAGAGACTGCTGCCATTAAAGGGATTACTGATTCCATGCAGAGAACATATATAACACTTCTAAAACATACTGACATTACCCAAATCACAGCCCCACAATAATACATGCACATTCTATTAGAGTGTAATTACATGGCAATTTTCATACAACAGCAAAGGGGAAACTCAGTATGTCAACCAACACAGTGTTCCTTTGAAACTGGCTTAAGTATACTTGGAAAATATAATTAAGCAACAGAAGGTGAGTTGTTTCCAGATGGTAATTACATTACTCACTGTGTATTCAAGTAGGTCATTTCTACAGCAAGGGAAACTGAACTCAGGCAGAATTCTGATGCCTGTGTAAATCCTACTGCATGGTGTTTGCATCAGTGGAAGTCCCATTTTTACAGGTGTACCTAACAAGGTCATTTGTTAAAAAGCTTTAATGGCAAGAAGAAGGCTTTGCCCCCTGGCAAGCTTTTGGGCAACCTGATTTTTATATTAGACTAATACAGACTAGTATTAGCATCAAAAGTAGGTCTTACTCCACATTTCTGAAGAAAATATGCAGCTTGGGAGAGCTAAAGAGTAAATTGTGTTTTTGCAACTGAAGCAGACCCAAAGCTGTAGCAGATGGTGAGCTTTAAAGCTGAGCTGTGTTCATGGCCAGGTAAGGTTGGCAGCTATTTCTGTGTTCCTGGAAAAGGCCGTACTTTCACAAACATGCTCAACTACAGGAAGCACTGTATATTCTTCTGCTACTCCTTCTGAAGAGATACAGCTTCTAAGATGATCCCTATGAAAAGCTACAGCAAAGTACAAAAGTACGAACTTGGATTTACCATTTCAAGGGTTGTTTGAGACAACAAGCTATCAAATACTGGTTGTTCTTGTCACCGTATCACCTTCACGGCACAAAACTTCATCGCTGCTTCTTAAATTTTGAGCCCAATCACACTGCAGTTTTATCCCCAAAATGGAAAAACCCCACTTCTGTGAGGAACCAGGGTCTCCTAGTCACAACCTGCTTTCTGAGACCTCATGGGCAAAGAACTGCAAGACTCAGTCTCAGCTACATGTTGTACGTACTCATACTTTGCAGTTCCATACCTAGAGCCCTCTGCCCACCTCCTGTAAAGTTTCTAATGGAATTTACCACCACAATCTGATCTTCAGGATATCAACCAAGCCTGATAACATCTGTTATCATCCACTTTCTCCATCCATATTTTGGTTGGAATTGAGTTAGTTTTCTTTGTAGTAGTTCATACAGCACTATGTTTTCAATTTATAGTGAGAACAGTGCTGGTAACACATGGATGGTTTAGCTGCTGCTGAGCTTACACAGTGCCAATGACTTTTCTGCTTCTTGTGCTGCCTCACCAGCTAGGGGCTTGGGGTTTGCAAGGGGTTGGAGGGGATGTGGCCATGACATTATCCTGAGCAATAACACTGGGGGAAAGAAGGAGGGGGCTGTGAGGCACTGACAGAGCTGCCATGAGGCCTTCTCTCAGCCTCCTCTCCTCTGGGCTGAACAAACCAAGAGCTGATGCAAACCCACTTACTATACGTATCTGTAGAAACAAAAAGTCACAGGAGAAAGAACATGTCACCCAGACAATCCAGTGATTCCTGAATCCTTATCAGTCAAACTGAATTACTGCATTTTCCATTCAGTACCTCTGCCTTAAAAAAAAAAATAATCATCATCATCAGCTTTTCCTATTTATTTCAGGCCCTTGCAACTTTGAGAACATTAAATAAACAGAAGAAGGGGTGTAAGAGGTCAGAGTCCAGATTTCAGCAAAGAACACAGCCTTTTCTGAACAAAAAGCCCAGATAAGACCAAAAATCTGATTATGCAGATTATTCTCTCACGTCACACTTTGATACTCTTATGGGGGCATTTTAAGGCTTCTAACATGCCTTTCAGAGAGCAGAGTTCCCAGGAGCTCCCCAAGGAAGTGCTGGGTAGGAAAAATGTCCATTTATTCTGTAATTCCAAAAGCACTGCAACCACAGTCAGAATCAGGGAGGGCCTGGCATCCCACCACTAGACAAGGAGGAAAGAAAACTATGCTGCTTTTAAGCCAGCCACGTTAAAAGTAAGCCTACAATTTCAGTATGTTGAAAGCAGATATACAGCTTAGTTAACTCTGCTCCTAGAGATTGCAATACACAGGCTCCGAGAAGCAAGAAGAAAGTAATATGTTTTGATTTATTGTGTCTACCACCCACCAAACAGATAAACCAGGAGGGACAGCGAGTCTTTCTGAAAATAGAGCTCATTGCCAAAAAGGGGAAAATATGATAGCTAGTACCTAGAGCAAGGAACAGCTTCGTTTCTTTCTGTTAATACAAAGATCTGTCCACACTCCTTACATTCTCCAGCTGGCAGCTTTGCAGTCTGGAGTCCACCTCCCAAGATCAGCTCACAGAGTCGTGGACTCAACGTTGGAAAAGACCTCCAAGATCACCCAGTCCAACCGTCCACCTACCACCAACATTCCCCCTCTAAACCATGTCCCTCAGTACAGCATCTAAACGTTTCTTGAACGCCTCCAGGGATGGTAACCCCACCACCTCCCTGTGCAGTCCATTCCAGTGCTTGACCAGTTTGTGACAGAAGAAATTTCTCCCAATATCCAGCCTGAATCTCCCCCAGCACAACTTGAAACCATTCATGCTCCTGTTCAGACCTCCCCCAGCTCTCCCACATTCTACTCAGCAAAAAAGCTAACACCCTTCTTCCAAAAGGATGTGATGCTTATAGCTTTGCTAACACTATGCAGCTTAAGATCCCACTGTCTTTGACTTCTGAACACTGACCTTGTCTTCCTCCACTCCTCAGTTAAAATAGCAAAATAACAGAGAGGTTTAGCCCCTTCCTATTAACACCTCAGCAGTACCTGCCTGAGGGAACAAAATAATCCAGAGGGACATGAAATCCTGAAAATCCTTAAAGAAACATCAGTGTTTTCTTTTGGTGAGTCATTGGTCTGTTGCCACTGCCAAAGGAAAGAAAGAGTAAGCAGAGCACTGTGGTTACCCAGGACTACCCAAGCAGTTGTGGGCTTGGCAATCCCAGCTTGATACAGCTGGACTGGAGGGGCTGCATTCATAGCTGCTCCCCATCACGACAAGAAAACAGCCCCAGTCCTCTGATTCCAACAACCACTCAACGCCAACCCTACTACTGGCCTTGTAAACGTCAAGATAAAAAT
>VXAB01008910.1:68661-141955 GCA_013399175.1 Odontophorus gujanensis | reverse complement strand
GCTGCCTCACCAGCTAGGGGCTTGGGGTTTGCAAGGGGTTGGAGGGGATGTGGCCATGACATTATCCTGAGCAATAACACTGGGGGAAAGAAGGAGGGGGCTGTGAGGCACTGACAGAGCTGCCATGAGGCCTTCTCTCAGCCTCCTCTCCTCTGGGCTGAACAAACCAAGAGCTGATGCAAACCCACTTACTATACGTATCTGTAGAAACAAAAAGTCACAGGAGAAAGAACATGTCACCCAGACAATCCAGTGATTCCTGAATCCTTATCAGTCAAACTGAATTACTGCATTTTCCATTCAGTACCTCTGCCTTAAAAAAAAAAATAATCATCATCATCAGCTTTTCCTATTTATTTCAGGCCCTTGCAACTTTGAGAACATTAAATAAACAGAAGAAGGGGTGTAAGAGGTCAGAGTCCAGATTTCAGCAAAGAACACAGCCTTTTCTGAACAAAAAGCCCAGATAAGACCAAAAATCTGATTATGCAGATTATTCTCTCACGTCACACTTTGATACTCTTATGGGGGCATTTTAAGGCTTCTAACATGCCTTTCAGAGAGCAGAGTTCCCAGGAGCTCCCCAAGGAAGTGCTGGGTAGGAAAAATGTCCATTTATTCTGTAATTCCAAAAGCACTGCAACCACAGTCAGAATCAGGGAGGGCCTGGCATCCCACCACTAGACAAGGAGGAAAGAAAACTATGCTGCTTTTAAGCCAGCCACGTTAAAAGTAAGCCTACAATTTCAGTATGTTGAAAGCAGATATACAGCTTAGTTAACTCTGCTCCTAGAGATTGCAATACACAGGCTCCGAGAAGCAAGAAGAAAGTAATATGTTTTGATTTATTGTGTCTACCACCCACCAAACAGATAAACCAGGAGGGACAGCGAGTCTTTCTGAAAATAGAGCTCATTGCCAAAAAGGGGAAAATATGATAGCTAGTACCTAGAGCAAGGAACAGCTTCGTTTCTTTCTGTTAATACAAAGATCTGTCCACACTCCTTACATTCTCCAGCTGGCAGCTTTGCAGTCTGGAGTCCACCTCCCAAGATCAGCTCACAGAGTCGTGGACTCAACGTTGGAAAAGACCTCCAAGATCACCCAGTCCAACCGTCCACCTACCACCAACATTCCCCCTCTAAACCATGTCCCTCAGTACAGCATCTAAACGTTTCTTGAACGCCTCCAGGGATGGTAACCCCACCACCTCCCTGTGCAGTCCATTCCAGTGCTTGACCAGTTTGTGACAGAAGAAATTTCTCCCAATATCCAGCCTGAATCTCCCCCAGCACAACTTGAAACCATTCATGCTCCTGTTCAGACCTCCCCCAGCTCTCCCACATTCTACTCAGCAAAAAAGCTAACACCCTTCTTCCAAAAGGATGTGATGCTTATAGCTTTGCTAACACTATGCAGCTTAAGATCCCACTGTCTTTGACTTCTGAACACTGACCTTGTCTTCCTCCACTCCTCAGTTAAAATAGCAAAATAACAGAGAGGTTTAGCCCCTTCCTATTAACACCTCAGCAGTACCTGCCTGAGGGAACAAAATAATCCAGAGGGACATGAAATCCTGAAAATCCTTAAAGAAACATCAGTGTTTTCTTTTGGTGAGTCATTGGTCTGTTGCCACTGCCAAAGGAAAGAAAGAGTAAGCAGAGCACTGTGGTTACCCAGGACTACCCAAGCAGTTGTGGGCTTGGCAATCCCAGCTTGATACAGCTGGACTGGAGGGGCTGCATTCATAGCTGCTCCCCATCACGACAAGAAAACAGCCCCAGTCCTCTGATTCCAACAACCACTCAACGCCAACCCTACTACTGGCCTTGTAAACGTCAAGATAAAAATGTCTTCGTGGTAAGATGCTGGCTGAGGCACAGGACCCCACACTGAGTGCCTACTTCACCACCATGGAAAAGCTGAGCCAGCTGCTTCTGTGTTCCCCAGCTCCCGGGGGAGAGGACAACAAATACTGCTTTACCAAAAGAGCAGGGGACCAATTGCACATATCCCAGCACTTCTGATAAATGGGATTGCAGACTAGCTGTGCCATTATCCTAAGAGGTAACAAGACTGCCCCCTGATTTCCATTCCCTGTGGGACTTCAGGACAAAA
Source organism: Odontophorus gujanensis (assembly GCA_013399175.1). Lineage (NCBI taxonomy): Eukaryota > Metazoa > Chordata > Aves > Galliformes > Odontophoridae > Odontophorus > Odontophorus gujanensis. The sequence continues at coordinate 139,837 of VXAB01008910.1, read as the reverse complement.
AGCAGCAGTCATGTCATTCACAGCAGCTCAAAGGGAACTGACAATTTTACTGGGTGCATTTAAGAGTTGGTTCTGATTCGTTTGCCTCAAGCTGCGTAAGACTTCAACTCTACTCTCTTAAGCCTGGCTAAAAGACATGTTCCTCTGCAGAAAGAGCTTTTGATAACACAAAGTAAATGCCATCCTCTTGTCTCCAGGTTTCTGCTATTCTTGTCTCACCAAATATATATATATACACATATAGATGTTTTATTTGCCAGTTAGTTTCATTCTCTGAAAGACTGCAATGCTTAGCACTGCACTAACAACTGTGCTAGGGATTAAGGGAGGCACTGCCAGTGATAGCTGCACAGAGCTACACAACCAGATTGTCACAAAATGGGGGTATGGTGCCTACCACACACTAATGTGCCTGTTTAGTTTTCCTCCCTTCCTGCATTATGCTGGACCACTGCCAGCATTTCTTACCATTTCACAGTCCCTGTTTGTTAGAGGTTTGTTATTTGAACTGGAATTTGGCACTGATTTCACTCGCTCCCTCCTTGTCCCCCTTACCTTTTCCCTTTGATTGATCCTCCAGAAAGAAAAAGGAGTGCAATCCCTGCCTTTGCACTGAGTGTGCTCAGTCTTTAAACTCCTTGGCCCTCCCCTCTATTCAGACCTTGCTCCTCAGAGCTCACCCACACAGAGATTGAAGCATCTGTCTCTTTGCTTCTGCTTTCTCATCTTCCCATGCTGCAGGCTGCTATTGCTAACTCCACCTCTCCTCTTCTCTCTCTCCTCTTTAGATTCACTTCAAGGCCAAACTCTCTTCCTTGCTGCTGGGCTCACGCAGCTGGTAGTGTAGAAAAGCAGGGGGAGGGTAGCAGAGCAGGGAGCTTTTATTCAGCAGCACTTCCTCAGCTGAGCAGCTGCTTTGAAGCTCTGGGGTCCAATTTCAGCTGCTGAAGTTGCTAGTAATAAAAAACAGCTACATATAACACTGCTTTCAAACTGCACTTTGGAGATAGCCGACTCTACCTTTAAAGCACTGCCTGAGACATGATTAGAAGCTGTAAGTACACAAAAGCATTTGGCTAGGACAGATTAGCAAGAATTCAGGCTACAGCCCTCAGCAACTCACTTTGCCCCTCTCTGCTGCCCTCCAGGCCATGAGCAAGGTGCTGCCTCACACCTGACTGCAGGCAGTTCGCAGCTCTGCAAAGGGAGAGGAGCTTGGCTTTGCTCAGGAAAGTCTGCTCAACATTGCACAGTGGACATATGCCCTCCTAAGGGAGGGGATGGTGTGATTGAAGTTTCAGTCCTCCACCTGAGTGAGATTTATGCTCCACTCATGGTAATTCCCTGCAGAATTTAATATGTCTCCCAGTGCACTTGGTACTGTGCTAATCAGACTGATGCATCACTGGGTTTGCAGTTCACAATCCCAGCACAAACACGTTGGTTGTGGAGACAGCCCTGTACTAACATCACTCTCTGGTACTTTCAGTGATATTGCAGGTCATTAGATGTTTTATCATGCTTTTCCACTGTGTTTTCTAGTGCCATCTGGTAGTTAACAAAGGGAAAACTAATTGGCAAGTTAAACCTCAGGAACCCACCTGTCAGCATAGGACTTGAAAGAGTTCGTCAGAAGCCACCAGTCTCACAAGGAGCACAACATTTGTCACCGCACAGCAATGTCAAAACACAGTAGCTAAATAGAAATCAAAGCCTGGAGGGCAGCCAATTTATAGGCTAAGCTGATGAGAGAGCAGAGCAGGAAAGGAGAGCCTTGTCAAGCAGGCAAGCAAGGTTTCCTTTCCCTGCATACAAAAATGTCACAGCCATGCATTGATCTTGTTTGCTGGGGTGCATAACACTTTCCTGCAGAAAAGTCTGAAAGGGGCTGGTGAGAAAGCTGTTAAAAGAGGAAACAGAACAAGTAGGGCACAGAGAAAACCATTCTAGTGCTATCCTCCTTCCAGTGACGAGACTTAGAGGTTACTGGAGCAGGATGTTATATCTCTAGACATAACTCTCAAAGCAACCTCACCCAGAGTGATTTTGTTTGGTTAACACGGAGATAAAAGAGGGAAAGTTGGCTGGTTAGTACTGCTACGTTTCAATGCCAGGAAGGTGCATCCCATAGGGCCTTTTGCATTCTATTCACAGGATCAGCACAACACTTCTGTTCAATGACCACACATAAAGAGGACTGTTATTAGCAAAGATAGACAAAAGTTTTGCTTTTACGTTTCCCTGAAGCATAACCACGTTCACTATCAGCTGCATGTTTAACATTAGCAGAACACTTTGCCAATCCTCCTCTTCAGGAGAAGTTTCAGTGTGGCCTCCCAAGAGCACGGGATTGTCTGCAGTGACGTAAAGGAAGATTAGAGCTGGTGGAGACAAGCTGCAGCTTACCAATGCCATCACAAATACAATTTTGTCAGGGAGAACACCCTCAGTGTTGTTTCTGTATTTGATTTTTAAATCCAGCCTCTTTTCCTGAAATTGATAAGATCTCAATCCACGTGTTGCTGTATGCTGCTGCATATTGGGTTGCAGACACAAACCCAAATTCTGGCAGACTGTCAGGCAGAGCCCTATTTACCCTGGCTGCCCTACGAACTACAGCTTTGCACTGCAAAGAAAGACAATGCTGTTGCAGTAGGTATATTTTTCACACCATTGCTCACCTCAGGGAGACATCTTTTTGTAATACAGTGTGATGCACAGCACAAATACCTGCATTGCTATAAGGCATCTTAACAAGCCCATCACATGAAGCAGATAAATGCTATCAGCCACAACCCTGTTCACCTATCAAGAGGCCACAGGCATAGACTTTCTTGGCTGTTTTCAGCTAAGCCCTGTCCCCTACTCACTCCTACCCATCTCTGCTATGGGCTGCACAGCATTACCCCACCCTGGGGAAAGGCACACCAAATGTCACCAAGTGTTTGGAGAAAATGGGATATTTCCAGTTCTTCAGGCTCTACTTCTCATACTGTTGTTCGCACCCTGTGTAAACTGAGGAAGATAAGAAACTATTGCAGATTTTCCCAGCTCCCTCTATCATACTCAGTTGACTTTTGAACCTTCCCTTGCTTCAGCTTAAATGAAGCACATCATTTCACCACCAGTCCAGCCTTTGGACAAAGCACTCTTCACCTGGGTCTGTGTCTAAGACTCCAATCCCATCTATTTGTTTACTATGGAGATTACCCATTACCCAGTGTTCACCTTTTCCTCCAAAATGTACATTTCCGTTCACAGCAGCGTTCAAGTACTCCCAACTTTTTGGCCTCAGGAACATCCTGAAATAGATTCACAGACTGATTTTAACTGCCAATCTCTTGAGCTTCTATGTAGTTATTTCACAAAGCTGCTGTAAAGAAAAAGGCTTGTACAAGCTATTTACATACAAGCAGCAATGACAAATGAGCAGCAATAATTCTCAAGAAAATCAAACAGGAGGTCCAGACTCAGTATGAGGAAGTTTCTTGTTTTTTAAGCAGTTTTTGAAGGTATACATCACTCCTTGCAAGCATCTTTTCCCTTCCTATGAAAGAATCCCTGCTGTTCAGAAGCTGAAGTTGCACTTGCACAGCTTGCATTATGCTTCCAATCAGAGCTTTTCAGGATACTTCAAACATGCCAAGATTTTACCCCTTGGAAATTATAAGTGAAAAGCACAGGTTAGAGACACACCTGAAATTCTGCTGAGAAAACAGTCCTACAACAAGGGCAGCAATAACCACAAAAATAAGTCAAAGATTAACTTAATCTGAAGACAGAGGAGTATTGTTTAGCATTTTTGCATCTTCCAGAGCAAGAAATGCAGGGCCAGTATGATGATACATTCTCACTGAAGTAAGCAGAAAACATACCAATGAGTTTGAAGCCCTTCTCACCAGCATTTCCAAACTACCCACAGCCTTGATGACAGTGTCATGCTCTCAACATACAGTCAGAGGTGGAAAAGTCACAAGGGGAGGACATCACAGCTTCTGGTGCTGCAGCTGATCTCAGATTCAGGTGCTGCTGGAAGCATAGTGCCTCTCCCAAGGGCACATTTCTGGCCAAAACATATCACAGGCTTCAATAAAACAGACTGGAGCCCTGAAAGGCAGTTAGGAATCTTACAATGGTTTATTATGTCTTTAGTAGGAAAGTATCAGGAGATAAGTAGGGTTTAATGATCATTGCTCCCATCACAACCACTGCAAGGACCTGAGATAGCCTAGGGCTCGTTACTTCATCTGTGCCTTTAGTCCCCAGCTATGAAACAGCCTAGCAGCACCGATATGTGAGCTTTGTGAAGACAACAAAGATCAGTGCTCAGCTCCCAAATGCCATCATAAAAAAAGATTATTCTGCCTCTCAGTTCTAATGTGTTATTCACACAACAACTTCCTAGCTTAACTCCTTTGACAGCTTAGTTTCCAAGAAGAGTACATGAGATTTCCTTGGGATTATACTGAGCCACAGTAATAACTTCTCTTTATTAAATTTCCAATAACCAACCCTACTGCAAGTTTCTTTTTATAGCTGTTCAAATTAAACATGTATGACCTGTCTCTTCAGCAGTCAGCATCCATGTTATCTCTTCGCAGAGAAATACAATGGAAGAACAACAATATTCTCTCTTCTGCAGCCAAATATTTTTTAATCACATTAGACATAGGAGCCCTATTGGCAGTCTTTCCTCTGGGTCCTCCCAGTTCTTAAAGCAGAGGCTGACAGAGAATTCAATTAATGTTTCCCCCAAGGATAACGCATTCAATAACAGTAAGTGATGAAAAACATGCACGGATGAGAAACAAATCCCAGCTCCAAAGCAGAAAGCTTTTGTCCCAGTAGGAAGAATACCATAAGTCTCAGGCTGTATGGATTGGGTCTTCAACTTGCCAATAGAACAGCTGGGTTTGCAAGCACTGTCATTGCTGAGGGCTTTTCCTCTCTAGGAAGAGTTACCATCTCAATCCAGGGAAGCTCAAAGGAGTTCCCAGGGTCAAACCTTCAGAAGATCATTGTTTGGTCTATTGCACTGCCTCAGTTTCCACCATCTGTACAGCTGATGACTGCATAAATCCTGCGTACCACCATTTCTGCCACTCAAGTTGCCAGAGTATAAAGTGTTAGCATGAAACAAGCGTGGATTTAATTCTGACCCTTTCTGAAGAAAGATGTTCTTAAAGGAAAGTGGTTTTCAGACTATGGCATATTTGAGTCAGAGTTTTCTACTGTAGTTAGAGATTCAGCTCAGCTTCACCACACTGACTTCAAATAGAACATTAAATCCAAGCTAGCACTGTAAGAGTTGGCATCTGTCAAGACCTAGCTGTGTAGACCTTGAACAAAAATGACCATTAGTCATTCCCATAGTGGGAACTGCCCATCAACTGGCCTTAACTAAGTAGTGCACAGGCACAACATCTGAGAAACACTAACACCCAACAGCTGGTGTTTGCTTTGCATTCTTATCTGAAGGAAAACCAGTCAAGTGCTGTCCACCTTGTGGAACACGAATGGCAAAATGCACAGGGCCAGGGGACACAACCCTACTCCAGGCACAGTCAGCTGTGCTCTGAAGTTGTTGCAGCCTCCAAAGCACCAGCAGTGCTTTGTCCTGTGTTGCCGTGGTACATTTTGCAGGGACTGAAGAAATATCTCTCCTCAGAACTGATCTCTGCTGAAGAATTTGCAACCTACCTCCATTTCTCACTCCCCATGCATACCCAGAAGCAACATCTGCAGCTCTTAATGGATTTACTCTCCACACCAGAGCAGCCTTAATGCTTTGCTTCCATTAGACCAGAATTCATTCTGTAGCTGAGAAGACTCCAGCTTTAATAATATGTACTTAACATAAGTTTTCCACATATCCTGTCACAGCAAGCTAAAATATGCTGGCACTGCACAGAGACACAGCTTCCTAAACCACTGCACTCCACTGTCAGCAGCTTGGATGCCACACAAACACACCACCAGCAGCTGCTGAGTCACAGCAGCAGAGGTTCCCTGCTGCACGAGATTATCCAAGGTCTGAGAAATCCAGCTTCAGAACAGAAACCACTGCCGTTCCCCATCAGCTAGAAGTGGGATGGAACACAGCACTGAGGGGAATTAAAAATGAAAACAAAGCTAAACAGTTGGCTGTGTTGGGTAACTTTCCTAGTCTTACCAGCTTGTGACAGTGGCAGATGGCCCAGTCTGTAAATTAGCAACTACCAGATGGGCCCACTAAGTAGCTTACTGCAGCAAATTGATTTGTGCGTGGATTTGGTATTAAAATGTCCTTCACCGACTGGGTACCATTTGACCACAGAGTTGCAGCTTCCAGTTGACTGCCAGGAAAGCCAAAACCCCAAAGTACTCTGCTAGGGCAGACGCAGGACTGCAGAGGCACCTCCCCATTCCCAAGTCCTATAGGCATGCAGGAGATATCTGGCTCCGAGAGCGAGGTAAGCACTGAGAACAGATGATAGGAATGAATTCTGGCTATAGACAACAAACCCAAAAAACTTTCCACTGAGAAGCTGGGGAAGGGCACCGTGACCTGGGGAAATATCCATCTGGCTCCTTGAGGACAAGGCACTCACCATCATGGCTGGAAGCATCAGTAGGGAAGGGGTGGCAGCTCACATCAGTGAGATCCCTCTGCTGCTCTCCTCCTTCCCTTTTCATCCTTTTCCTCTCTTCCAACCAATTTGGCCCCAACTCTTCTGCAGAAGTTGCTTAAGCATTGCATTCACAAAGTTTGGGCCCTTTTTTGTATATTTTGCCATTGACCTTCTGTAGAAAAGTCTCTGTGGCAATGCACATTATCTTAGTTTTTAGGGTGAGGTTTGGACTACGAAAGGCTAAGTCACCTTTATCTTATACTACTAACCAGATTATCCCAAAGATGATGGAATTTCTAGAAAGAAAAAAACAACATGTTGTGACAGAGGCTGAGAGCCAACATTTTCTAGCTTGGTTGCTATCCTGCCAGAATTCTGCTCAGGTCAGAGGAAATTGTTGGGAGCTGGAATCTGAAGACTGACATTTATTGAAGTTAAATACTCCACATTCCTTACGTTTCTTCATAAAACCACAAGCGTTTTCATCTTCCTAGAGCTTCTTTGTCCTGGCATGACATCCTTTAAGTCTCAATCTCAAAAGTCATATGTTTTAGCTTGGGTCAAAGATTGGCAAATCAAGATGTAATCCTCCCAGTGTCACACCATGACTGCAAAGGCTATAAAGTCACCAAAGCCGACTGGCGAAGAGAAATGACTCAACATTTCTGTAAGGGTACTGTCACACAACATTTTCCATCTGCAATATACAGATAGCTGGCAAAGCAGAACAACAGCCCTCTGTCTAAAGGCCAGATGGTTAAATCATTTGTCAGCCTGGAAGTTCAGATGTCCTTATTTTGCACTAGTGACAACCACCAAATGGGTAACGGAGGCTTGACCCACTATGTGAGTTGCTCCATCTCCCCTTTCTCCAAAACAAAACCTTCTCAAGCCTTTAAGTCTTATCATGACCATATTACATAGTGCACATTATTGCACATAAAGTACATACTACTGCTTCTAGTTATTATTAAATCCACAAGAGTATCTTCACACACAAACTGCAGTCCCCTAAGCAACACTTTGTGATACAAACCTAATCACTGCAACTCATGGAAAGACCATCAAAACCATGCTAAGATATTTGTTGTCTTAGTCCCTTTGAATGAAAGAAAGCATTTAGCACGAAGCCAGGCAGCATCTAAAAACACTCTTGTGTTGTAAATCAGTACTGTTGAAGCTTGTGCTTTCCATGCCATAAGGGAGGTAACAAGGTCATTTCTGAAAAGTTCTTAGAACAGGAATGTGGAGTTTAAAGGGCTTTGTGCTCCAGCTGACAAGGCTGTTAAAATCCAGTGAACCGTAACTATTGTGTTACACACAAGCTAACACATAACTGTTTATTCCCCAAATAGGCATATGTTGCACCAAAACCAGCTCAAGGAAAACTCAGGGCTGCAAGTAAACCTCAGTCTCGAGAGAGCACTGGGAACTACCAGCAGCACTCTCACCCTTCACTTTCATGACTGCATTTCTCTAGCAAGTATTTTCCTTCTCAGTGCAGACAAGAATAGTTCTTGCTGTAAGATAACGCATCTGGGTAAAGCAAACTGTTCTCTATATCACAGTTCTTACCCTGTAATGAAAATTGCAGAAACTGGACCAAGCCCAGGGAGCTGCAGAGCTACCTGTGCAAAGGGGGCTGGACTCCAGCCTGTCCAGTTTCACAGGCATAGGGCAGTGGCTAGCATGTCCTCCTTTCATCTGCAGGAATCATTTATTACCCCAGATCTTTAGTCCCAGAAATCTAACTTTCATGTATGCTAAATCTGACTTCAGCAGGAAGAGCACAGCTCTTCACCAGCATCTGGACATCTGGCACATTGCATTTTCCCCAGTGAACTAGCTGTTTTCTCTACTATCCCACCAAATGAAGTCCTACCCTGAGAACAGAGACAGATACTCCTTCTGGAATGAAAAACAATCTGGCATTTTTCAGGATAAGGTTTATTGTCGCAGCTTCATTTCCTGTTGGTTCTTCCTTCTCCAACTATCCTCTGCTCAGTCTCAGTTGCTCTGCAGACTTTACCCATGACCTGCTCTGACCTGCCTTCTGTCCTCTGTCTCTCAAACTGCTTTACAGTCACCTCCTCCCCCATCCAGGAAAAAAAAAAAGGCTGTAACAACCAAACAGATCTCTCAGCAGCAAAGCATGCAGATTTGCATTTGGCAAATTAACTGTAACCAACAGAAGCCCACAGTTCAGGAAACCTGTCTCTGCTACTTGTCTGCCCTCCTCATACTGAGGATTTTCTCCCTGCCCTCATCCTCCAGCTACACCTCCACTTTCTGCTGCTTTCCATGCCATCAATACCTTCCTCACAGAAGCCCAAGTTGATTTTTCTAGATACATCTTTAGTCGCTCAGGAGGCTGATTAGTGTGCTCTTGCCAACCCACACACCTGCCCTGGAGCCAGTTAGGGCAAGCAGTATGGGGACACATTCCAGTCACTCCTCATGACTTATTTTTTTTGAGAGCAGCAACTGATACACAGTGAAAATAATTTCCACTCAAAAAAGCAAAATTTCCCTTCTAAACCTAATCTGCTCTCTGCAATGCCAGTTAACCTAGCTCACTACTAATAACTACCTATTTCTGCCTCCCCAGATGCAAAAGACACAGTATGCCCCTCCCTAGATCTGTTTTCTGAGTTGTTAATACATCTGGATTAGGAGACAAAAGCAAAAACTTGGACCACAGCCCAACCCAGGCACTCAGTTTAGTTTCATTTGGGGTTTTTCCCCTCCATTTATGATCCATTCCTCTTTAAAGACATGGTGGCTTCACTTTAGCAGGCTCCATTTCCCAGCTCACACTTGAGATCCCAGGCTGGCCTGCCTTAAGAACAAGCAAAACAATCCTATGATTCTGTTCTGGCATTTTTCATGCCCTCCCAGCTGCAGTGCACACTGTTGGTGCCATGTTATCTCATGGAAGCCATGCTGGCTAGTTATCTTCTTTTTCAGAGGATGCTAATTAACTGACATATCCCTTGCCCCACTCTGCTGTCACAGTCCTTCACTGCACTTGCACTTCTGTCTTCCATTCCTTCCCTTATTTTCCTTTCTAAAGCCCACAGATGGGTATCCACAACACAAGCTGTAAACTGCAGGCAGTGCAGACTCGTGCAGTTGATCCCTTTGACTGATAGAACACATCACCAGAGCATGTCATCCAAGGACAGCCAGAAAGCCACACACCTTGCACAGATGGATAACAAGATGAAAGCAGGGCAGACTTTGGGACTATGAGCTGCCACACTTTCACATCTTAGGATCACCTTAACCTGCATTGTTCATGGCTCGACAGCTTCTTTGAAGCCCATCCAGAGAGCCTGAGCTGCAACAAGAGCCCCTTTATGACACAGGGGAGGGCAGCATCTCTGTGCACGCAGTGAGCACCTTCTTGCAACACAGATAGCAGCTCCATGTGTTACTTTCACTACAAAATTTTTATAGTCTCTCTTACACACACTGAGCTGACAATAAAAGCCTCACTGCTCATTTCTGGCTACAGATCAAAGCCGGGACAAATGTTTTTATTTGCTTGTGCTCCTACCAGGCTACAGGGAGCCACAGAGGTCCACGAGGCTGGGAGCTCACCAGCCACCTTACACCTGTAGGAAGTTCAGCTGCCCACCACAGCCTGGCTGTTGGCACAGCAGAGTCCTGTGCATCCCATTAGTGTTACCTGGCATGTTGAAGCTTATGCAGATTCGATCAAATTCAGGGACTGAGCATGAAGCCACAGTATCTGGGGGTCCCTCACTGTCAGGGTATTTGGAAATAAAGAACAGGAACCAAAGTTACTTATTCTTTTCCCACCCAGTCTACAAATTGCTCGATTCCATTATCTTAATGCAAATAAAAGAACACACCAGCTTAACCTCTTCTGAAAGAAGGGACAAAACATGAGTTATGAAACAAGCCAGGCCTGAACTTTGTTGGGCCACAGACTAAGCACTCCAGCTCAATGATCCCACTGTTTACAGCTACACTTTTGCACAGCTTAACTCTTTTTTTTCCTTTTTTTTAACAGCATGGTCACAAAGTCTTGAAGAAGGCCTGTGCTGAACTGATTCCCAGAGCAACACAACATAACTTCACTCTTCAGCAAGGCATGAATTGGCCTTCATTTTGTGACAGAGCACTACTGCTATGTCTCAGATTAATAGATGTTGCCCCAGCTGCAGCCCTGAGGAATCCCTCACCCAGCAGCACCACACTGAACAACATTCAGTCAGGCACATTGCAGCAAGGAAGCACAGGTATGGTGACAACCCTACAGCCATGCACTCTGCCAGCTGGACTAATGCAAGGGAAAAAGAAAAGGGTGTGTTGTGTATAAATACACAAACAAGGAATACCATGCTGTCAGGTGAGACTGTGAGATAAATAGATCCATACTATGCCAGGCAGTGAACTGGCTCAACAGGAACACTCCAAAGGTTACAGTGTGTGGGGCTGCATCTAGTTAGCAGTGTTCCCCAGACCCTATGCCAGGGCCAGTTCTGTTCAACACTGTTATAAATTATCTGGATACAGGACCACAGTGCTTCCTTAGGAAGTCTACCAATGATACTAAACTGGGATGTGATGCTGAGACCCTGGGAGGAATGAGTGAACTTGGAGAGATCTAGGTACAGTGGAGCATTAGGCAATCATCAGTGGTATGAAGTTCAACAGGGGTAAATGCCAAGGTCTGAGCTTGAACAGAGTAATGCCAGACAAGAGGTATTTGGATAACACCCTTATGCTTTGACTTTTGGTTAGCCCTGAAGTGGTCAGGCTGATCCTTGTAGGCCCCCCTCTGACTGAGCTAATATATTCTAAACTTTGAAATCCTTGGAAATTTAGAGCAAAGCAAGTGCAAATCCTCAGCCACAAACACATGGCAAGTCCTGCTCAAACTGCCTCCACATAGTAGGCATGGGGCTTAGTTCTCAGCTGGCTCACAGGAAAGCATGCCTTTATGTGAGGATCAGAGAATACAAGGCGGGAAGTTAGGTCTTTAAGAACTTCAAGGTAACAGTCCTGCAGTTAAATCAGTACTTCCAAGACTGGTATATTGATAGTCACTTCAGTGAAGGAAGTTGTTCAAGTAAAATACTGTAATAGAATCACTTGTTAACCTTTAAGGGACAATGTGCACCCTGTAGGGGTTCACATAACATTTAGTTACAACCCCCCCTCTTTTTTTATCCCCCAAGTACTCCAAGAGGGTTTGACATACAGGGAAAAGCTACATAGTCAGGATTACAGAAAGGTACCAAAGTTGCATGCTGCTAAGTAGGGTAAGCATGCTGTACTAGTTTATATGCCTAGAAGTGCTGCTGTCAGGGTAAAACGCACTGACTTCAATGTTCTGCCACAGAGGCTGAGAAAGGGTCTCAACTTTCTGAGGATCCAATCAAGAGAAGCAGTAGCCTTTAGTTATTAACCAGGTTTTTGGAGCCCAACAAACAGGCTTTACTAATAGCCTCTGCCCAGTTTTACTTCTGTGCATTCTTAAAAGCTCACATTGAAATGCCACCTCTGTCTCCTGCTATTCCTTCCACTACTGCTTTCTTCCAGCCTACAAACAGTTAAGTGCTTTTATTTGGTTGCCATTACCACCTGAAGCATTACTTGGGCTTTTGGAGAGGCCAGTTCCATTCCTCAAGCTGTCAGCTAAGCAAACAATTACCTTGCTTCCTCAAATTATTGGAACAGACTCTGGCAGTTCAATGCAGCAGCACAAATTATTTTTCTTCTGTAGCAATTAAAAGCTCAATTTCTGCAGGAAAAAAAGACAATTCCCTAATTAAGTTTCTAGTTACAAACAAAAAGAGGCAAAAAGCACAAGAATAACAGAACAGTACAGAAGAATTTTACTTTCTGATAAAATTTGGACAAGTTCAATACTACTGTTTGTTCTGGGAGGCATCTAATTGTCTCTAATATCAACCATGCAGTAGCATAAGGACAATAAGTTACTTAATCTCCCAGGCATTTACAAGCACTTTTAATTCACTGTTAGCAGTTAGGAAACATCAGCTGCTAGTACAAGCCTTCTCCTTTACATCAAGTGATAACTTCAGAGTTGCCCTGTAGCTGTATCCTCCTGTTGATAAGTAGCAGCATGCAAGAGCTGAGCACTTGACCTTTGTGCCTTAACTCTGGTTATGGACCAAGTGCTTCACACAGTCTGTGCTTTGCACTAGCATTTCAGAGCTTCCTCCTCAGAGGGAATAAACTAGTTGCAGTCTTCCTACATCTTTATACAGTCCAACCCAATTCAGCTGGGGGTTAAACAGGGCAAATAACAGTAGTTACCTAAAGCTGACACAGACACTTCTCTACAGAAGACAGCTAAAGTTTGGATTTATATTTAGCAGCCTTCTGGTTTCCACTGAAACCAGAATGAGCCTTAGTTTTCTTCTGTCAGATTGGGTAAGAAATACACACCACTTCTTGAACACAAGGCATTCATGCTGCCAGATTTCAGCTTTTCTTAATCTCCTCAGAGAAATAATTATACAGAGGAGCCTCTTGAACTCCTCCAAAACCACGAGGTCCTATGATGGCATGCAGCCAAATTCTATAAAACCTACCACTAATAAAGACAAATGTATTTGGTCAAGGCTCCTACTGATAGCAACATGAGACACCAGCGAGGCTGGGGGGTAAAAACTGCACGTGCAGCTAGAATTAAAGCCAGCTCCATGCAGGAGGAGCATCATAAACCATGAAATACTGCCAGCTCCTGAATCCTGTTTGCATCACTGTAGTTTTCTACATAACATGCTGACACAATTCGTTTCAAGGCAGTTTATGGCAGTGTTAGAAATTTGTCACTGCCTTCTTTCATTTCTTCACTCTCAAGGCTGACACAGCATTGGTGTGGATTGACAGACATCTCCCAGCACTTCGGATATGGGAATGGAGATGCTTGGAAGCTTCCATTCATGCAGTACCAACTTTCTTCTGGCTTTAAATGAAGACAATATCTAGAAGATAAATGCAGATTAGGAGTATTATTTCTGAGGCTGACCACCAGAGCAATAGCTTAGCAGATCAAGCTTTGTCTGGAGTCAGGGACTCATTGGTACAGAGATGACAAGTAAGGTCTGCTTACAACAGGGCTTACCTATGGCAGTCAGGGCTACCAAGTGACTTTTTAGTATAAAGACACCTACAGTTCCTTGCTAGAATAAGGCTGACTCACTGCTCATCCTCAAAGAGGCTTAAGAGACCACCTAGCCCCCAATCTACATCCAAACCAAATTAAGTCAGACATTGATGCTTTACAGCCCCAACAATCTGGCAGGAGGGTTTGCAGGCTCCTGTGAACACTTCAGTCAGGCTCACTGCAAATGGGAGATATTAGCATGGGGTATTTCAGGTTCATGAATCACATCTTTGAGAGATACGCTGACATGAAGCTCAGGCACTGCAGTGCAGGCTTTAGGTGAAGTGCTGTGGTTACATGAATCACAGTGCTGCATCACCAGCAAAGAACTCAAGTTAACCTCAGCTTCCTGAAGGGTTCTCTAGAATGCCATTTAGTATATGCAATAAAAGAAAAATACACCCTCCAGGGCCCTGAGCAGCAGTTAATAGTAACCAGTGACAGTAAATGAGTGGCATTCTAGGGGTTTTGGTAAGGGAGCCCAACTAATGACTTTAACCACACCAGACAGAGACTGCAGCAACATCACACCTTCCAGGAAGGATAATTGGATTCTTCTGTTCAGTACAATTCAGCACAACAACTAGCACCCAGTACAGTGTTGTCAGTGCTCCCAGTACAACCTCAACTTTCTCATTACAGAGTTACTGAAACCCTGAGGCATGTCCTCCCCAAGAGGGTTGCACTGTTTGGAGCCCAGGACTCTGTGCTGAAGCACGCACTGCTGTTCTGGAAGCCAGGCTTTGCTGCCAGGGGTTGACTTTTCTTGCTTAGTACAGCAGTCACTTGCCTGCACAGAACTGAGCAGCTGCAGTATCCATCAGACTGGTTAACAAATCAAAAGCCACATGTAATATAGCATTTCAAATGGCATTTTATTTCCCCTCTTTTAGTCCCTAGAACTGCTAGAGTGTTTGCCCACTGCTAGCTGGTAATGCCCAGCAAGCCTTTTGTGCCAGGCCTCCTTCTAAACAGTCTGGTATTTAATAGACAGTAGAAAAATGGCTCCAAAGCTTTGAGGTTGAGTAGCCAGACATGCAGTCAACTGTAACAGCTTTGGATCACAGATTACAACTGCTCCTCCGTGGTAACTGGAGGAGCCTTATCTGTTAGGACCAGAAGGTCTCATCTACATGTGTCTGAGCCTGCCACTGCATTTAGCAGTGAGGTGAAGTGATCCTCCTTCCTTCTCAGGAGATGCTGCATAAGGGGAAGGATACCACTGATCTAAGTCAAACCTCACCAAGACATCTAAAGAAGCCAGCAGAGGGGTCATTCAAGCAGAGCTCTAAAGTTAGAATTAGGACAGAAAAAAATCAAGTTTTTGCAAGATACTTGTAAAAAACAACCTAAGGATTCAGGAGGGAGGCTCTGCATGCACAGAAACACAACAAAATCAATCTGGGCCTAAATTCATATTTATGAACATAGTCACAATTGTATTTTATTTCTCCTATGACTAGCAGGCTTGCTGCATCTCACTGATGCATAATCAGGCTCTCCACCACTATAATAAAACAAATTATTTCATGCATGAATGGCCTTAAATATCAGTTCATGCTCTGAGCCATTCTCCTCTGCTGACATACGTACAGCACATTCTGCATTGCAAAAGGAATATCTACCCCATGAACCACGGATCAGATAAAGCAGTAAATGGATGGGAAAATAACACACACAACACTGGGACTGATAGATTTCCCATTATCCTACACCCTTTGCCACGGGAACCCCCTGCTTTGCTGCTGGGTGTAAATACAGGGTTACCAGTCAAGCAAGAGAGCTTCAGCATCTCTCTTCACTTCCATCCCAGCCTCACAGGGCTGGTGTTTCTCCACCTGGCATAGCCATGTAGCTGTCACCCCATTAAGACAGTTACATAAGAAGGAATAAATCTCATCCTGAGCAGTGCTGGTCACCTCAACTAGTAAATATCCATAGAAGCATCATCTCCTGACATGAGAATATTATAAATAGAAATATTCCCTATAAGCAGCTTGTGACTAAGCTCACTTTTGAGCTAATAACTTCCCATGGAGATAAACTCTGCAGGAAAGCTTGCAGAGCTATAAATACCCAGAATTCATTAACAGATCTTTTTTGCTGCAAAAATTCTTTTCCGGCTGTGCCTCATGACACTGGTGCTCCCAACCCATTCTCTTTTCAAAAGCTGCAATTGTTTAACTTCCAGATCCAGCTGCTCTCAGAAATCCACGGGAAGAAAACATTGGGGCAGTTCCGGAGAATAAGACATTATTCTAGTGCCAAAAAAAAAAAAACAAAAAGCCAACCACAAGGAACATATACTATGTCATGAACATTTCTTTAGTTTCATACTCTGGAAGTTTTAATGTTTTGGTAATCAACCACTGGGATGAATGAAAAATAAGAGACTTTAAGGACCTAGGCATTTGTTCTGTGGGTGTTGTGGTAATGAGAATCAAGGATTTATACTCAATTCCTGTATCTGCTCTGCCCAGATCTGTCTCTCCATGCTGCTCTGCTGAAGTGTATGAATGCTGACCAATGGGGAATCACTGGAGCAGTACATGCTGTGCAGAGATGTGTTTGCTTCCTACTGCTTACCCCACACCAGAGCTGCACATCGCTGTTTTAAGAAGTAATTTGTCAGTGTTACTTGCAAGAAAGTAATCTCTCACGTAAAAGTATTCTCATGTATGCACCATGATGACCCCCTTGAGCAAAAGCTTATGCCTAGCCCAGCTTGAATTCTTTTTCTTACATAGGCACAACCCACAGGAACCCGAGACATTTTATTATATTGAAAGCCAAAACCAGAGCAGATTGTGCTTCCACCTCACTATCTGCACTGGTTTGGCCTAGGATGGAATTTATTTTCTTCATAATAACTCAGTGGTGCATTTGTGAACAGAATAGTGCTGATAACACACCGATGGTTTGGTTTTTGAGTACACACTGACAAATATCCAACTGTAGCTTTGGGTAAATCTCCTGGCTAAATTCCTACTCACTGGTTCAGAATGAAAGCAGCGAGATAGCACAGGCTACTCATACTCAACTTCTAGCAACCCATCTTGTTCACTATTCTCTTTAGTCCTTAGCTGAAGTTACTGCAGTACCACTACCCAGATACTGAATTTACTAAAAGCTGTCAATAGTTCATCAGTTCAGATGCAGTGCCTAACTCCAGCTGCTGGCAACTTTCCCACATCAAATTCAGCCTGGTTACACCTTCCAGACACTCAAGATTTCACTCCTCAAGTCACGCTTGGCACCAAGGATAAGAGGATTTACAAATATTTTGTGGTGAAGGTTTAACAAAAGCCTCAATTCTATCTGTAATAAGGTTTTTGAAAGCTATATTTCAAGAGTTCAAAATAGCTTTTGAATTATCTTTTTACAGTCTGAAGTTAATGAAAGCCCAAAATGTTCCCACTTGTTTCACTACAGAGGACTTCATTTACATTCCATTTAGCTGAATCATCTCCAAGCCTTCCACCCACACTGGGCACGCAGCCTACACAATTTACATGTGTGTTGGTAAAAGGTGAAAAAATGCTTTGCCAGACAAGTTTCCTAATCCATTTCTCATCATCTCTTCCCCATGAGCCCAGTCTTTATTATGATGCACTGAAGGTAAAGCCATGTCTAGAACTACATCTCATGAAGACTTAATTTAAGTCACATTGTGTTTTCTGTGGGTTTTCTTTTTTCCCTTGAAAAAATTGGTATCTTATTAAGGTTTTCTGATCAAATGTGGAAGCACTCTGCAAAAACGGTCATTTATCTCTGCATGCATTTAGTTCTTCTCCAGCAACAACCATTCCAGCAGGACAATGGTTAATTGCTGCAATCTTCCTACCTAATCAAAGCACCTGAATTGCAAGTTGCAAGTATACAGAGCTGCATTTATCTCATACCCCAATATTAAGGATTTAATAGCTGTCTCCAAGTCCTGTGCTGCAGAAGGCCCTCTGTGATCCTACAGAAGGAGTTGTCTGAAAGCACAAGTGAAATCAAGCAATTCACGTTATTTCTGGCCTCTGATTACATTCCATCAGTGCTTACTGTATGAGGCTTATGGGATGAGCTTATCAGTAAGACCAAAGAATGACATTTCATCTTGCTTGCAGGGCTTGTCATACAAGTACCTAAAACCAATGGCTTTAACAGCTGCTAGATACCCAAGACACAAATGAATTCATTGTTAGGTTCCAAAGAACAACATCCTTCCTCCAGTTAGATATCTGAGGATATAACAAGGCATTTGAATTCAGCAATCCTACCCAAAGCTGACAATTTGCATGTTACCTGCTTTGCATTTGCACCTGCCGTTGGTACAATAAGCATTTCCAGAGCTCTGCCCACAGTAGTTCTATGAAGGGTTAAACATTACTTCTCATCCTAACCAACCCCCTGATCCATTCACATTATTTCCTCTACTTGCAGAGTATTCACAGCCTAGAATGATATGGCATGCCACATCTAGGTTGACATCATTCTTGGGCATTTAGAATCCCTTAGCCCACCACCTATATTCAAGAACACTGATTTCATTACCATAAAACAGCACCACAAGGCAGGCTTTGGGCAGAGGAGACAGTACCAAGAGTACTCGTTAGAAAAGAAGTTCTGTTATCTATTCATATTCTGCACTTCTAAGTTCCCAATCTTAAAAGCATTTGTAGCCAACCACTGGCAACTAAGGAGTTCCCAAAGCAGTCATATCTATTTCAGCATTTAGTACTTATGGTAGTTTCATCTTCCCACTCCAGCTTTCATCTGTCATCTCACAGGAAACTGAAAGGTCAGATTTATCTGCATCTGTTTTTTGTTCCTGTTCTGATCCTTTTCCTGTCTCTTACAAGGGAGGGAGGGAATGTTCAGGTTACCCCATACTGTTCTACTCATTGCATATCTACCTCTTGCAGCATTTTTATGTCAGTTTCACATTTGTTTTCTCCTTGGTGTTGTCCTATGCTCATGAGCACTTTCACAGCTCAGTGGTGCCTGCACTGAAGTCACTCATCGCTCTCAGCTGCTGCACAGGACTAGGATCACTTTCACAGCCTCCTACAATTACAAAAGCCTAAAATGAAGTATCAAATCAAACAGCTGTGCTACAGAAGGAAGTTCTGGATACCTGATAAAGAATGCTATCTATCATCTTCCGAAGGTCTACAGCATGGGTTGTCTAGAGGCAGCTACTGCAGCCAGCACTCAGTTTGCCCCTACTCCCATAGCTACCTCCCTAAACCATTGTGGTTCTAAAGAGGACTGAATGCAAAAGAAGTAAAAATATCAAGCTCAAGTCAGCAAACAGATGGTCTGGAATAGTCTGCCCAATTGGATTCCATTTCAGCTGAAAAACACGTTGCACCACTACTATTAGTTCTTCAGATAATGACAGAAAACTCACATCAACCACTGCAAAGCAGACTGTTCTGGCACAGTGCTGCTATGAAGGAAAAGCATATATATGTGAAGCCTTCATATCTTGCTTTTTGACTCCAAATCTCTACCACAAAGCAGGAAGTGAGTGATACAGCTGACAAGGGGAGCAGCCCACTGCGCCATTGTACAAACAGTAGCTGAAGAGAACTAGTTTAAAGATGCAGCACACTTCAGGCAACGTCTTTAAAGGTATTATCTGAAGGCTTTATTCTCACCTGAAAGAAGCATATCTGGAGATAAATTTGCCAGGAAAATAGGCTAGACTTAGAAACCATCAAGAATCTATTCCTGAACCAGGACCAGAAACATGCTTGTCATGTTATTTTGCACCCCATACTTAACTCACAACAGGATGACCCTCCTCTTATGTCAAATGAGGAAAGTGAAGCAAATTATGGTTAACAGCTCTTATAAATATCCTCCATCTTCCCAAATTAACAACCATAGCACTAATGACCCTCAAGAGTCAGCTGATAGCTTCAGTTCAAAGCTTACCCCAGGCTGTGTAGCAAGGCATCCTACACAGGCCTGGGAAACCCTCTCAATCAAGGCTTGCTCCCCAGACCAATCCTTATTTACCAGCAACCCATCCCTCCTAGAGAGGTTACTAAAGGCCATCTGTCTGAAGGATCCTTGTTTCTATTCATCTCACTTTATCCTTAGGAAAAAAACCAGTTGCATAAAGGCAGAGGTATTTAAAGCCTGACCCATCTTCCTGCTGGAAGCTATAATCTGCCCATGCTATCTCAACTGATATTTGTGTAACTGATTACACTGTCCAAACAAGGGATTATGATTCTGGTTTGAGGAATAAGCAGCATGTATGGAAGATGCGTGAACAAAAGGGAAAGAGAAGAAATGTGTCTTACATAAAGGGCAGTTGTTTCCAAATGGAACATTGTGTTTTTCCATTAAGTATGAGCTGCTCTAGCTGTTACAGAATATTTTATTGACAGGTTTGTTAATGCAAAACCCAGTTCCAGCACTGACTGCATGAGGAAAATAAGGCTAGCACAAGCCACCCTTTTGTCTTTTGATTTTCTCCTTTCACACACATAGGATGAATCAGAACATTATCTTCTAGTTTATATGAATATTGCATGAATATTCCTGTGTTTCCTGCATAAAAGACAATTCCTCATACTAACTTCTCCATTCATTTCATCCAAATTAAGGGCTGGATGTGCCAGACTTGGCTTCCTGGGCATTGACCCAAGAAATACATTTGGTCCATGACATAACCTTTGTCACACAGCTTTAGAGCCTTTAGAAGACCATACAGAATCAGGAAAACAACTGCACGATGTACCTCGCAGGATAATTAAGATAAAAGATTAACAAGCTCTGGACATTTTACCTGAGGGTCTGGCCAACTGAAGAGAGCTATCATCATCCATGGCATGTTTTAAGTGATTTGGTGCGAGCAAGGACAAGCTGTGCTGTTCAGATAGCCAAGAACACCAAGTTACTTTGGGATGCACAGCTCAAACAAGTTGTCTGCTTATTTACAGTGTGCCAGGCCTCTGAGGACAGTAAGGAGGATTATACAGCTCTGCCCGAGGCCCAGCTTCCTCATTCTATCAAGTTGCAGAGTTCCAGCTCAAGAAACCCAAACCAAAAGCAAAGGTTGCTAAGCAAAGGTTGCTAAGCTCTTAAACCGCTATATATACTTTTTTTTTTTTTACTTCATCTGGCCCATTCCTGTCTTGCCCAGACAGGAAAATACACCTTTTCACCTTTCTTTCTGTAAATACTTAAGTCAGATTGTGAACAGTATTACATGCCTCTTCCACATTTCAAAATAACTAGTAGAAAAAAGCAATTAGGAAGTCCTATTAACACATAAGGAAACTGAATGGCACAAATTGATTAAACAGATTTTTAAAAGTTCTAAGCACAGCTGGAACACAAGAAGAATATTTGAGAACAGTGTTTGAGCTCAGGTTTCAATGGTAACAGGATGCTGAGAAAGGTTAAATTCCATTTCCTTTTTATATGTGGGGTGGTTTAATGCCAATGGGTGGCCAAGCTCTACCACACTACACTCACTCCCCATCCTCAAAAGGATGAGGAGAAAATATGATGAAAAAAGCTCAGATAATAGGGAAAAAAATAACTCAACCACCATCACAAGGCAATAGACTCAGCATAGGGAAATTAATGTAATTTATTGCCTAGTTCTCTCTGGTCTGGTAGGAATAAAGGCAGACTAGAACAACTTCACACCACCCACCAGCAAAAAAGACTTGTCACTAAAGCTGATTAAGCAGCTTCCTTGGAAAGAAAAGGTCATGAAAAGTCTAGTTTTCAAGTGATTGCATCAGAAGATACAAAAATAAACGCATTGTGAATAACTGCCAGAAATTCATTGTTAATGATCTATGTTTGAGCTGTAGTTTTCTGCAGATCCACCTACAAGGGTAGTTATAAATACTTTTGAAATCTGTATAGCTTTACCAGAAGTGGTAAACAACCGAGATGACAGACTTACAAGTTTTGTTTAAAGAATTTGACTACTTGAAGACTTCGTAATACAACCAACTCAAACCATGAACATCTCAACCATTCCTCATAATTATGAGTCTGATGGACAAAGTCTTTTCTGTTCATATTCTGAGGCCAAATAAGGTTCAAACTGCTTGAGTACATGGAAGTCACAGAACAGATTTGTCAGATATTGTCACCTTAAGTTTCCAATCTGTCCAGCCACAGCAGGGGAGCAGGAAAGTGAGAAATATCTTGAGAGCATCACAGCTGGGATCAAGAGCCAGCCCAAGGTGCCCAGCGACTTCACCCACACTAGCACACCACACTTGCAGAGGCAGTTCTGGTCCAGCACCTGGCCACACCAGGTTATGAGCTGCATGCTTCATGCATCTACACAACCAGACCCATGCATCACAGCAATAGCATAAGGGCAATTGGAAAAATCATTGTCAGGAGGAGCTAAGAGCAACATCCCACAGGCTCACAGGGATCACCTCCCATCCAGAAGGCAACAGGAAAGAGTGGGCAGAGGAATTTCTCTGCAGTGACCAACTACACTGAACTTGTTGTTGCGGATGCACTTTCCAAGCCCATAAAATAAGGCTGCACCTCCTGCAGCTCAGCTTTACAGGGCTATGAAGCAGAGATCCACAAGTTAAGAAATAAACAGTATTAATGGTAACAATTTATATTAAATAAGTGTCACACCTGAGTATAGCTGTTTTTTAAGCAACAATCAATCAGATCAAAGCAAGCTGATGTTGCTAGCACACTTATTTTCCTATGAAGAGGGACAGTATAATTCTTCCCAATTAAGCCTCAAGAGTAAAGCTAGTAAGCAACTCCAACCACACCTGAAGAGTAGCACTGGTATTTCAATTCTAAAAGTGCTGTTCCTTCATGTAAAATCAGTGTTTAAACACATCTGAAGTCATAAAACTCCAAATGGAGTCAACACAAAATGCTGTGGGTATTAGGAGAGAATTTATTTTGTCAGTCTGATCAGTGTTGTTTGATTATCCTTAAAGTTTCAGTACTATATTTATTTTGCCCTAAGTATCTGAATCCTACTTGTGATTCAGTTCCCAACTGTTATGCTTACAGTTGACATTGGTATTGTGGAGTTGGTACCATTCAAAAAGCAAATCACAAAAAACAAGAAGCAATAAAGGAATAGTGGAAGTCTTTATTATCTTGCAATGCTGGAACCCATGTTAATTCGAGTTATAATTAGCAGAGAACATGATGTGAGAGAGTAAGAGAAAAATGCCCTAGAGCTGGGTTGCTCTATTTCCTCTAAGGGAAGCTCTTCAGCATTCTGTCCCATCTTCTTTGATGATCTTTGCCTTTTTAATAAGTATGGTGCAAATCAGTGGGCCATTTCTACCTCAGCCTTCCTAGTATGCATCCTACATACCATTTCCCTGCAAGTGACAGATCCTGCTGTACATACAAGCACCAACAAGCAGCTCCCTCCAGCACACACTGGACTTCGAACAAAGTCAACATGAAACCATTTGAAGTAGGTCCCCAACACAGTAGCAACAGGAGTCCTAACAAGATGCATCGCTATCAAAAAATAAAAGTGCACAAGCATACTGATGTATAGATATCTGGGAATCCTAGCAGGGAAAGTAATTTACTACACAAGAAAAAATACTAGACGAGCTCAAGCATTATTTCCGTCTTTAACTCTGCAAAAGGGCTGTGGAAAGCTTGAAAAATAACAGTGAAGTGCTCTTGAATAGTACAGCTTCCCTACATCAAAGGCCTTCTGGAAGGTTACTTTCCTGCCTTGTCATTCATGCATGGCTTTATGCCATGCTTGCTTCCCATCATCTTGATGATGGAGTTTAAAATTGCAGGAAGTCAGTTCACCTGTAAAGGCTCAGACCATTGTTCTTGCTGTCAGCTTCTGGTGTGATGTCTGGTATCATCTCACACACAGGGCTGCTGCCTGACCAGTAACTCACACTATCAGTAAATATGCACTGAGCAAATACCACAGCTGATAGGTAACATATGGCATTCCCCACACACATGCTGTTCTCTCACCCCTCCCAGCCCATATAAATGATGCAGAAAAGCAGAACAACTGCTGCCATGTTATACAGGCTGCCAGCACCTAGCCAGGTTTTGCCTGAACCTAAACCTGAAGTCATATGGCTTATTTTACAGCACAGCTACATGGCAACAATAACAGGAGCTGCAAAATGCTACACCCAGAACTTCTTAAAACTCACTGACTTCCTACATTAAGGAAAATCTGTTTTATAAAACCTAGATTAGTGTTGCCTTTCCCTAATCAATGCTAGCTTTAAGGTGTAGCTATCCATAACAACACAGGCCACTAATTAGGGAGCTCAGAGGTATGACTCCTACTTGGTAGTATATTTTTGAAGTCTCCTGCATTCAGTTAGACTGAAGTTGCAAGCAGAAGTTGTCAGAAATAGGTATTGCCAAAACGCAGCAGAAAAAGGCGACTTCAGTTGGGCAGTGACCCACCAATGTGGATAACAGATGTGTTCTTTAAACACAGACATTCATCAGACAACACTGAGCATTTTATACACCCTCAGTAGTTTCACTTACTAATCCCACTTAAAAGAGAAGGAAACTAGTGATGCAGTTATGAGACAGCTTAAACCTGGCTGGCCAGCCTATGTTTACTATCATCATAGCACTCCTATACAGGAGATCAGATTCTCTGCTCACATAACTCAAGTATATTTATGGGAGACTATGTGGTTTCCTGCCTGAGTATTAAACATTACTTAATGTAAGCGAACTCCTGTAGCCAAGGCAGACTCCTACTTGGAATAGCCTCTACTCATTGACTATGAAAATGAATTAAATTAATTTCTGGGGTGCCCCCAAGCAAAAAAAAAAATTCCCTCTGCCAAAACATTAAAAGTCAGCCTTTCCAGAATGCAGCTATTATTAACAGTTCCGGGAATACAGCAGGAACACAAAACTCAAGCTAAAATGCAAGCTAGGCTCACTGAAGATAGCAGAAGCAGGCTGTATCCCCTCCCATCTTCCAACTGGATGTTTCAACAAGCCAAACCATCTCTTACACCAACTCTGCATTCAGTCATCATTCATGCTAATACTGGCAGTCTGTCAGGGGCAAAAACTAAGACCTAAATAGGATTGTTGCCTTAGCTAGCTGTAAGCAGGGCATCAAAGCAACAGACATAAGGCATGGCAAAACATATTGGTGAAGTCTGGTGTTTGCTCTCACACCTACAAAACACTTCATGCACCAGATTGGAGAAGACTGACATGAACAGTGCGACTGGGAGGAAAAAGAGCAAGTGAGTTACACAGCTATGAGAATATGCTGTCATACAGTATGTACACCTTAATATTGGGAATGACATCTTTCTGAACTCTCCTTCTGTTTTGTTTCCAAGTTTTAAGTCCAAGAACATTTATATTAATAGAAGTAGAATCTGCACTTAGAGCTGTCATTCAAATAAATCTGTCCAAGGGCTTCACTATGCTGTTCTGAAAACTTTTTACCTTTCTCTGTGGTGCATCACTTCAGAAATATACCAAGCCAAATTTCAAAATATCCCTGTCTAAGATTAAGTGACACAACCTTGTAAAAACATTCAAGCGCATTGGATGTAGAACCCTTAGCTACAAGACAACCTGGAAAGATCACACCCATCCTGAAAGAAGGGTTACAACACCTTGCAATCAGTACCTATAGAATAACTTAACATTTGTCTAGCTGCCTAGACAGCTGGAAAAAAAAAACAAGATAAGCTGTTTACACACAGTAATCCTTCTGGTCATCCTTCTTCCATTTTGCCTTCCTATACCAGCTAATAATGACCTGGATGCTGGATAAATTTTAACCTCTGTATTATTGCACTATTCACTCACTCTGAGTGTTCAGCTTCCTTAAACGAAACCTTTCACATCTCTGCAGGGCAGTTAAAGCTACTCAGAAGCTGCATTAAGGGCTCAATGACTCAGTCTGGTCTGCATATGAGACAGTAGGGTGACAGGGAAATGCAACTAGATCTATTAATTACTGATTATGTTTCTGCTAACTTGATGCTATGCTCATTTAGAAGTCACTGGAAGCTCCAGCTGAAGCATGGAATAAAAGTAAAGGGGACTTGATTAATTGCTAGGCCATCTTCTAAAAATACTTCGCACCATTCTTACATTCATGGTGATCTCCTGCAAACCTGCGTGTTACATATCACACTAAGTCATGAGGGGCTGACCACATTTCTGAACATCACTTTGCCACATTCATTTACCTTGTTCAGATCATCTTTAGCTGTCCCAGTCAGAAAGAACAAGGTAATTAGGAAGTAGAAACCCAGTTCTTAAACAGAAAAAGAAACTATGCTTCTCTGAAGGACAGCACCTAATTAAACTCCTACAGAGATCTGCACCCACATCTTACTGTTTCCTGAGGGGCCTTTTCAGAAGCAGGTTATTAAACTGAGGCATACAGTCAGTGAGACAGTAAGAGCTGATTACTGTTTCTCCCCAGTTTGTTCTTGCTGGACAGCACTAAACCTGCACTGAGCCTACTGCCTTTCTCAGGTCTTTTATCAAGCAGTCTCATTCAATCAGATGCAGCATTTAAGCACAAAAGCTGCATGCCACTTTCCACATTCAGAGCAATGTCATTTAGCTAAGGAGCAGGTTACAGTACCTTCTAGGGAGCAACTGTGTGATTTAGATAACAGAATCCAGACAGGCATCAACTTGAGCTGCAGCAGCCCATGGCACATTAAGGAACACCATCAGCTACTGGCCATAGTATATAGGGTAAATCCTTGCTCCATAGGACCAAAGCACATTACTTGCACTAAATCACATTCAAAGATTGACATAAATAGGTATCCCTTTGGAAAGCCACTTTCAGTGGATTCAAGGAAAAAAAGCACTGCATCTCCTGAAGCATTCAGCAGAGGGACAGATTTTTCGGTACACAGACCATCTAGCAAATGGAAAGGATGACTGATACTGACTTCCAATCCAGTGTGTTAAATATGTTCAGTTCAGAGACTTAAATCTGATTTATTCTATCCATTCACCCCTCCAGCAGACAAGGTCAGGTCAAATGTTTCTGCATGCTTAACCAGCCCAGGAGAGTTTATTAGGGCATTACTTAGTATATATTTATACAGTGTGTATTTCTCTGCACATGCTGTAGTGCCATCCCCTTCTTCCAAGCTTGTTTGCAGAAAATGAGTACATCCTCTTAACTAGTGATGGCACACTGTGTCTTGCTAGGTTTTAAACAGGCATGACTGCCATCCCAATAGAGTCAATACCAACCCTAACACCAACACCAAGAAAAGTACTGTTTTTAACCATTAGAAGTGCTCTCAAGAGTATGTCAATGCATCATTGCCTACCCCACCAGGCCACAGAAAAGGTCAGTCTTCCTAACATCCCATTTCATCGCTGCCAAAAGCGGTTGCCTAGAGAAGCACACAAAGAAATTACATCATGACTCCCCCAGACGCATCCAGTTTCAATTCAGATATGGTTCTCTGTATTTAGAAACTTACATAACTCCCAACTTCCAAAAACAACTCATACTGAAGAAGATTAACAGCTTCATACATTGAGCAACTTGCTTCCCATCTTTAGATGCAGTACTCAAAAGCACACAGACCATGAGTTATGCAAAGCAGTGTTATGTGCTGTTTGATTCCTTTTTAGTTTGGTTGCCAGAGCTAGCGTTCCCATAGAACTAACCATAAGCTCAATTCAGAATGCTAAATCATCTGAAGAGAGCTCATTGCACATGAAAAAAATTAAGAGTCAAGGCAGAAGGTAACCACACTGCATCGTCTGTTTTCCTTTTCCCTGTTCAGACAGCATGGCTGCAATCCTGGTTCTGCAGCTGTTAACCTCAGTCCTCTCTTATTCTCTCAACCTCAAATAAGTGATCTGGAGCAAGCTAGAAAAAAAGTGACAAACTTCACTGAAGATGCTGCAAATTAACCACACCAACTTCTAGGTTCACATGTTTCAAGAAACTTCAACAGAGAAAAACAAGCCAGATCTGAAAAACGGAATAGCCACATTTTATTGCAGAGGGTATCTACACATTGGGGTCAAAATCATGAGCTCTTCAGCCAGCACTGTACCAGCTGAGCTCAGGACATGAGTGAAGGATTCCTTCAACCCAGGACACTCTATGATTAGAGCACCCAAGTACCACATAATCTGAACATGGAACACTTTGTACTTCTCCAAAAAGAGCATTTAACTATTTCCAGACAACTTGTCCTAGAAGACAAGTGGAAGCCAGAGGCAAAGCCTCTTGGTATTCCCCACCTGGAGAACACTCCTGTTTGTTTCATACCTTATATCACCCATATCACACCACATATTTCAGTACAGATCAGTTATGATGTGCTATTAAAACAGGCTATACCTGCAAACTACATTATATAACATGAAGTCAGATGCACTTCAAAGCACCATATAAACATTTCAGTATCCCCTTTCAACGCAGGGCAGCTTGCTTAATGCCGCTCAGTTGTGCAGCAAAAGCCAACTCATCCTCCAAAGGTAAATACTAGTCCAGAGCTCTGTGCATGGGACCACACTTCCAAGTTGATTCTGATATTGCTTATAAGGTCAGAGGCAGTAGGGATTCCCCTATTGCCACACAATGAAAAAATGCCTCTGAAAGTCTAAGCAGGACTGTTAAGAGGAATCAGGAACATCACTTGACCTTCATTTCAGTAACCCTAACAGGAGAAGCATCAAGTCACTCTAAGATTACACACTCCTGTAAATGACCTGATTGCTTCAGGGGGAATTCCTTTCTGAGAAGTAGCTCCCCACTTCCCTTTATTTCTTCACAATGCTACAGTTTTGTAGTTGCATTGCTTTACTCTGTCTTTCCCAGCTATCTCCCCATTTTTTTAGAAGCACATTTCACAGAACTGAAGGGGTTGGAAGCTGTAAATGCAAAGGAACCAGAACAAACAAGCAAAAAAATGTTACAAAAAGAAGGATAAATGAATGCTCACCCATCTCCAAGGATCTAGGTTCACAGGGAAAGAACTCCAAAGGAAGGACCCCCAATAGGAGATCCTTCCTCAGTGGCAGTCAGCCCTTAAATGAGGTCTAAGAGGGCTGGAGCTAGGCTAGCCAGCCAGAACTGCCTTCACCTGTGCTCCCAAGGCTGACTGGGTCTCCCCTTCAGGTGCACAATCAGTGGTTCAGGCTGTGACTCAGCAGTCCCCACACTGAAGGGAACTTTTGGTACCATTTTCAAAAGAATTAAGAAGCAGAGTTATTGCATGATCCTTTCTGCTTGAGATTAGGCACCTAAGAACATGCTATCATGAGTTCTGGAACAGATGATGAACACCAGCAACAAACCTAGAGAATACTCATCCAGAAACAGTTGATTTAGTCTGATAATCCAAAATATCATGCAGTTGTAATCTCCATTGAAGCCAACCAAACTCCTAGAGCAGTAACTCAAAACCAAGTGCACTTACTGAACAGTGTGGCCCCAAGCTTTATAACAAGAGACCACTGATCCACACTGTGCATCCACATCACTACTGATGAAAGATCCCTAGAAAATGGCTAAATTCTTGTCCTTTCAAGCATTATACTACTAACAAAAACATTTGCTTCAAATAAATCCCATTTCCCTTAAAAAGCAAAGGTGGAATTAAGTTCTGAGACTTCTACCCAGTATTATGTTAGATAACCATTCACCATCCAGACAAAATATTCTCCAAGACAACAACAATTACAGGTCTTACTTGCATGCACAGTTCCAGCAAACAGGCAAGTGTTCATCAACTGTATGAGGGCCAGGTTTCCAATCCCATCTTCCACTCTTAGAAAAGGGAAAAACTGCTGCAATATTTAATCTCATATTCAAGATTTTAACCCAGGTCCCTTGCACATAGCTTAACACTACAGCCACCTATGAAGTAAGAAACTGTTACAGGTGAGTAGGGATTAACTGGTCAGGCTAAAGAAAAAAAAAAAAAACAACAAAGAAGCATAAACAACAGAGGCAGGGATGGGTGACCTAGACAGAATAGAAGAACACTATCTAGGTGAGCAGATACCAGAAAAACCAGACCAGTGAACACATTCTGCTCACAAAGAAGCAAATCCACTTCTGACAGATTCCAAGCAACATCAGGCAAAGTATTGACAACCAAATTAAAAGTTGCATATAGAAAAAAAGTTAAACTCACCTGACCAGTAGAAGACCTCCCTCATCACACAGCACTCCTTCACAAGAAGCAGCCCTACTCCAAAAGATGCACCTTTTAGTGGCTGGCCCTTATATGAGCCCATCCTCACTCTGGGTCCACCCCTTCTGGTCAGGTGGGGAGCATAGATGCAAACAATCCATTCCTCTTCAGCAGGTGTTCCATCATCAGTTCTAGCCACGAACAGTTCCTCTACAAGCTTGATAAGTAATTGGTCGGATGGTTGCAGTCAGAGGGTTGCTGTCAGTGTCTCTATGTCCAGGTGTAGGCTGGTGATGAGTGGTGTCCCTCAGGGGTCTGTCTTGGGACCGGTGCTCTTCAGCATCTTTATCAATAGGTGATAGGATCAAGTGTACCCTCAGGAATTTTGCTGATGATACTAATCTGGCATGTCCAGAAGGACCTGAATGTGCTCAAAAAGTGGGCACATGAGAACTTAAGGAGGTTTAACAAGGTTGGGTGGAGCTCTGGTCAGCCTGATCTGGTGGGTGGCAGCCCAGTCCACAGCAGGAGATGGGGACTAGGTGATCTTTAAGGTTCCCTCCAACCTATGCCATTCTATGATAATCTAAGCTTTGAGATCTTGTATTTTGTCTGAACCCAGACCATTTCACTCTGTGAGTACGTGGTAGTTTTGTCACCGTAGAAACTCTTTAGGGACCATAGAGCCACAGGAGCTGCTCTAAAATTAACAACTGTGCTTTCTTTGAAGTCTGTAACGCTTATTTTTTTTTAACTTTAAGTGAAGCATTGTGCCTAAAATACATAAGACCTCTTTTGGCAGATACTGGACTACATTTGAGCTCTTTGGCCACGCAGACAAAGGAGACAAACCCATGTAAGTGTCAGGAAACTAAGGCAGTTCTTGCGAACAACTGAAGGGCAGCAAAAACAATGTAACCAGCCACTACAAAGTAGTGGAAACATTTACCAGCAGAGAGAATACACGTGAATCCATACTTCTGAGTTCTGACAAATTACTGCAGCATTCACAGGAACTCCCTACAAGCAATACTGAGCTTCTGGAAGCTTTCCTTTTTTCAAATGTCTCAGTGTAGAGCTGTCGGTATTTTTTTTTCAATTGCTGACAGTTCCTTAAGTCCCTCATCCAATTTATTTTTCAAACTTTTCCATTCTTCTTTACTACTGTAGTGGAAATGCTATGTCATGGCTTTAAATAGTGATTGAGCGCGTGGTGGGAAGGCAGGGCCAACCCAGGGGAGCTCAGGTCCATGCAATGCACCTGAGTGACCAGAGCTAGGATCCACCCCTTCCCAGACCTCATTTAAGGGCTGGCAGTAGAGGTGAGTGTGTTTTGTTAAGAGATCCCTATGTTCATGAGGCCTTCTAAGGGTAAGGAGTTTTT
The DNA here is from genome assembly GCA_013399175.1 of Odontophorus gujanensis. Classification (NCBI taxonomy): domain Eukaryota; kingdom Metazoa; phylum Chordata; class Aves; order Galliformes; family Odontophoridae; genus Odontophorus; species Odontophorus gujanensis. Next base: position 108,523 of record VXAB01008910.1, on the reverse strand, counting down.
TTTCCTTCTCTTTTATTTTTGTGTCTGTAGCTGCTATATTTGGGCTTGTCCTTTCTTGCTGTAGCCTACAACTTTGCTACTCTGCTGTCATTGCTGTCCTTTCCATTGTGCTATAGCATGACTTCATTTGAATTTGTCTCTTCTAACATGCATTAATCCTAGCTGAAAACCCTCCTAAACACACCACACAGTCATCTGTATTTTCTGCCTTTCTATCTGCAGCCTGTTGATAAGAAAACCCTGTTTTAAATAGGGTCTCTCTGGTGATAGATGTCTGGTGCCCATAGGCACTATGCATTGGGGGGAAATGAAAAGAAGGATTCACAGTTACTTCTTAATCAATTACCTTAATACTCTTCAATTCTACACAAGAATCACTCCTTACATAGGATTTCTGTCCCTTGCTGTAGAGCTGGGCTCTACATTGGCTGAGTTGGTCTTTTATTGTACCAAATGCATAGCTCAGGTTGTACACCTTGACTAGGAGCACTTCTCCTCCTCAAAATGCAAGTGTCAGAAAACCAATCCTCACCAGGGCAAGTACGCAGCAGCACCAGTCTGAGTGCCCTGCCAGCTCATGGTGTTGGCTCTGTGGCTGTCAGTAAAGTAGAACCAAATGCAGCTGCCCCGGTTCCAGTCCAGGAAGGTCTTCAAGGAACCATCGGGGACCTCAAAACCAAGAGAAGGTTCCTCTATGGTTCACATTTTCTGGTAGCTAATTTAAGCACGTCAGCTCCAGGAGAATTCTATTGGCAAACCTCTAGCTATTTATAATGCAGTCAAATCAATTGGTATTAAAGCTGTATCCTGCTGTCTGCTAAGGATGTGTGTACCGAAGGGCATACTGAAATGGTTCAAATATTAAGAGGAATCACGCAAAACCAATGCAAAGCTTCATTCTATCCTGTGCTAACAGTTCTGTAATGGGTACACAGGAAACAGATTTTCCAGTTTGCTATGTACTCAGTGGCAAGAAACTGATGAGCAGGGTCCATTAGTGCCATTGTGACAGTGAATGTAAGTCCTGCCACCATAAGAAGCTTGCTCAAAGCTTAGAATCACAGAGAATGTGTTTTTTTATGTTAATGTTATGATACATGGCTGGTGAAGGACTTTTGAACTGCAATTAATTACTGCTGAAGAAATAGCTTGACTTTAGCAGCTGGGAACATTTCCAGGACTCTGCTGTTAAGCCCAGTGTACGAGCAGAACTAGGTCAGACAAACCTGCTCAAACCATAAGCAAAATGTGATGGTGGAAATGTGCCAGCAGCCCTTCCTTGTCTCTAGACAAACAGCCCATGGGATTTTTTTTATGTCTTTATGAGAAAAATACAGGTATTGGAGGGGGGGGGCAGATAAGGTGATGCACACAAGGGGTGAATACCAGCCCCCTCCCAGGGAATTCTTCCCAGGATCTTTGCACAGGCTGCAGTGCAGTGCAAGCAAGCCACAGGAGCCCTGTCTCTGCTAAGACACTCTTTCACAGCCAAAATGTGAGTAGTTACCACTGAGCTGTTAATCAGCTCAGAGACACAGTAAATCCCATCAGTTTTTGTGGCAACCGCATCCTAGATTACAGCTGGTGGCCCCTGTAGGGATTGCTCCTTGATTCTGATTCCCAGTTCAGCACTGGGAATGTGGTACCATTTATAGAGCATGCAGGTCATTCCATGAAGGATTTTTTCACATTGGAAAGCAAGAGGACTGGCATTACTGTGCCAGGGTAGATTTTGAAGGACAAGTTCTAAGTGAAGGCTATTGCAAGTTATGCTGTTGTCAAGTATGTCCAGGCATAAATACCACCAAAAGAACTAAAAGGCTGAGGGACATGGGCTTTTTTTAGCTTGTAGAGGAGTGGGCTCCATGGGAGACCTTGTTGCAGCATTCCAGTGCTTGAAGGGAGCATAGGAGGGCTTCTAGACAGGAGGAGGGCTGACCAGTAGTGGTAGGACAAGGGGGAATTTCTTTAAACTAGAACGGTGGGAGTTTAGGTTAGATGTTAGAAAGAAATTCTTTACTCAGACTGGGACTGCTGCCCAGAGCTGTGGGTGCCCCATCCCTGGAGATGTTTAAGGCTGTTCTGGATGGGGCTTGGGGCAGCCAGCCCATGGCAGGGGGTTGGAACTGGGTGAGCTTTAAGGTCCCTTCCAACTGAAGCCATTCTATAAACTACTGCCATCTGTGACAAGCAGCAGGGTGTACTCTGGATGTTGCTGCTCAGTCCATAGCCACCCTGAGAGCACAAGCACCACAGTGGGTGGCTCTGCTCACCTACTATGATTTCCCATGCAACTTGGGGTTGCCTGATAACAGCACTCTTCTCCTTGGCCAGGCAGCCTGTTGTACAGTTACAGCCAAGTGCCTGACAATTTCAGTTCACTGCTGGCTGTTTTTCTGGTATTAATATTGACAAGCAGCAAACACAAGTATCTAGGGCAGGAAGAATATGACAAACACTGAGAGGCATAGCTGTGTTCTGCAGCTCTGTGTTTCAAGTTAGTATCTAAAATGTGCAATCTGTCACCTGGGCTCCACATTAAGCAATACTGGGTTAGCCACTTCCATGGGGTCGAGCTCTGTAGGATAAGTTGCATGCAGTCTTCACTGGCAAGTGGGCACGTGGTTCTGATTTCTCTCATCTTCAGAGCAAAATAAATGCTTGCAGTAGCAGGAAGACTGTGAAGACTCCTTTGCTATCTTATTTTCTGGGAAGGGACAGGGGAGCACAAGGGTGGATAGCCAGGAAGACTCATGCAGCTCTCTAGGCCTTCAGTAGTGGAACCCAACGTGTTTCAGCAAAACCTCCATGTTTTTTTGTTTGTTTTTTTTTATTATTCCTGCATAAAATCAGCAGTGTGTTTGAAAGCTCAAAGGTAACAGCTGAGCCTACAATTTTCCCTAGCACTTAAAGCTCTGTCAGCATATACACTGCTGAAGTGAGATCTGAGCACAACATGGAATTATGTGGTGAATCAAATATTGATTCCCTGTCAACAAATGTGACAACAGGAACAAACTCAGAAACACTTTCAAAGTAATCATATTTAGCCACGATAAGAGCTCAATAAAGTGATGACAGCTCAACAGAGTGCTGAGTATCCTGGGTTGTTTGATGTGAGGCTGTCACTGTCATTTTTATACATCCTGGTATAAAACTCAAGACATTAATGAAGCCCTGACTCAATAGCATTGGATATATAACCTGCAATTGAACAAATCTTTTACAAGTCTATGCTTTAAGATAGAGGCCATTATCTACCTGAGCAAAGCTACAGCACAACTCCAGATCTGATGTCTTCGACTTAATGCAGATATTGGTGTAAATCAGCTAGTTTTACAATGTAAACTTCTGTGTAGAAGATACTTAAAAGGATGCTACTTGATGTTGTGAGGCATCTGATTCTTGCTCTGACCTTCAGAAATGCAGGTTGCTTTTGCCATCCCATCTTTTTTTTTCAAGATTTGATACAGAATAGCATCTTCCCAGTTATGGCAGGAACATTGAGAGATGAGCTAGTGCTTTGAAAAATGCTTGTTGTTGCTACCCCATAATTAGTATTGTTTGAACTAGTTGGCAATTATCCTAGAATAGATTTCACACGCTGTAAATGAGGTTAATTCATTAGTTACATTTGTTTCAAAGCCTCCTGAGCAATCTAATCACTCTGTAATAGTAACTGACTAACCCAAATCTTCACCCAGTAAAATAACATAACTTATTACCAGAGGACACTTAACCTATTTAAGTTTCATACTGACATTTCACTGCAGAATATGACTAAAATAATTCTGGAAAATGTGATGCTTCCAGATCTGCTTTCTGTTTGGACTGATTTCAGTCTTTCAGCAACATTGGTATTAGTAGGCATGATTATGCCTCTCTAACACCTTATCTCCCATACTTTCCCTGCATATTAAAAGCAACATTGCTCATGCTGACAGTCATTACATGAACAGTGAGGGTATAAGACCATGAGCAAGCTATGAAGCTGTCTGAGTTAACTGAAGTGTTGCTTATGACTATGAGCTAGAATTCTCTTACAACCACTCACCCTTGGTTGATCCAGGAGTTCCCATGTTCTCCATTCATCAGCAAATCCCCTTTTCACTGGGTCTGCAGACAAGCCTCTGTCTTTATTTGTGATATCTGAGTGTGTGCACATTAAATCCTGTTACAGACCAGGTCAGGATGCTTCAGCTCCTTTCAATGAACATTTCAGCTCCTGGTTTAATAAGCAGCCAGTAGTAGCTCTGCCTAATGCTCCCATGTTCCATCATGTTGTGACAGAGCATTAGAGTAGCAGTGTTCAAACAAAATTCCATGAGGATTGTTCATTAGATGTACATAAATATCAGTTTCAAGGATTGTGAACCCAGTTTATATCTTCTCTGCGGAGGTTTCCTACAGCTGTACTTTCATGAAGGTCTAACTGCTGCTTGTTTTTACTGACACGTTTGGACTCCTTTCCAATGCAAAACTTAACTGTCCACAAGTTTTAAGACCAAGTTTAATTGCACCTCCTCAAATTCTTTCCTTTTTTTTTTTTTCTTTTTTTTGTAGACTGCAGGGAATAGAATGAAGTGGATAAACATGGTTATCTGAGAGGAGTGAGATCTGTTGGGTATGTTGATTCAGTGCTGCTTTCCACTTAATTACTTCAAAGAATGACAATGCTGAAATCATAACAGAACCATACACTCTATCCTTCTGTAGTCACGGCAATGACTGGATTTGTCAGATAGGGAGGAGGAGTAGGAGGCTGCCACAGATGGCACTCATTTATGTACCTAACCACAAAGCCAGCTCTGTGGCAGCATGGTGCAATGGGAAGACCATCCTTGCATTCATTTATAGTCAAGTCCACTCTGACTGAGTTGTTTCCTGCATCTTAGACTACCGTATGTTTTAGAGCTGGAAGAACACAAGGAATGTGGCAGAAATGGTCAGCCTCACATTCAGTAGAAGCTGCTGTCTCACTCCTTGCTTTCTGGAAACACCAGGAGATAAGAGGTAATGCTTCTGCTCCAGAACCTGATAGAGGGAAGAAAATGAGAGTGTTACAGCTTGCATTTAGTAGCTTTCTGCAAACCATTAACTTATTTGAATAGCTTAAGGTAAATGGAAACCAAAATCCCCTTATGTATCACAGGTTTTAAATTCTCATTGAAATCACATGTAGTGCTCACGAGTCAAAGCAATGACTGTGTCCTACTTGCAGTTTTTGCTGTCCACTCGGGAGTTTCCTACCAGGACTCTAAAACAAAACCAAGAAAACTAACGAGGAATATACTGATCTCTATTAAGAAAGAGGAGGACAGAGAACACGGGTATCTATGAAATACATATGCACTCTCTCTCTGTCAGCTGTTCAAATGAGCAGAAGACAACTTGAGCAGCAAGTCAACACCAAGAAAACTTTAGTCACTCAGCTTGAATTCAAGGCTTCCCTATTTGGGAATCAGAATGAGAAAACTGGCAGTGTGTGATGGTCTGAGGGGAGCCAGGTTTTCTTTGGTAGCGGAAGCCATCAGCTCACTGGTTGTCCAAATCCAAATTTCAAAGACAAAATAATTTGATGTGGATTTTTTTGTTTGTTTTTAGGTAGATCAAAGGATTTGGTAAGCGTGCTCTGCTTTAAGAAGCCTTCACCTCTTCTGTCCCTAAGCTGTAACTGGCACTTAAGGATTACACAAGAAGAAGAATATTGTTATGAATATGAAGGAGCTAGTTGCAAGCATCATAACAAAGCAATTATATCATGAAAAGAATCATAGAACCACAGAATTATTCCAGTTGGAAATGACCCTTACGATGCCCAAGGCCAACTCCAACCCACCCCTGCCATGCCCACTGCCCACATTCCTCATTGCCACATCATTGCTGTCCTTGAAACGCTTAACAGCTCTGCAAGGCCGGAGTTTTATGCGCAAATATTGACAATCTGCTCAAGCACTTGTGGGAAAAAGCAGGTCAGTTATAGGCATTATTACAAAAAAGAGAGGGATCTCCTGGAAAGAGTCCAGTAGAGGGGTGTAAAGATAATAAAGGGCCGGGAGCACCTCCCCTGTGAGGTGCTGGGGCTGTTCAGCCTCGAAAAATGCAGAGTCGAGAGGGGATCTGATCCACGTCTGTAAATATCTAAGGAGCGGGAGGCAAAGGGATGAGGAAGGACTCAGCAGTGTGTGGCGATAGGATGAGGGGTAACGGCCGTGAATCGGTGCATAGGAAGCTGTGCGCGGGAACTTCTTTTTCCCTGTCTTTTTGTACTGGACGCGGCGCTCCAGGTGAAGCCTAGAGCAGGCTGACTCACTTTCTGCCCTGCGATACGCTGAGGTTGGGCCTGCCTACATTGCCCACATCGCTCCGCGGCGGGCACGTCGGGCGTGCGGGGCGGGGACAGGCAGCGGGGCTGCGCGGTGAGGTAACGCGTGAACGTCGGGAGAAAGACGTAGGGGGCGGCGGAGCGAGCGGGGGGTGGAAGGGGACCGGTTATCCGCGGCTAGCGAGGCTGCGAGGGGAGTTGGAGGCGTCCCACCCCGCCGCCGTCCATGGGGCCGGGGACTGCGGGCTCGCCCTGCCCCGCCGCCGTGAAGTGACAGCGGGCGGGGCGGCCCCGGAGCCCCTCGGTGGGCGCTGGGGGTCTGTCCGCGGTTAGGGGAGAGAGGAAGAGGAAAAGAAAGGGGGACCATGAACTACCAGCAGCAGCTGGCCAACTCGGCAGCCATCCGCGCCGAGATCCAGCGCTTCGAGTCGGTGCACCCCAACATCTACTCCATCTACGAGCTGCTGGAGCGCGTCGAGGAGCCCGTGCTGCAGAACCAGATCCGTGAGCATGTCATCGCCATCGAGGGTGAGTCGGGGCCCTGCAGCCCCGAGTTGTTGGGATGTGTGCCCTGGGTGGGTCCTGCGGTGCTGCGTTCTGCTTCGGTGGGCTCCTTCGGGTAAACGAGGATGGTTCGCAGAGCAGGAGCGGTGGGAGAGGCAGCGGATTTGGGAGACAACAGGCTCGTGAGCGTGGCTTTGGCTGTGCCTGTCCGCGAAGGAGCGCTGCAGATGGCCGGTGTGCGAAATAAATCGACCCTGTGGCAAAGGGCAGGTAGAAAGAGTAAACAGCGTTGGCTGGGAGCACGTGTTTTAGGGAGAAATGCGTGTTGTTTTGCGTAGCAGTGCATTGAGGAGTAGCCTGCTGCTTCCTCGGAAGGGATTCAGGCTAGCAGGGCACGATGCACAGCGTCTGAAACGGAGAGCTGGTTAAAGCGATCTTGGTTTGTTGGCCTGTCTTGTCCTTAGAGCATATGCCGTGAAAAAGTGGCTGAGATCGTTGCTTGAAGCTTTATTCATGCAGCTGGTAAGCAGCGCAGCACGAACAAACAGACAGCATGGTATTAAACATTAATACCGTCAACAACATTTTGTGGAAGGGGGGGGAGGGGGCAGCAATCCTCTTTAGCATCGCACACAGCGGGTCAGCAGAGCTGGCAGTGCCTGTCACACATTGAGGAGCAGAGCCACGCGGGAACCAAGCGGTCGCTGGAGGTTTATGCACGTTGCCTTTGTACTTTTACTTCCTAGAAGCGTTGGTGTGTGGCTGTCAGCTCCATCCTTCTCCTGTTTCCAGCTCCTCGGTGAAACTTTGTATTGTGGGAAGTACAGCACAGGCACAGCTGTTCCTTTCGTAGTATCCGTGCTGTTTGGGTTTCTGTGGGATAAATGATGTCCTTAACCCCCCAAAAAAGTGTTTAGTGGTGATTAGTACACGTTCACGTGCTTTTAAATGTGTTGATGCAGAGGACACAGTGGTGCAGCCAGGTTTGTGTTCCAGTGGGAGGAGGATGTGAAGCGCTGTGTGTAGTTATCTTCATAGCATGTGACTGCTGTCAGCCTTGTCATGTATCAGTGATTTGTTGCCTAACTGTAACTTGGTTCCTTTGTCAGTCCAAGAGGCTTAAAAACCAAAATAGCAGCCTGCAAATGTGTTTCGGAGGCAAAGCTGATGAGTAAAATTTTCGTAGACAATTTGCTGTCGAGCTTGCGTTGTACACTGAGTCATGGAACCAGTGGATCTGATTCATGGGGAAGATTTATCTAGAAAAAGTGTCTGTTTTAAATCTTTTTTTTTTTTTCTTCTGGTTTTGTTCTGAGAGCTCTTTGAGTGACTCTGAGTGCTTACAAATGGCACATATTCAAAAAACAAGCCCCCCAGAACCAGCCTCACTCCTGGGTTGTAACTTCACCAAGTTGTATGTTGTGCTAAACCTCTTTGTCACTGCATGTGGGATGAACTCGGAAGTTAGGATTTGTTTTTGCAGCTCAGCAAGGGCTTCCAGGGCAGACTTTAGTGTTGCAGTGGTGGTTCCCAAACAGTGCAAAGCCCTTTGAGCTCAGGGTATTCCACTTTTTGCACTGATAGTGAGGAGCTGTGGTGTAGCTGGCACGGACTGAGATGAGAAAATATATAAAGTGCTGAAACAGTTTTTTCCAGTGGGGGGAAAAAAAAAAAGAAAGCCCATACCCTTTAAGGAATGTAGCCTCATTAGTTCAGGCTGCTTTAAACTGTTAACTCCGACCAGCATATGCTCCTTGATCAGCTCAAGTAATACTTCACTGCTTGAGAGACGTTTTACAGATCTGGAGGAGAGCATACTTGGAATCTAAAGCAGTTTGAGGCTTACTGATGAAGGAAAGGCACTATTACTTATTTACAGCCTTTCTTTTTCATTGTAGAGCGTTACAGGCTTCCTTATCCTTCCATTTAAAAAGAATAAAAAAGGTTTCATTGGCAGTGCAAACTCCTTTCTAGGATTTGAGCTCTATGAGAGGAGCTGACTATTCCTAAACTGGGTCCTGAAGGGACACCTGGGTTTTGTGGTTTTTTTTTTTTTTTTTTTTACCTTTTTGTGCAGTGGTTTCTTTCCTTGTGTTATTCTGACTTAGGTGTGATAATTGCTAAGAGCATTTATGAAGTGTGGGACCGCTTCACTAGTTTCTCCACACGTAGAAGTTCTGAAAGCAGTAACTTTCAGGTTCTCACATTTCAGAGCTGCAAAATCAAACTCAAAAACATGCTTCAGTTTTCTTTGTATGATATTTATAATAAGTAGTTGAAGTGTTTTAGATGCTGTCATTTAGGCTGTTGCCTTTAGGGAAAGCTGTCTTCGTGTGTTCTGTGGTTTGTGAGCTTAATTCCACACATAGATGCATCAACACTTGGTCAGTGCATGGTGCTTCTTATATCAAGTGTGTAGTGTACTTAATGTGGTTTCTTTTTCCTCTCCATTCTTAAACAAACGCAGGAATAGACTTCAGCAGGCTTTGAATTGACAGAAACCTCTTGGATTTTCAAGATATTGCATTCCTAGCTCATGCTTGCAGGTGTGTAAGGGTACATGACAGGCAGGGAGGAACAACAGGAGCTGATGCTTTCAAAAAGAGACTAGTGCTGCGTTGTGAAGCTTGAAAAGTCATGCAAAACCAAAGAGAGGAAGCAAAGTGGTTTGAGAACTTAATTTCTAATCCTTTGTGAGAGGCTAGTGAAACAGCTGAAGTGTCAATACTTGGCTGAGAGTCCATAAAAACACTTTTGCTGATATACCTGTTATTAACAGATCCTGATACCTCAGGCATTGAGCAGGGATAGTTTGCATCCCTTTTAGATGGGCTCTCCAATGTGTAAACAGATCCTACAGCAGTGTAGGGTTTGAGCAGGTCTCTCTAACTAGAGAGAGGGCAAGTTGTGTCTCAGATCTCTGCTACTAAAACAAAACCTCAGCGACCAGACTCGAGATAACTGGTTTGAGCGCGCCCTGAAAATGATTTGGAGATCTCCTCTGTGGTCTGTGGGTTGTGGGTTGTTGTTTTTCTTGAGGCTTTTTTGGGGGGATTGTTGCTTTGAAACTTCAGGATGTCATACCAAGCAGTATTCAGCCAGCAAGAGCTGTACTGCAGAGGTTTCTGCTCATTTTCCTGTTAAATAAATGATAAATGTTTTGTGATCTCTAGAGGTCCCTTCCAAGCCCTACAATTCTGCTGCTGACTGATGCATGATTCCAGTCTGGTTTTGTTACCTGTCAAGGCCATGCTTTCCTTGGAGCCTTCTGACTTAGTGGTATATTCTCTCGAGAGCTGGAGCTGCCCATGGCTGTGGTGGAGTCCCCGTCACTAGAGGTGTCTGAGAGATGTATGGATGTAGCACCTGGGGGGGGGACACATGGCTTGGTGGTGGGATTCAGTAGGTCAGATTGACGATTGGACTTTGTGATCTAGGAGGTCTTTTCCAACCTAGATAGCACCGTGATTCTGATTATTCATTGAAAACATGGGCTCTTTTCTTTGACTTGCCAACTTTGTGATAAGGAGAGGTGAATTGCTGCTGTAAAGTCTACTCTCCTTAATAAATCGAGCCTTCCTGCAGGGATATGAATAGTTGGTGGGAAGCTGCCAAGGCTTGTACTACAATCAGCTTTTGCTAAGAGCTGTAGCAAAGCTGCAACTTGGAAACAATTACAGTCATGCTAAAAACTAAATACCACTCACTGCTTTTACTTAGCTGTTTTGTTGAAAAAGACTTATGGGGTCTTGTATCTATGGATCTCCATGCAAGCAAATAATTAAGCCTCAGGAAGAGAGTATTATATGAAACAATGGCACCCTTAAACCTCAGTAGCACTCACACTGTTCAAGGGCTTTTATTGTGACTTTTAAAACTATGAATCACGCCATGGGAATTGAAGTGATAAAAGTAATGCTCCAAACATTCCAATAAATGATACAAAATCACTTTGAGTGGAAGCTAAAACATTTAAAAATGGTTTTGGGGGCTGATTGTGACACCAGGGTAACTTCTTGAGATGGTGTCTGGGGAACAGTTTCACAGCACAGCAGTCTTTTTCAGATTTGTGCGAGAAAGGGCAAGTGCTTTTTTTTGTTGTTGTTGTTCTGGGGGATTAAATTAATGTGATTAAATCAGATGAATCAGATGTAGGGAATCTGGTGAGACTGCACCTCTAATATTGTGTTCAGTTTTGGCCTCTCACTGCAGGAAGGATGGGTTTGAGTTGCTCAAGCGTGCACAGAGAAGGTCTGTGAAGCTGATGGAGGGACTGAAAAACAGCACCTATTTTGGGGAATGATGGAGTTTGGGAAGAGGTAAAGAGGTAAAGAACTTTTCCAAACCTCAGCAATATTCAGTTTGCTACTACATTGTTCAACAGGGAATTTTTGGCTCTAGCAATAAGTACACGACTGTAATGGGAATGCTAAGTCCTGGCCTGAAGCAGTGATGGAGCACCTGGTGGGAAGGCAGGGCCAACCCAGGGGAGCTCAGCTGCATGCAGTGTACCTGAGTGATGGAAGGGGTGGAGCCGGGATCCACCCCTTCCCAGACCTCATTTAAGGGTTGGCAGTGGGGGTGAGGGGATCTTGTTGGAGATTCCTGCCTACCTGAGGTCTTTCAAAGGTAAGCAGTTTTTCTTCCTTTGTGTCTGTGTCCACAGCTGCTGCATTTGAGCTTATCCTCACTTGCTGCAGCCTGAGACTTTGCTACCCTGCTGTTATTGCTGTGCTTTCCATTGCATTTTAGTGATACCCCAATATTGAGCCTTTTTGCTGCCCTGTAAAATGTCACATTTAAATGTGATGAGAAGGTAAAGTTCAGTTGTGTTTGTAAACACTCCAACATGTGAGCAGAGCATGATGAATCGTTTCTGGAGTTAAAAGATTAAACTCAATTTAATTTAAAGGATCCTTGTGATTAACCTTAGAAATAAGGTAACAAGGTGGTCTCACTTTGGTACGTTCGAGCTACCCTGGGAATGTGACATGATAGAAAATTCCTCTTACGTTTCTAGTGGCACAGAGGAAATGGGCACTGTTGGATTCCCTTGCTGGTAGCGTGCCCACTGCGGTGCAGCTGGCAATCCAAAGCTTTCTGGAAGTGCTTAGTGTCTATTTAAAATAAATTAAATATGGAAGCAGATGCATTATTTAACATACTCAACTGTATTAATGCCTTTTTGGGGTCCTGACTATTGCCACACCTGGAGCCTATATGGTGCCATGAAGGAAGGGTTGTGGAGGTGATATGCGGAGTTAGAAATGCACTAACTTGGTGGGTTTTCTGTTTCCTTCCCTCCCCTGTTGCTTCAGTGAACTGCTTGTGGAAGCAAGTAGGAAAACACAGGGTGGATATGAGCGAGCTCTGTAATTTGTCTTGTTTAGCAGCTTTGTTTGCTTACACAGTCGGATAATGAATGTAAGCCTAATCATTAGACAGCTATTTTATTTGCTAATTTCCCCTCCTTTACTTTAGAAAAATATAGGCAAGGGAAGCGACTATACTACTGGAATTGAATGTGTAGCTTTGGCTGTATTGCAGCATGTCTGTGGGCTTTTTATTTGTCTATGAGAAGCTTCAGACTCTTATTGAATGGTGGTGGTTGGTTGTGTTTTTGTTTGTTTTTTGCAGTATTTTGAAGGGCTGTTTACAGCCTGGACCAAATCTGTTTGATGTGATTGAGTGTAAAACCTGGAGGGAAACCCACTTTGCCTTTAACTTGGTAGTGCTTATATTCTCTGTTAAATTCAACTACTCCTGTTAGTATATTTTCTATGAATTTTTCTGTCTGTACGCTTTGCATCTTGAACACGTGCCCAGCTGACCAAGAAGGCTGATGGCATCCTAACTTGTGTCACAAACCACGTGGCCAGCAGCATGGTGGTTAGGAGACGTATGGATGTGAGAGTGAGGAATGTTTGCTAGTGATGGGACTTGAGAAGTGGGATTGATGGTTGGACTTGGTGATCTTGAAGTTCTTTTGTTGTAGATCGCTCCGATTCTGTTTCCCAGTAACATAACCAGAAGGAGGATGGACACAGCAAGGTGGTTGTCCTTGCAGAATTCTGTAGCATCTTGTAACCAGAGAATGTATGAGTTCTCTTATTTCCACTTAGCGTGCTCAGAAGAAAATCCAGGAAGCCTGTCTTTTAGGTATCTCAGCAACTGTCTTCTCTTGGGGAAATATGCTAAAAGCATGGTGCTGGCTGCCAAGGCAGCACTCATTTACATGTATGCCACTTATCTTCCCAAGCTTCTGTAGCTGAGTTAACTAATTGTGAACCAAAAGTGGTGAACCTTGGCTGGGTGACCAAGAAGGCCTGGTTGTGTCAGCACTAGTGCAGCCTGCAGGAGCACGAGGTGATCATCCCCTTCCACGCAGCTCAGCAGTGCTGTGTTCAGCGTTGGACCCCTCACTGTAAGAAGGACACTGAGGCCCTGGAGTGTGTACAGAGAAGGGCAATGAAGCTGTGATGGGGCTGGAGCACAGGGTTTATGGGGAACAGCTGAGAGAGCTGGGGTTGATCAGTGTGGATAAGTGGAGGCTCAGAGAGGACCTTATCACTCTCTAGAGCTGCCTGAAAGGAGGGCTGTGGTGGTGAGGTGGAGGTTGGTCTGGTCAGCAATCCAAAAAAGATGTCACAGGTTCTTAAATGAGGTGATGACTGGCGTATGCATTTGTACTAATTAATATTGAAAACAAGTGTAGCAGACAGACTCACGAAACAAATTAAACTTCAACTGCCTTATCTAAATATATTACATTTTTGGAAGACAGCTTGTATGCAGAATAGTAGTTCTTAGATAACTGCAGCGTGGTACTGGACAGCAGATGTCGGTTCTCATTAATGACACACAAAAGTAGTTGCCTTTGAGTGCAGAATTGCCTGTATTGTCATCAGAGTGTAATAAGAATGAATCTGGTGATTTTTAGGATGGAGCCTCTGTAGGGAAAGCCTGGAACAGTTACATGTCCCACTATGACCTTCCACTATTGCCGTTGCCATCTTCTGTTCTATGCACTTAATATGTTATTCTTGAGATGCATAATTGATGACACTAAGACCTTCTCTGAGTTTGTAAGTGAGATACAAAGGGATGTTTCAGATGTTATTTGAAAGTGCCTGACTCTTTGAGGCATCTGTTTAATGCAGTGGGATTACCCTGGGATGGAGGATAGGCACTCAGCTCCTTGCAGTGCTTGTCCTGAAGGATAGATGGATCTAACTGGCAATTTAATATTTGCACTAGGATAGAAAATGATCTAAAAAGGTAGTGAGTGGCTCTCTCTCTGGAGATGATACTGTCTGAATTTGGCTGTGAAGCGGGGGCTGTTTTAATGACTGTTGTTAAAACTATATGAATAGTAAGAACACAAAATTGGTCATGGGGAGGGACAAAAAAGCACACACCAACCTTGCACATGATGACAATATAGGAAATAATATTCCTTTCCTTTTGTGGACATAAACCCAATGATGCAGTGGGGTTTATTCTGTTTGTCTTCCTTTGTAGCTTCTATATGAGAATGTTGTTAGTATTTCCAGTGTACCCTCAAGTCTTACAGTAGGGTTTTTTGTTTTCTTTTTGCTCCCATGAGGGAAGCCTCTGGAGGGTCTGAGTTTGGAATTGAAAGACTTCTGTGGGTTTCTGGGCAAGCATAGGATGCTAACAGTGCAAAGCTGCTTTGCCTTGTATGAAATCATCCAAGTTGCCAATGTTACTGATGCCCTCAAGATATCAGGAGGGCCTTCAGCTGTGTTTACAGCTTTTCTACAGATGCTTATCATCTTCCTGTGTCAATTCTGTTCCTTTGGTGTGCATCTACAGGCTCACCATTGACAATGAGTACATGAAAGCAGGTTGTGGAAAACTGTTCCTGCACCCTGTTGGTATCTCATCTGTGTCATTACTTTCTGATGCAAAAGTAGAGTTCAACTCCAAATGACTGTACGAAAGCAATTAAAATAGAGCATTGCATGTTGTTTAAACCTGGTCAGTGTAAGGCAGAAACCACCAGCTGCTGAATGCCTACTCGGTGTGGTCTGTTTTAGTCATGTCAGGGAAAGTGCTTTTAAGGCATCCTCACAGTAGTTCATGCTGTTTAAACAACCTCAGCAAGTCTTTTTGTCCCTTTTTCCAACTTGTCTGCTTGCATGCTTTGTGTAGTAAAGATAGAATAGGTATGGTACGTGATTGTGTATTTTTGAGTAGGGAAAGATATTTTGTTTGCATTTGTCTTCAGGCATATAGGGCAGTCAGCATAGTGGTGTCAGGGCAGTGAGAAGGTGTTGGCCGTGTCTGATTCTGGTCAAGGAGATGTGTGCTAAGTATTTGCTGTGCTCTTAAGTTGAAAGGTTTTTGTATTTCCAGGCTGGCAGAGAGGAATCTGAATGTTAGATTATGGGATGCAGGAGTCTAGAGAGAGCTCTGACCTAAACCAGACCTATTTGAGGAGAGCAGTGCTGAGGCTGATTCTTTAGTGTCAGGTGCTGCCTAGGCTGCTGGCTGTGCGTAAGGGATGCTGGACAGAAGCTCCTTTCTTCTGTACGTGTAGTTCTGTCAGTGGAGCTGACTTGCATAAAAAGAAAACCTATTTAACTTAGTTTGAGTTTACAGCTTTAACCTTTAAGGCAACAGTGTGAGAAATGGATATAATGTGAGATGGATGGTTTGCTTCTGACAGCTCCATGTTAGTCTTGCAGAAACAATGTATTGAAGAGATGAGGCCTGAACTACCTCAACTAAGGTTCTGTGAGGCTCTCATGGAAGAATTAAAGGTTACGTATTTAATAAAATAGCACCGTAGGGCCTCTTTGGGATTGTCAGGCAAGCTACGTTTCCAATATCAGGGTTAGATTTCTCTGCTCCATTGTGATGTGGAATTATTACAACCTGCATTCAAATTGCATTTAAAATGAGGTGATATACAGTTTGGTTCCCAGTTCAGTTCTGGTGCTAAAGAATGAAGTGCTTTTGGTAAAGTCCAACAAGCCTGTAAGTTCTGCATGATGATAAGTTAGCCTATGCCTAAGCCTTGCTTTCCTTAAGCAACAGTGGGTAAGGTAGTGGGATGCTACACAGACCCTATTGCAGCGGAGCTGATCAGTAGGCTACAAAACAACTTGTAATAAATATCAGTGTGTTTTGCAAGTGACTGTGTGCTGAACCAGAGCTGCTTGTATAAATAAGAGCCTGAAGTTCTGATTTATCTTGCCGCAGGGCTGATATGTATTATATCATCCTTACGATTGTTCTTGCATTTGCATAATGCACCAATTACGGTATTGCAGGAGTTGTGTTGTGTGAGTCATGCAGCTGAATGCATTTTTTCTTTAAGCAAGAGGAGATCTATCATTCAGAGAAGAGCTGGAAGACGATAAAGCACACTTAAGCTTCCTAGGTACTTAATGTTTTGAGCGGAACGCGATGGGGCATGGCTGAAGTTATTGCTAACTTGAGTGTCTGTTGCTTTCATTAAGTATCTGTTATATTTGTAATTATTAAGGAACAGTATCTTCAGTACTTCTGAGTTGTGATTCCTGGCTATCTGCTGCTGTTTCTTTGGCTGTTTGTCAGGGACGTGTGAATCAGGGTGGACCCCTTCAGCAGATGGGGAGTACAACTTAATGCCCACTGCAGTGAAGAACAAAAGATCTCTAAATCATGGTGAATACATACTACATACTCATACACATTGCAAGTACAAGCTTGAATGAAGTGAGAAGCACTTTTCTGAAAGCTAAACTGCCATCAAAATTCTGTCCAATCTGATTTGTCCTGTCTGATCTGACTCCTTATAGACAAAGGGCTGTTTTTCCTTCTGAAGTAGGATGGAAGAGCTCCTATGCCCAGGAGCTGGTGATGTTAGTAGAATGAACTTGTGTACTGCTGTCTCACAGTGGATGAACAGCTGGGCATGTAGTATATGATCTTGCTATTGAGGGTCAAGAGCAGTTCAGTGAGACCAGAAACAGGTGGCTGTCTGCTCTGGTGTCTGCGTGCCTTTGTAAGAGAAAGCTATAGCACCTTGGATAGGGCATAGTAGTGAATAATCACCTTTCTATAAACAGAAATACACCACTGCAGGCATTCACCAGGTTCTGCCATCAAAGCTATAACTTACTTGTACCACTCAGACCCTTTGTAGGAAAGCAGTGTGTCTGTGCTTACAAGTCTGCATACGGATTTCACACACAGACCAGAGACAGCAATCACTCCTACCCTGCTGCTGCCCGCTGCTCAGAACTATTCTTCTTCATTAGGTTCTGCAAATCTAGAGAACTCCTGTGCTATTGAGAGAGTGATGTCTAAGGTCGATTGCTTATGACTGAGCAGCTTGCAGGAGGAGGTTGTAAGCAAAGCAGTGATATGCTGTAAGCCTTTGTCAGAGGCACGCTTGGCTGTAAGTGCTGGCAATAAAAGCTGCAATAAGAAATATCTCAAAGAAACCGGATCCCTTTACATTCTCTGAACAGTTGGTATGTGATTTATTGAATTCATAGAGTTCTGGGAGAGGCATGAAGAACAAGTTATTGTGACAGAACAGGAAGAAGGAGAAGAGTTTTGTTTCTGGCTTAGTAACTGTGCAGTGGAAAGAGCTTACACTGACTCTTAACAGTTCAGTTTGGGCACTCGGAGTCAGGCTATCTGAATACTTCTGTACTTCCATAACTAATTGGAACTTCATGACTATGTATTCTTTTCCCTTTCCCAAATGACAGAATTGGGCTAAAAAAATAGCTAAGCAATAGTAAACCTTGGTGATGCTATCTTTATGTACCTTTTAACTTTGCTGCTTATCAAAGTGGAAGCATCAAGGTACACCTGCCTGGTAGGGCTCCGGAGGTTTGAGACTTGGCAGTATCAGTTGCTGTTCCAGAGAGGAAGAGGCTGTAATTACTTGAATGAAACTTAACCAACATCTGAACAAAGTAGATGCAGAGGGCTCATGGCCAAATGTGGATTTCTGCTTAAGCAGATGTAATTACCTGGACTTTGTACAGGATTGTTTGGCAGATTAAATGTCCATGATACAGCACAAGATAACAGCAGGTCACAGTCCAAATATAAGGTCCCTCATACTGTATATTCACAGCTGTGGTTAATTGAAAACTAAATTCATCATTTCAGGTTACAGGTGTAAAAACGTCAATTTGAGCTTTCAGTAATGGTTGTGTGTGGAGTCAGCGTGAGGACTGTACAGCATTTATAACCTTCAGCAGTGATGTTAGCACATCAAATACATTGCTTGAACTTCTGTGAAGCTTGGATGAACCTTTTCTTTTAAAAACCCCAGTAAGAAATGCACTGCTAGAAGTTATAAAAGAGCTCTGGACTTAAACTCTGGAGAAACGTGCTCATTGTCAGTGATAAACATCTGGAGAAAGGTAAATGGAGTGTTTGGAAGCAGTTAATGTGATTCCTGTGCCCTCGTTGCTTGTCTGGAAGAAGCTTTTAGAAAGGACTGCAGACATCTGCAGTGCTCTTTAATATTTGATGGGCTTGTACAATTCAGCTTACAGAAGATTCATGACCTGCTCTATTTCTGTGAATCCAGTTTGAGAGGGCAGGTTAGGTGGATTCCTTACCTTCCTACTACAACATAGCCATTGGAAGAATAAAGGTTTTGTAGCAGATTTACTTGTGAAACATACGTTCTGTGATACCTATGAGCTCTGCCTTCAACAGATAACACTATCATGTTCTGTCAAGTTGCTTTGTTTGCTCATATTTGGAATAACAGAAGCAGTAAGGTTTGCTGCTTGATGCTGTTGCCCAAGAAGTACCCAGTTAAGGTGTACCCTATACATACTGTAACCAAGTAGAGCCAGTTGTAGGGAGGGGATAATTATTGGTACTGCAGATGGCTGTGAAATGTATTAACTAAATAGATGGTGCTGTACTTCCAAACTTGCCCCCAAATGTTATGTCATAATTCTGTAGCAGGCAGTGTCAGTTCTCCTTGCAGCTGTCTGTAGTCTGTTGTGCAGAATAGCAGGAGGAGGATGTCCAGTGAAAAATTGAGCTGATTCCCAGGACCTTAACGTTATTTTCATGTCTATCAATATTAAGGCGTTCTATTTTCAGGCAGTTCAGATGCGCTGTAAGCCTCACATGCAGAGCTCTTCACTGCAGTAAGTGGTGGGAGTAAATGCAAGGGTAGTAAGGCCAGAACAGTGCTCTCTGTCTGCTGCAGGATCTGATAGTGCACTGAATTTCATGGTATTTTCTTCAAACCATCTCTTTGTGGAAAGGAATATGGAAACTTTAGGCTTGGTTTGTTGGGGATGTTTATTTCTAAACTCAGTCTCTCAACGCAAGAGAAAAAAGGAGATTTAAAGCCATCAATGCTCTAAGGCTGTTATCAGTTCTTTGCTGAGCTCTGGATGAATGTAAGTACCTGCTGATACTGTTTGCTCTGTTTGGTAGCTAGATTATCTGATTCAGCGTCAGCTTGTGTAAGAGTCACTGAGATATGGAATGAAAGATTTGGTTGCTTTTCATCGGCTTTCTGGCACTGTAGCTCTCAGCAGCATTGCCACCTCCTCCTATCTTGATGGTGAGTGAGTTCAGCAAGCAGAGTTCTCTAGGCTTGTAGGGAATTTCTTCACTTTCAGAAGCACAGGTGATAAGGCAGCAATATAGAGGTCAGTTATGTCGTTTTTCCAAACGTTTTCCTCTTGTGCATGTTACAAATGCCTGCTAGGATTGAAGGCATGAGGCAGAGTTAAGGGCCAGTCTCAAGTATAAGCAGCAGGTTTACAAATGAGTGCTATGCATTCTGCTGTCTCAGAAGGAATGCTGTGAAGCTGCTAGAAGCATCCTGTCTCTGGAAGTGGGAGAGGAATTTTGGTGAACTCCTGGATGTTCAGCCTATTCAGAAGAATTGGAGCATTGCATTTTTGCATGAACTTTCATGGTTAATTGGAAGTACTCGTATACTGGGAACTGTACAGTAAAGAAGGAGCTCTAATGAGCAGCAGAACATTCCAGTATTGTCAAAGGTTTTTAATGTAAAGTTTAATGTAAATTTCTGTTTAGTGCTCTTAAAAAAACCCCAAAGTCATCGCTTGTGTGTGTTACAGATAAAACATGGCACTGTGGCTAGCAGTATTTATAACTTTGTTATAAGGATATTGCCATCAAAAGGTCATCCTGCATTTTTTCCTTATTTAATTGGGCAGTATTTAAGCAGTGCCTCTGTTCTACCAATAGACAAGATGAATAATATGCCGAAGGCAGGTCATACAAGATTAATAGGTTTCTGTCCCCATGCAGTAAGGAAGGCATAAACATGGCTCATGGTCTCCCATGGTGAAATATCAATTCCTCTTACGTGGTATCTCTTAATGTGAGGAAGAGCAACGATCGTGTGAGAATCCTTGTCTAAATACTAGCTACCACTGCCTCTACTGGAACATGTGCTAATTGTGAAGTGAACAGAAGGGCTTATGCATCTATTTTCAGTTGAACTTTGTGTACTCATATTATTCCAGTATCCTCAGGCATGAACTTCTATAAATAGGGATAATTAGCAGTAATCATTGGTATGTTAGCAAATGGAGAAAGACTGCATCTGGGCTGTTGAAGGGGAGCTGCAGTACCAGTAATGCTGATGTCATTTGGAAGCAGGTGAATGCTCAGGTGAGAGGCTTTCTTTGTAGGATTAGTGTAGCAGAACTCCAGAGGTAACTGGTGACTGAGGTGAAGATCTTCTTCCTCTTCCAGTAACATGTTATTGAGGAACATGATTTGCTAATGAGTGTCTGTGGGGTGGGACTCTAATAGCCCACTCTGTTGGCTGTAGGCCTCGTACATAATTTTTTAGGCTGTGTTCCTTGTTATACAACAATAACGGAAAGTTCTTGTAAGTGTAGTCCATTTTCCATACTGTGGTAGAGCCACAAGATTTCTGATCCGTAGCATAACCCCGTATGGTAAGAGTATGACATTTTTGAGGGAGGAAGGCTGTTAAGTATGTGCTAATGGGAGGTATTCAGTAGTTATTATCCAAGAATCACCTTTCCAGGCTCAGGAGGAGTTCATCCCCACACAGAGAAAGTCCAACAAAAATACTGGATGTTGTCCTGATCAACATACTTGTTCCTGCTGTGGATGATGGGGCAGAGCGTACCTTCAGTCAGTGTGCAGGTGACACCCAAATGAGAGCACAAGTGGTTCTGTTTTACCATCAGGCTGTGTTTCTGTGCTGTGTGATGCAGCCCTGGCACAGGTTGCCAGGAGACGTTGCGAAGTCATGACCTTGGAGACATGTTCAGAAATGTAAAGGTATATTGCTTTTAAGCACTCTCCATCATATTTAGAAAGTCGTGGCAGTCAGGTGGAGTCACCAGCAACTGGAAGAAAGGAACTGTGACTCCTGCTTTTAAAGAAAGGAAGGAATACCCAGGGAATAACAGACCAGTGAGCCACATCTCGTGTCTGTGCCTGGGAATATCATGGAGCAGATCTTCATGGAAGACGTGTTAAGGCACCTATGAGAAGAGGAGGTTATCTGAGACAACCTGCATGGCTTTACCAAGGGCAGACCATGCCCGACCCATCTGGTGGTCTTCCGTGGTAGACAACAGGCAATGAACAAAGGAAGAACAACTGATGTAATCTACCTGAACTCATGCATGGTCCTTCACCACACCTTCATCTCTAAACTGGGGAGATGCGGTTTTGAAGGGTTGCCTGTTTGGTGGGTAAAGAATTAGATGGTCTCAGCTGGAGAGTTGTGGTCAGTTGTTTTATGTACAGGTGGGGGCTGGTGATGAGTGATGTCTCCCAGGGGTCCATCTTGGCACCAGTGCACTTCAGCATCTTTATCAGTGACACAGATAATGGGAATATTGTAAATGAAAAGATGAGAGGCTTAGGATAGATGGTAGAGGAAAAACTTATCTAGTGGATGGCCGCCCTGCCTTCAGCAGGGGCTAAATAATCTTCATGGTCCTTTCTGGTCCCCTGTATTGGTTTCCAACCAAAGCTATTTTGTGATTGAAAGTTGGTTCTGATGACCTCTCTGAGCTTTAGTTTACACTGTTTGGTGCAGCTGGGAACTTAAACCTTTGAATGTGGTGGTGTGAGCAGTGGTGCTGGGCTTCCAGCAGAGCATCCATTTCTCATCCTACAGTAGAAGGCAGCACCTGACTGTGAACTAGGGATTCCTTTAAACTACTTCAGGTGGGTCTGCAGAGGAAAGTAAGTTCTTCTAGAATGAGTAAACTGACTAGTTTAGTTGCCTAGCTAAAAGGCAAAGGACTGAATTAAATCTTAACCTCCTGACCTATTTTTTGCTTCCAGTGTGCTGATGATCCACGTGCCCACAGCACAGATAGGTGCTGCTCAGTGTGCTCCAGTGTTAGTCACACAAACCTAAAGGACAGTGAGTTAAAAACTTGCATCTGAAGTGGATTGCTCACTGAGCTTCAGCTGTTTATCACAATGCAAACGGATCCTGTGGCTATAGAATGGCTGATGTAAACTGCAGATGCTCTTGCTTTTTGATGAATAAATTCTATCTTTATGGTGAAGCTGGTCACTGAAATTCATTTGAATTCATTGTTTAGAATGGAAATTCATTACTTAGCGTTTGTTTTTGAGACTTGAAGAAGCAGGAGTTAGTACAGGTACTTCGTTTAATGGAATGATATACAGTACTGGTTGAGCAATGAAGAATACAAAATTCTTTTCAAATTAGTGGAAGGCTTGGTAAGTCAAGATTGATACCTGACATTGCAATATTTATGGAACTACTTATTGCTGACATAGAGATGTTTGCAGGAGAAACTCAATTGCTGGGGAGTGTGGCTGCTCTGTAACGAAACTGTCAAGGAGTGTTTGCCTCACTTTGTACACCCCTTGTACCTGTCTGACATGCTACCTGTGCTAAAATAATGGTTATAGTCTAGCATTCAGTATGATAAATACTACATTTATTATATATGCTACTGTGCTTGATAATTTCATACGTATATTTCTTAGGATAAGAACATTTAGAAACTCCTTAACAGTCACTCGTCCTTTCTTCTTGGCTGGAAGTATACGTGCAGCTTGCAGCAAAGCACAGCTCTGGCAAAGCAGCTAGGGGGGATCGTAGGAATACAACACTGAGATGTTTTGATCTTGGTTTTGGTTGGTGATGCTTTGATAAGGAGACAGCTCTTTTAGGGAATAAGTCTTAAGGGATACACAGTGGGAAAATTTGAGAGTTCGTGTCCTCAGCTTTTGGTATTGGTGAATTGGTGTAATACCAGACTGGAGAAGGGCACTTGGTATACTGAGTTTCTTACTAGGTGAGCAGGGAGAGGTGAAACTGCAGCACTAGGAAATGGACATGGCCTGTTCACTTCAGCTTGTGACTTCATTTGATGCCTCTTTCTTTCCTCTATGCTAGGAGGAGAACTTTGAACTCTAGAAACAGTCTACTTCTCTGATGTGTTGGCTTCAGTTCTGAGTGAAAATATGAAATTCTTTTTTTTTTCTAATGGCATACCTCTTCTTCCCAGTACAGTGATGGAGCACTGGAGCTGCACAGTGAGGTGGTGGAGTCTCCTTCTTTGGGGACGTTCAGGACACACTTGGATGCCTACTTGTGCATCCTGGGCTGGGAGCTGCTTTAGCAGGGGGTTGGACTCGATGATCTCTAGAGGTCCCTTCCAACCCCTACAGTTCTGTGATCCTGTGAAAAATAGTTTTTTGAGGGTGGGTAAAACTCAATATATCTATTTTTCTTCTTTAGTTTTAATTCTTTTTGAAATAAGTATTGCAGTGGTGCATATTAATGAAGTGCCTACTTATGAAGCACCTATTTCTGATGAAAGCAAGGAGTGAAACCTTTAAATTCTGTTACCACATCAGAATTCCAAGCACCGTGTCCTTATGACCTGATATCCAGATCTGTCCAAGTGTATCTCACACCGTTATCAGCAAACGTGAGCATTACCAAATGCATTCATCTGCTAACCAGCACAGGTCCCAATTCCAGATGGTCAGAGCTTCTCCTCGTCTGCAGTTGTGCTGTGAGCATTGAGAAATGTGCTTTTCACTTCACCTACAGTTCTTGCTGTGTGCTTTGTCGTGTGCTTTGTCATAGCTGCCACCAGCTGAATGCTGCTGGAGTCCTGGAGCTGGGCTCTTTAGTGGCTCAGTCAGAGCTGATTTTGTGCAGTGTTGCACAGTGTCGTGGTTCAGGGATGTGGGTTTGTTCTTAGGTGTGGGTGACTTTTATTTTGCTAAGTGTCAGATAGCTTGGCAATTGAGAAAATAGGTATTTTTTCTTGTATACTGTTTCAAATGTTGCCCCCTTCTGGTTCATTACAGCATTGTGAATGGGATGTACATGGGAGGAGGATGAGTTAGGAAATACAAACTAAAAACCTTCCAGGTGCATACAGAGATCAGGTCTGATAGGTCTAATCCTGAAGCTTTGCTTGCCTTCCTCTTGTGATCATGTTTATTGAATGTTTCCATTCATTTCTATAGAAAGAAGCCATTGCTAATGGCAATTTTAAACCTGACCTAAGATTTGAGTTCAGCAGAGTAATTGAATCTGACTCTTACTTGTGATTTACTTTAAATACATAAATAAGCCATTGTGACATTTTCATTACAGTGAAGTTGTCTGTCATTTCAGTGAGCAGTTACAGAGCTGGCAAGCAGCTGTGCTGGTAGCTGGGTCCAGTGCTGCTGGAGTACCAGCGTTAGTGTACTTTTCCAAGCGACGAGTCTTACCAGTAGGTGGAGGTAATGAGATATTTAAATGAAACCAGTCCTTTCGGGATGGATTAAGAGTGCAACACGTGCAGCAGGCATGAGAACTGGCACTCTGCATGTCATTGGACTTGGAGAAGAAATTAAGGCCTGTTTTATTAGGGCGTGAGCTCAGCCTGCCACGTAAGTGGAACCTCTTCTTTTTCCCTCCTGGTTTGTGCAAGCAATTAGCATGCTGTAAGAGTGCTTTGGAGCTCTTTCAACTCAGAGTCATGGTGAGAATTGGTTCCCATACAGCAGTTTTCTAGCTTGCCTCCTTGGTTTGTAACGTCTCATCCAGCTCATTAAAATTAGATAACAGGAAGGAAATGGATTCAGCAGAGTTGAGGCTGTAGCTACACTGATGACTTTACAAATTGAAACCTGGAGTTATTCTCCCCTCGTGTGATTGTTCAGGGTGAGCTTCGAGCCACTGGAAAGTGGCTGAGAGGAATCAGAAGTAATGGCATTAAGTACAGCACTGATGTCCTGCAACAGATGCTGATTAATGCTTTGGAGGGACATTTCCAGTGCCATCTCCAACTGTTAAAACTATTTCCATGAGACTAGTTATGGAATGTATGACTTACTGGTGGAGGGCAAGGCTTAAGAGAGATTTCAGACAGCAAGTGAGCTGTATGGTTAAGGAGCTGAATGTTCCCAGACCAGTTTTAATTAGTGAGATGCTTGTGAGTGTGACTTCAGAGACTTTCTGTAAATAAAAAGTGCAGGCCTGAAATGGTCTTGGATTATATTGGTCAGTACTAACCCTCTGTATGTACAAGTAGAACTATTATCTTTCTATCTGTCTGGTTTGTATGGTCCTGTGACTTGCATGGCTTACATATATGGCATATGTACATGGCTTTGTGGAATGTTCCTGTTGGAGATGAGTTATTATGGCAATCATGCATTATCTGTGGAACAAGTGGACTTCATGCAAGTAGTTCATGCCTAGGAAGAGCTAGATATGTATCTGTATTTGGGCAAGCTCATTAACGGGATTTTATTTCTTGTTAATGCGAAGTAATGTTGAGAAGTTCATTGGAGTAGTCACACTACAAGGCTGGTAGGTAACTGGAAATACAGCTGTGTACAGATGCAGCAGCTGAGCTCTATAGCTTCCTTCTTTCCTGTAGAGCTGGGGCTGAGACAGCCTGTGCTTCACATATGAACAGTTGTGGCAGTGTACCTTCCGAATCTGTGTGAGCTGACTGCTAATTGAACACGTTGAGAAGAGGCTTGAAGAAGAGGACAGTTGGTGACTGTAGCACGAGAGGATGCAATACAAACCTATAAAGGGAAAGGTCTTGGCATGGGGCTGTTAGCTGGTCTTTGGAGGGACAGCTTTCAGGAGCGAATGGTGGGAACTGCGACTTGGAAGAGGCAAAAATAGCAGTCTCACTAGCATTTGTCACATACATTTTAGATGTATTTGTTTTCAAAGCAGGAACGTGGACTTCCCTTAAAAAAACAAACCAATTTTGCATTAATGGTTTGAAAAATGTATTTCGCCTGAGTAACTAGAGTTGTGCCTGTTTGATATATGATTGTAGTTGGTGTCATTTAGAAAATGAATCCAAACTCCATAAGCAAGGGAAGCAAAATAGCAAAGGTCAGTCAGTCTTGTTTTGTTTTCAGATGCTGTACACTCACTGAGTACAGGAGGTAACCTGACATGGTGCCCTCTGTGTATATCCTGTTTCTCTTAGCTGATATTTTCAGCCATTAGGTTTTCAGCAGGGCTTGTTGATGTTAAATCCCATTGCTTTCAAAAGATCTCACGTAACATGGCTGGTTTTGTGTTTAGAATTAACAGTGTAGGAAGCTTCCAGATCCCTAGAGGACGTGTTTCTGTTCCCTGTTGGCTTGATAACTGCTCCTTGTTGTGTTGTGGTTGTAAATATCTCAAACATGATAAGGAGCTGTGAAGTGGTACGGTAACCAGATGCTCCTTCTGGTCCTCCTGGCTCAACTGTGGTGTGGCCAGTGCTGGCTTCCCTTTCCTCCTTCCGATCTCCTGTACCACAGCTCTAGGCATTTGCTGTGAAGAGGGATGGATGTGCTCACTGGATGTCTGAGCTGTGTGAGACGTGGAGTTAAGATCTGTGGAAATGAAGCAGATAACAATCGTGATCTGTCTTTCATTGAAGAAAACAATACTGCATCTGTGTACACTTGAGTTGTTTTAGCAGGGCAAACATTCTAAAATCTATCAGATGGATTTAATGGCTCTATCTGAGCTGAGGATATGGATTTAACACGAAAACGGAAAGTAGAAACTTCACGTGCATCCTTGCAATGGCTCTTGCAGGCACAAGGATGTGTTATGAAGACATCTGAAATCTCCCTGTTGCCAGTGCCTCTCTAACAGGCAGATTTTCTTCTGGAGTCACTCTGGAGAGGGGAGAAACAGGAGAGCATGATGAGAATGAGTGTATTTTAATGTGTCTATCTCCCTGTGTACTGTGACTCAGATAAGTGAAACATTACCCCATGCTTTGGGTACGTGCACTTATGACCGATAGCTTTACATTCTGTCAGTGTGTCAGGAGGAAAGAAGAAGGAAGAAACGTGCTGGTATTCTCCAGCCTATTGCCACTTAACCTCAGGTTGTATTGAAAGCATCTGTGTGCTATCACATGTTAAGCTCAGCTTATCAGCCAAGAGCATTGTTCTGTTTTGTGGGATGAACGTTGTCTTTTAGCTTGGTTTCGGGCTTTGTTTCCACATGGCAGTTTGAAAAACTGGGGCACAGATGCACCTTCAGCATGTAATGCATGTGCATAATCAAAAGCATGGCTTTGCAGTGAATAATTCATGTCAGCTGGGGTACTCGGCCCTGATAATGAGATCTCAGGGGCTTGGCTCTTTCCAGATGATACATGAAATATTCTTTGCTGTTAGTCATTCACACTGACAAGTATTTAGTAGGTAATAGGATTTGTGTGCTGGGAGGAAGGACATTCCTTAAGTTTTCTGGTTGTTTCTCTAGTTTCTCCATGCCTTTCCCTGTGCCTCAGCTTTGAAACAACCCTGGCCATCACAACTTGGTAGTGCGAGTGAATATTGCTCCTGGGTTAACATCTCTAGGAGCTGACATGGGTAGGGATACACAGGCAAACTGGGAGGAGGAAAAACGAAGCAACCTGTGTTAGGTTCAACAAACCCATACCCAGCAAACCCATTCTTACCCAGAGGTAAGAAATAGTGAAGCAAGCTTTTGTTTTCATCTGTTGGCATGCTTTTCATATCAGCTAGTGTGCAGGAGAAGTGATGAGTAACTACGTTTGCTCAAAATCTGTTGCTAGTTGTGAGCTTCCCAGTCAGCAACCTGAAGTCTTCGTAGCAGAGGGCAATACAGGGAAGGATTGCTTGGGTGTGGGTCACAGTGAGGGGTCCATCTTAAAGATTGCTAGAGAAAAATGGGATATGTGGCTTTCTAACATGCCAGGTGTTTTCTGTTTTAACACCCCTATGATGTAAAATATAGCCCTCCCTGCTTCTCAAGAATGATAACTTAAAGATGGGTGAATGCAGGACCTGATTGCTGATGCAGTTAATGATGAAAATCTCGCTGCGAAAGAGAAATGTGATAATTGAGTACATGAGTAAATGAAATCCTAACTCTCCCTCCAACAAAACAAACAAAGCCAAACAACAACAAACATCCTAGGGACTTGGAAATGCTCTTTAAATAGGACGCACAGCTGTGCTTGCAGAACAGGCAGACATGACTTAGGATGGAGTTGGGAGAACCTAAGCCAGCTTCTATCAATCTTTACATCATTTTGTTTGGGTTTTGTTCCAGTAGCTTAAACTTATAGCACAAGGCTTTTCATTTCTGGCTGATCCAAATGTATTTGAAACAGAACTTGGTACTGGCGTGGCTGTGACAAGTCGTGTGGCCTCTGCTGGTCACTGCTCAGCTCATCTCTGTGTTGTGGTCCAGCTGCCTTGTGTGGAGCTGGGGGTGCTGCATGGTGACTGTGGTTCAGGTGCATGCTCTGAGGTTGGGCACAACTGCTCTCAGTGCATCCTGTAGACTTCAGTATTGCTTAATAAAGTTGCAAGGGATTTATTTTGTAACTGTTGTTGTGGGCTGATTCTGCAGTACGTTTTCTGCATGGCTATAGGGTTTTGCTGTGTTATTTTTTTCTTTTTTATAACCATTTCAGGAAGGAGTTGGCTTGAGCCACATTTCCTCTGTTCTTAGCAAGTACTAATTCATCCATTTACCACAGCGGGAAATGCTTAAGTAGTATTAGGTTAGGGAGAGCATCGTGTTTAAAACCCAGCTGGTGCCTGCAAGTGTGGTGGGAGAGGTCATCCTAGGTAACAGCGTGCACATCCCAGTTGTGATAAATGCTACTGGTGACATGTTTTTTCCTTGTTGTTAGTACTACATCCTGAAAAGATGATAGCTCTTGTTGGCTGGGAAGTGGAAGCACGCATGTGACCGAGCTCCAAAGGCGCTGCAGCTGCACGAGTGTGCTGGGCTGCCGGGTGAATGGAGCACTAGGAAGTCGTGTGTCTTCAGTGAGGTGATCTTAGTTTGCTGCTTTGGAGCATATATCTGCTCAGTGGCCTTAGTGAAGTCTAGGGGCTGAGTGAGGGCCAAATGTTGTGTTGGTGTTACTTCAGGTTTACGAGGGGCTGGCTTCTGTAGATAGCTTGAAGTCTTCAGTGCATTGTGGCTGTCTGTAAGCAGTGATTTTGATGGAGACAGGTGTTGTGGTGAAGGCCCAGGGGTTGGCATCCTGCTGCTGATGGAGCAGAGGAGGCAGTGTGCATCAGCTGAGCCGCTGGGAGCTGGCAGGAGGGCTGTGCTCCTGTGACTGCAGAGGCTGGAAGGAGGTGCTTGTTGCCATCTAAAAAGCAGTTTTATGAGGTCAGACATCTCTCTAAAGCAGCAGTCCGAATTCTAGTGCAGCACATTTGTATGGAGATGCACAGATGTTTTGTGTAATGTGCTTGTGACAGTTGTGGCTTGTTTGACTAGCACTCTGCTTCAGTGTAATGTGAACTGCTGTCACAGAGGCAGCTGTTTAAAGTCAGCCAGCATTATTTGAGAATGGCTTTTGAAATGTGACGCTTTTTGTTTCTTATCCTTAAGTAGGTGAGCTTGGTTTGACCATAATGCCTCTAACATTAATGCCTGCTATGTTTGCAATGTGTTGTTGGGGGATTGTAAATAATTTTGAGGCAGCAGGATTGACCTACTTCTTAGGAGCATTTGCCTTCTGGCTATTTTGTGTGCTCTGTGAATTCCTCGATCCCTTACATGTGAAAACAATCTTCTTTCAATTTTAATTCTCCATGAAAGTAAACAGAAGTTTAATTTTGAATGTACAGCTAAAATACTGCTTGTCCATACAGTAGCTGCTGTACTTCCTGAAGAGTTCAGCATCAAAGTGTGAGTGATGATGCTTCACGTGTGGGCTGAATTACTTCCTTGGGTACAGGGAATAATTACAAGCCAAGTCTTGGTGTGTTAAGATTTGCTTTGTGCTGTTGGTTTAGGTCGCCTGGCATCACTCAGTCGTTTCTGATGGTATCTTGCCATTTTATGTTTTTGGTGCCCTATTCCCAAAGGGTTGGAGCACGTAACTAATTCCTGGGGGGGAATTCCCATCCCTTCAGTGGTGTTTTTGTTGTGGATGCTTGTTGAGTATGAGATACTGGTGTTAAAGTAAGGACAACATTTTTTTTTCTTGTCAGAAAATGTTATTTACCTAGTTAAACAAGACTAAGGTGTGGAATGAGGGCAAGGGGTGTTGTCTGATGTAAGATGAGGTAGAAATGTACAGCACGCTAGTGATCTAGTTTTACAGAAGGGGAATGGAAAATGATTTGTAGCACAGAATCATGTCATCTTCTAGGTTGGAAAAGACCTTCAAGAGCACAAAGTTTGGCCATTGATCTGACCTCTGAGTCTCACCATCACTTACTCCTTTTGTTTGCATCTCTCAGAAGAGCTGCAGATGCACAGAGGGAAGTGAAGGCATGTTTTCTGCACCAGAACTGCCATCTGCTCGGTTTTGGAACCGCTGCTGTGTGGCCTGGACTTCTGTCTCAGTCCTCTGGGAGCCTGAATGCAAGCACAACAGAGCATCTGCCTGGGAATGGGCTCCCTTCCAGCCCTGCCCCAGAAGCACTAGAAGGCTCTGCTCAGTGAGGATGAGATCCTGCAGGAAGATCTAACTAGTGGAAGCAGAGGAGCTCACCGGGTTGTGGCAATTTAATATTTCAAATTACATGTTTCTGTATTTTTTGCTGCCTTAAATGGGTTTCGGGAGATGAAGCGAGTGTACTTACTGCTCGCTGCAATTGCTCTGGGAAAATAAATCCTAAGTGTAACTTGTCATCTCATCAGTGCGCCTCAGCGGGCATCTTCGGTCTTAGTGGTGGGCAGGGGGATGAGAGTTAATTGTCCTGCCTCAGAAGCAGAGCTTACAGCCAGCCTTGGAGTGTGGGCTCTGCACTGCACCTCTGTGCTTGTTCTCTATCCGCAGCCTTCTAAAGATGTTCCTCATTGGGCTGAAAGCTGGACTCGTTTCAGATTCTTGTGTGCAGAGCCTGATCTTATCAGCTGCCTGCTTTGCTTCCTTCCCTCTGCGCCCCTCCTGCATCCCCTCCGTGCTGGCTCACCCAGCTCCTGCAGACCTCTCCTTGTTTTTCCACCCCAGTGCTTCTGGAAGTCAGTGCTCAGTGCAGAGTTGTGCATTACCCTGCTTTGCAATTGCCCCAGGTACCTTCTCCCTGTTATCTATGCACATGGTGGTATAGGAGAAAATCCATTTGTCAAGTTTATGGTTTAATGATACGAGCTGCATCGTGTTGGGAAGGAAAGCAATAACCCAAGTGCCTGTACTTGGAATTTTGCTGAGTTCCTGCTTTCCTGATTAGGTGCCTTTGCTACCCAGGATCCTCAAACCCTGGCTTTTACCTGAGAAACATTTCTCTTAATGATGCAGGAGAATCCAAAGGCTGTTACCCATTGTAGAGCATCTGCTGTTGGCATTTGTGCCTCCATGGGCATGCGTTAATATTTATTTTGGCTGACATCCTCACGTTTGCCTTCCAGCAAGCACGTGGCTTTCGGCATGCTTTTTCTTCTTGTTCAGTGGTTATCAACATGCAGCAGATTGAATTGTCTTTCCCGTAGACAGTGGAAGAGTATTGCTTTTGTCCCTTGTGGCTGGCAAAAAGAGCCATTGTTTGGCTTAGTAGTATTTTTTTCCTTTCTTTTTGCACTCAAATGCTGAGGATTTTATGATCTCAAGGAAGGTGGAAAGATATCTGTAATTTTTCCTCCTGCCAATGCTTTTACAAGCTTGGTGTGGTGGGGCTGAAGGTCTTAAAAGGGGGAAAGAGAACCATACTGGGTTAATGTTTCCCTTCTTGCCTGCTATCGCCATCAAGATGGAAAATCTTTTTCTCAGTGGAGTTTGATGGAAAGTAGCTGCAGGGAGGGAAACCTGCAAATGTCCCCATCAGAAATCCAGTGCAGAAGTACATCCTTCTGAAGAGCCCATGAGAAGGACAGAGAACAGTTAATTTGCTGAAAATAAGATTAATGTTCCTGGACTGCGGAGGGGATGAAGTGAGGAATTGGTTTCTGTTTGAATAATGGGCAGGGAACTGAGAAAGCAATTTCAGGAAGCTGATGTATTCCTCTGAACTCCATAGCCCTGCACGCTCAGCTGTTGGAATGTAGTTACAAAATGCAGATTCAGAATACTGCTAGACTGGGAAGCTGTGCTCCTTTTTTATTCCAGGATGTGTGCACATCAGTGCATCCTTTTCCTGATGCTCTGTGTAACGATGTTAGAACTGAAGGAGAATATCAATTACCTGCATGGCAAAAACCTGACTGGGAGGGCTGGAAGTATTCTGTTGGATGCATGGCTTGTCCTCGGGGTGCTGGATAACACCGTGATGGTGTAAGCTAAATGAAGGTCAGGTGGCAGTATGTGACTGTAACAAACTTTGAAGATGGCTTCGTTGAGTGTTGTGACAAATATGGGGAGATGTATGTGTGGGTGTTGCCATGGTGAGGGAGTTTGCAGGACTGAGATCTTGGGAATTAAGCCCCATAGCTTTAAATGGATGTATCTGAGAGTTTGACTGGAAAAGGAAACTATTGTGGCTTCAGTGCTATTGCTATCGGTGCTAGCAATCTTTTGGTATATAGGCTTTCTAATACATAAATGGGAAAATATAAAAAAGATGAGTTCTTTAGCCTTGGCACGGATACTGCTGACTTAAAGGAGATGAGTTTCTGTGAAGCAGCCATTTGCTGAAAGGTTTTTCTGTGTCTGTCAGGTATTGCCTGCTATCCTGTAACAAAGCATTTCCTACAGTAAACCTAAATGAGTATGGCTTAATGTTCTTGTGCTTAGGTTATAGATATATACAGACTTCACAGTTTGATGTTTGGAAAGAAAGCATTGGAAGGGTTGGCTAAGGCTGATATTGAGAGCTGTGGCTCAGTTGGCATTTTGCTGCAGTAGTGGATTGTTTCAGTGCTCTCATCAGCCTTCAGCTAATCCCATGGCTGTGGAACGTTGTCTCCCAGGTGAATCAGGTCATCTTTGCTTATTATGACATCACTGCTTCCCAGTGCTGTACCAAGTGTGAAATACCTGAGTCCTGTCCTGATCAGTGTGCTCAGAGCCTTGTTGTTGCTCAGGGCCCCATGTGAAATCCTTCTTCTTCTGGGTCACTTGATAGGGAGGGTTAGCAATCAGACTGCATTCCAGAATATACATTCTCCTGCTGGCACCTCCTTTCTATGTACCAGAATATTTGTGGCACTGTTATCTTAAGCTGTTTGGATTTATGGCCTGCTGCCCGCTTCATTCTACAATATATAAGTGAAATACCAAAGAACTTTCTAGCTTATTTGGTTCTGCTTAAAATTATTCTGCAAATAATTATCCTTCTGGAGGCATTTTAGTGCCACTGGATGCTGACTGGCTGAGCATCAAGAATCGAGTAAGTTGCCTAATAAGCCATAAGCTTTCTATTTCTCTTGCTTGTGTATCGTCCTCCTCAGCTCCTTGGAAATCCATCACTGATAGTGCAGCTTGCTGTTCTGTTCTGCTGGGTTGCAAAAGATCTCGAAAGCAGGACGTTTACATCTCCCAACTGTTTGAGAGAGGAGCAGCCCATCTCAGCTCAGGCTTTGACCCAAGAAGCCCTAAATGAATTCACAGTCCTCTTAGTTTTGGTGGTGCGTTTTACCTTCATTTTGAAACGTAGCCTTCTATTCCCACACGTAACCAGAACAACTATTTGCAGCTGCAATTGGATGTTTGCCAAGCAAGATATCCTGATATATATATTTCACTTTGGCAACGGGAAACCGCTAAACATGAGCCAGAGATAACTTCCTAGTGTTTACAAATGAGTAGTGCGTGTTGCAGTGATGTTATGGTGTTGTGGCTTTACCTTACTGTTTTTATTTCTCATGCTGAATGAAGTCTGGCAAGTGTAAGAGATGGAATTTGGCACATGAATGTTCTTCTGGATGTGAAGAACATGCAGAAAGAAATACAGTATAGTAGTCCTTGACCTAGCTTTAGCCTTAGATTAATCTATTTGTAATTATTACTGTGGCTGTCAGCTTTGAAAGGCCCCAGGTTCATTTCTTTCTCTCAAAGGCTGAAGGAGGCTGGGAGTGCTGCTCAGTCCTGGTGAGGCCACATCTGCAGTACTACTATTAATGCTGGGCAAAAAAGGTAGGGATTCACTTGTGCAAATCCAGATGATTCAGGATTTGGAGCATCTCTTATATGGATAAAGGCTGAGAGAGGTGGGAAGAGAAGGCGCTGAGGATCTCCTCAGTATGTCTAAAGTACACAATGGGTGGAAACTCCTTTTGTCAGTGCCTCAGTGTCCTCAGGGCTGGTATTCCTGTTGCATTTGGTTCAGTTGGAGGCTGATTCAGAGTTTTCCCAGTTGTATAAGGGCGGTGGGAAATTCTGTGGGCTGGAGCAGATTGGAAAGACAAACTTCCTGGGTATCCCCTCTTNGCTAAACATGAGCCAGAGATAACTTCCTAGTGTTTACAAATGAGTAGTGCGTGTTGCAGTGATGTTATGGTGTTGTGGCTTTACCTTACTGTTTTTATTTCTCATGCTGAATGAAGTCTGGCAAGTGTAAGAGATGGAATTTGGCACATGAATGTTCTTCTGGATGTGAAGAACATGCAGAAAGAAATACAGTATAGTAGTCCTTGACCTAGCTTTAGCCTTAGATTAATCTATTTGTAATTATTACTGTGGCTGTCAGCTTTGAAAGGCCCCAGGTTCATTTCTTTCTCTCAAAGGCTGAAGGAGGCTGGGAGTGCTGCTCAGTCCTGGTGAGGCCACATCTGCAGTACTACTATTAATGCTGGGCAAAAAAGGTAGGGATTCACTTGTGCAAATCCAGATGATTCAGGATTTGGAGCATCTCTTATATGGATAAAGGCTGAGAGAGGTGGGAAGAGAAGGCGCTGAGGATCTCCTCAGTATGTCTGAAGTACACAATGGGTGGAAACTCCTTTTGTCAGTGCCTCAGTGTCCTCAGGGCTGGTATTCCTGTTGCATTTGGTTCAGTTGGAGGCTGATTCAGAGTTTTCCCAGTTGTATAAGGGCGGTGGGAAATTCTGTGGGCTGGAGCAGATTGGAAAGACAAACTTCCTGGGTATCCCCTCTTGAGAAAAATTTCCTTTGGTCTGAACATCTGTTTCCCTGTCTTGAGAATAACCTTTAGCATTATATTTGCCTGACAGAGTAAATTTTGAGTGCATGCAAAACTGCTCGGTTGACTTTCTCTCCATTATGCATATAGATATGTAAAGATAGATAAGCAAGACTGTAGTTTGCTATAAGATTGCTGAAAAGCTACGTTCTGATATTTAAGCTAGGATTGCATGTACTGGAAAAGGCATGAGCTCATGAAATGGGCAGTGAACGTTTCATCTTTAAGCATCTGCTTGAAACCCTTCATGAGATGAGATGCTTCAGCTCGTGAAAATACCAGGTATGAGCATCAGCTTCACTTTATCAGAGGGTTGTTAGGAGGCCTGTGAGAAGAAGAAAGTATTTGTAGATTCAAGTGTTTGTATGCATTAAAGAGTTGAAGGAATGTAAATGTTTAGATCATTTCTTATTTTGCCTCTAGTTCTGTAAGCTCCCTACGATGTGAATGTGCTCGTTTTCATTCCCTGGAACTCCACTGCTAAAAGCAAGAATACTGATGTCAACTAGATGCTGCTGGGAATTGGCCTGTGTAGTTGCAAAGATGTGGTCTGTTGTTTCAGAAGGTCGTGGCAGCTGCTTTTGGAGGTACCCTGCCAGGCTGAAGAGAGAGGCAGCAGTAGGGCAGCAGGCAAGCTGGGAAACGGTTCTGAGAAGGTACCAGGAGAAGCTTTGAGGAGTGAATTAAAGTAATCTTTAGAAACCATATACATCCTAAGGTCTTAAGTTTGACTGGGGGGGAGTAGAGGCAAGGTCTGTACAACCTGTTCAGGTTTCCAACTGGATCCTTGTGTAGTCCAATATTTAGAGTAGCAAGCTAGAATGACTTAAATGCTCAACTCTTCTGTAACAGTCAGGAGAGAAACAGTGTGTGCAGGCAGGAACTGGGGAAGATTCTGGGTGTGTTTCTGCTCTGGGAGTTCGCTTTATTGCTGTGTCAGCCTGCTTGTAGAAGGTGAAATTGCATCTCACTCAGTTTGTGTGGCAATTCCAGTTGCTTTCAGACCCACGCTTCCCACTGGGAAATCATTACTGGGTTCTTGGCTGCTGTACTGGATCTGATAACCGAGGCTCAGCGGTGAGTGATGGGATGACTTTGAGCAGCCCAAGCAAAAACATCAGAAAACAACAAAAACAACACTACAACTTGTTTTACTTCAAATACTTAGCAGTTCTCCTTAACTACTTCCATGTGACTTGTTGCAGTGGTAGAAGCAGGCTTTCGTGACTAGACTTGCATTGATGCAGCTGGAATTGCTTTTTATGGTAAGATTAATATTTTAAATAGCCCTATTGACCTACTTTGCATCCTGAAGGACCAGAGAGAGAAGGGGAAGTGGGAGGAAGAGAGAAACACCTCCATGCAAATTGGGAAGCTTTCAGGGTGGGATGTTACTTGTGACCAAAACGTTGTCTTGGTGTGGGTGCTTTATCACTGTTCCACTGAGCAGTGTTCTCACTGGGAAGCAATGGGAACCCAACCTTGCAGCCTTTCACAGGGTGGACATGTTACTGAATGACCTCTGTTTCTACCCGGTCATATCTAGTGCTTGATGTAAAGTCCTTGCAGTTCTGATACTGAGCGTTTGTTTGTTTTAACTTCCATGATGTTTGAAGAAGATGGTTCAGAGTCTTGTAAAGAATGTTAATTTGGACACGGTGGTTCTTCTGTAAATGATATTCCCACATAAGCTTGTTTAATTAATTCTTAATTACATCGAGAGACGGTATT
The DNA here is from genome assembly GCA_013399175.1 of Odontophorus gujanensis. Taxonomy (NCBI): domain Eukaryota; kingdom Metazoa; phylum Chordata; class Aves; order Galliformes; family Odontophoridae; genus Odontophorus; species Odontophorus gujanensis. The sequence goes on along the minus strand of VXAB01008910.1, from coordinate 71,445 downwards.
GCAATATCAATGTGACTTTAAAGAGATTTTTTTCATGTTACAGAAACGTTATGAATAGCCCTCTTCAGTTTTCTTAAGCTCAAACCTTCATCAGATGCATGTGCTTGTTATGATGGGTAGAAATCTCTTAATTGCTCTCCTCTGTAAGGCTTGGCTGTCTGTTGTAGCATGCATATTCTTTACTGAGGTCAAGGAACCATATCCCTTCCTTTGCCTCAGCTTTACCAACAAGATTGGCCTCAGAAGTGCCAGGTTGCAGAGACCAGGCTGGAAGGCTGAATAATCTGAAGGATCTTCTGAGGATGAGAATCAAGTCAGGGAGTACCTGTGCAAACTGGACATGCATCAGTCCAACTGGAATGCTCTGATGAGCTCTGAGGGAGCTGGCAGATGTCACTGTGAGACTGCTTTATGATCTGTGCTTGATTGTGGAGAAGTGCCTGAAGGTGATGAAAACGTGATGGAACATATCCTGGAAACCATTTCCACTCACATGTGATGGTTTTCTTCTCTTTCATGAGTAGTCAATATGGGTTCCCCAGGGCTAGTCATACCTGCCCAAGCTGGTGAGCTCTGTCACAAGTTGGCCAGCCCAGTGGATGAGGAGAGAGCAGTGGATATTCTCTTCTCAGGCTTCACTAGGGCCTTTGACACTGTCACCCTTAAGGTCCTCATAGCGAAGCTGTTGAAGTATGGGCTGCTATTAAAATTGCTTTACCAAGTATATTAATAGTACTGTATAACATAAAGTATTAATAGCATTGGTCTGTGCAGCTCGATATACCTATGTGATTGATTGCCACAGTAGCTGCTTTGTGTTTTTTGCAGAGTGCTGGGTCCTGGGCCTGTGTGTTTAATGGGACTGTGTGGCATTCCCTGGTGAACTCATATCTACAAAACTATCACTAGAATGAAAGAAGTGTAAGTCATCTAGTTAAGAGCTGCCTTACATTGGCTGATTGTTGGTATTGGCTTTGCAAACACTAAGGGCAAGTGTTAACTTCAGTGTGAAAGCCCTGGTTCTCTCTGCTCAGGAAGGCAAAGGCAACATCTTTTCAGCTTTCATCTGGTTTAGTTAATCTTACAGTTACTCTTAATTTGGAGTCTAAAGCTTTGAATTCTTTGAGGTTGTTTGCTTGTATCTTAGGATGTTCAGGACTTTGGTCCAAATTCCACGCTCAGGCGGTCATTTGATGTTCTAAGACGAGGTATTTCTGCCCTTCATTTTGTGTGGTGCTCAACTGTCCTTAACCTTGCTGAATTGAGGTACCCTACCTGACCATGACTACTAAAGACTCTCTTGCTTCATTGGCATTTGCTGAAGTCATACTGACATGTGCTTGTGTGTGCCTGTGGTGGCTCTCTGTGATGTATATAGGACCATCTGCATCTGAATATATGCATGGCAGTGGTGCAGTAGCATTCTTTCCATTTGTGTCGTGTTCTAGATCTCATTTTATGTTCACTTTGGATTCCTAAACGTGAAGGCACTAATAATAGCAGGAAAAAGCTGATGTTTTCTCAGCTTCTCGTGCTGTGGAATAATTGAGTATGGCCTGTGTTGACAGAATTATTTGACTTCCAATCCAGGTCTGTTGGGTAGCTGGCACCTCATGAGGCTTTTTAATGGCTGATGTAAAATGCTGTGCTTTTATGGTGTTTTAAAGGGATTCAAATATCTGTATTTATTTAGAGATCATCCTTCTATAAGCTGCTCTTTGAGTACGTTAGATCATAAAGCTTCTCTGATGAGAAAATGGTTATCTGCTTTTAAATGTGCTCCATGGAATCAAAAAGCACATTGACTTAACTTAGATGTTATGGTGGATTTAGTTGAGATTAAGTGAGCAAATGGAAGAGATGCTGATGTCTGGTGGAGTTTAAGGGCTGGAGATGTCTATGTTAATGTGAAGCTGGTGTGACAGCTCATCAAAAACACGGTGCAAGCAGAGGGTTTGGAGCAACACGAGGGAAGCAGAGAGCAGTAAAGGCTCTATGGTAGATTTCTGATTTTATGCAGAATTTTCTTTTTTCTTGATGCTGTCATCAAGCAGGAGGATAAGAAGGGTAGTATGTATGTATTGTTCAATAAGCCATGACCTGTGGGCTGGTTGGTTGATTTTTTTATCAGTTGTGCCTCCATCTCCTGGTCTTGTGAAGAAGCATAGGCTTGCCAGAGGTGTCTTCCTCACAGCAGTACATCACTGTGAAGATCAAGGCCCAGCTGTGAGCCAGCCCGCTTGAAAGCTAGCAGGACTTGTGAAACTGGTTATTTTACTTACAGAATGGGAGAAATTGGAAGCGACCTCAGGAGTACCATGGTCCACTCACCTTGGCACGTGGAGGCTTCCCAGTTACATTAGCAATGAAGAGTTGCCCACGTTTGCCTACTAAAATCACAGTAATTTTTACTTGGCCTTTTTTTAAAAAAGGAATTCAATCACATGCCTTAGTCTTGAGAGATGAAGTTGTTAAACATGGCAGCGGATTATTTTGGAAGAGCCATTTGATTTCTGGCCTGTTTGCAGCATGTGAAATCTTTTGACAGGAATCTCGATAGATTCTTCCATGTTCAATAATGTGTTCATTACAATGGCATTTCCTGAGCAGCTGGGCTTGCTTAGCTTTGGAGCTAAAACAGCAAAAGCAAGGAAGTGATTTTTCCAACCCCCGTTCCTTTTTTTTTTTTTTTTTGCATATAAGAAAATTGTTAGATTTTTTTTATCCTGTTAATGAAACATGGAAACTATTTGGCAAATGGTGAAGGGCAGCAGCAGGGGGGGT